>QLOH01000398.1:0-600000 GCA_026901365.1 Sesbania bispinosa
CTAGAGTTATAGATGTCCGATTGAGGTGATTCCACTCTCATTAGAAAGCTTATTTACGGGGCTTCAGTTTGATAGGTTATATGATAGGGTTTGGATGAAAACTGCACCTTCGCAAGAAGGGAAAATTGCAATCTGGTTCTCTCGCTCGAGCTGAGCTCGAGCGCAGCCTGAGCGCAGAAAAAAAAGAGAGCAATTTGAGAAATTCAGCTCGAGCTGAGCTCAAGCGCAGCCTGAGCGAGAACTTGCGCTTGAGCTGCGCTCAAGCGAGGCTTGAGCGCGGGTCCGATTTCTGCACTTTAAAACACGTTCGTGGACGGTTTCAGTCAGTTCTTTCTTCCATTTTTTCGTATTTTCAGAGAGAGAGAGAGAGGTTCTAGTGAGAGAAAGTCCCAACAAAGGCCAAGAACGATTTCTACTCATCAAGAACGAGTCTTGCATCAATCTTTCTCCCATCAAGGCCCTCCATTCTTCGTTCTTTCTCCGTTTTCTCGACTCACAGGTGAGTGGACTCTCACTTGTTTGTTCTGGATGATTGCCATTGCATGTTCCCTATTCTTTTTCCCCTTTCCTTCTATGAATTAGTGATATATGTATAGTATGAACATAAGAATTGTGAATATACTGACTATTGTATGTATTGAATTGCCAAAACCTTAGGGTGGATGATTGGATGATTCTGTATGATGTATCATGAACCTTGAATATTTTATTATGAAATCATGGGCCTTTGGCCATCACAGTCATGAATTATGAATTAAGATATTACAGGGCTTATAGCCATCACAGAGCCTCCGGGCTATCACAGGGTCATTGACCGTCACAGGCCTTCGGGCAATCATGTTTAAGAAAGACGAGGTGATCTCATCTAACCCTCGACCAAGGGGAAGATGGGGGATCCTCAATTATTAAAAATAATCAAGTAATGTGTCATTCATGTTCAAATAAGACTTAATCTCAGGTTTCCCTGGACGACGGTCCTTGGATTCTCATGCCGAGCGCTCATCACAGTCACGTAACAGAGAAAAGACCCCGGGTGTCGGGAACAACACCTCACAGCCATGCATTGCATCTTGATGATTGATTTTCCTTTGTGTTGAATTCTGTATCATTATCTCTTTTGTCTCTTAAATTTATATGTATGCCATGATGGTTCTTGGTTGCTTTCCCCACACTGCACACACTGTTACACTCACTGGGACGTTGGTCTCACCCCATTCCATGGGAACAATATTTTCAGTGGTGCAGGATACTGATCAGAACTATGACGAGTAGTAGTTGGCATATGAAGACCAATAGTCTTATTGTTTATTTTTCTTTGATGTTGTTCATGTTGTTTAGAACCACTAGTGTTATTTGTTAAAGCTACTTTAGAATCATTATGTTAGTTTAATATTGTTGTATTTGAGCCATGATGGCAACATTATGTTATTATTTCCTTGAGTTATATATGTATTGTTGGAGCTTTAGTAATTTGTTGGGTTACTCAAGCGATGGTATTGTATGTCGATACGCGAAATGAATGAAATAATTTTACGAATCTGGAAATAGTGCTTCCAACATGCATTATTTCTGAATTTAGAAATTAGGACGTTACATTATTCATGTCGAATCTATCTAAAATTTTATCGATATAGTTCTTTTGTGACAACCTTAGAATACCGTGAGAACGATCTCTTAGTATCTCGATCCCTAACACAAAAGAAGCTTCTCCAAGATCTTTCATCTCAAAATGCTCATTCAGAAATTTCTTGGTTTCACCCAATAAGCCTATATCGTTGCTTGCAAGAAATATATCATCGACATATAACACCGGGATATATACTTACTCCTACTGAACTTATGATATACGCAGTCATCTACGACATTAGCCCCAAAACCGTCAGAGGAAATGACTTGATGAAACTTGTGATACCATTGATGAGATGCTTGTTTGAGACCATAGATGGATTTCTTTAGTTTGCATACCATATACTTTGGATCACTTATCACAAAGTTTTTTGGTTGCACCATATAAATTGTCTCATCAATGTCACCATTAAGAAATGCAATCTTAACATCCATCTGATTGAGCTCTAGATCATAATGAGTTACAAGTGCCGTAATTGTCCTAAAAGAATCCTTCAAAGACACCGGAGATAAGGTTTCTTTGTAGTCAATGTCTTCCTTTTTAGTGAAGCCTTTAGCAACTAAGCAGGCCTTATATTCACCTTCACGATCATATTTAATGGCCTTAATTTTCTTTCCAAGTTGAAGCTCAACTTCAGCTTTGAAATACTTAAATTCGTCTAGGGTTTGGGACTTCTCATGAATTAGAAATAGGTAGTCGTACCTTGAATAGTCGTCTATGAACGTAATGAAATATTGTTGTCCATTCCAAGATGCTATAAGGAATGGTCCATGTATATCAGTATGAATTAATTCCAAAATGTCCTTAGCCCTTTCGGCACCTAATTTTCTAGAGTTTGTTCGTTTGCCCTTAATACACTCAATGAAAACCTCAAAGTCCGACATGTTTAAGAGTCCAAGAATTTCATCCGATAGAAGCTTATGAATTCTCTGTTTAGAGATATGGTCTGAACGCTTATGCCATAAGGTGGCTAAGTTCTCATTTCATTTACATTTTCTACCACGAGAATCGATGTGAAGGATTTCTTTATTGGAACTAACTACATCTAACATATATATTATCAATTAAAGAATCATTACCAACACAGTTTGAATCTTGAAAGAGACCAAAATTATTTCCAAAAGAACAATTAAAATCGTATTTATTCAAACCAGAAACTGGAATTAATTTTCGTCTAAATGACGGTACTACAAAAGTCTCCGAACAAATCCAAATAAAATCCAGTCTTCAACTGTAATCTGACAGTCCCAATTGCCTCCACGATGACCTTGTTGCCATCACCCACATAGATAAATCTTTCATTATCACTCGGCAACCGGCTGCAAAGGCAACCTTGCATGGATACACTAATGTGAGCAATAGAACCAGAATCTACCCACCAAGTACCATGTAGTACAAAAGCTAAATTAACTTCAGAACAAATAAAAGAGAGAAAATTACCCTTCTTACACGCTAGGAGGCGTACTTGGAACACTCTTTATGTGCCCAAGCTTCTTGTAGAAGAAGTAGGTAGGTGTTTTCTCATCCTTTTTTACTTTCTTTTGCTAAGAAGACCTTTCTCCAACATCCTCATTATTCTTTCTCTTCCTATTCTGAGAGTTTGAGGCCAAATGAGCACTTTCAGTCTTCTCACTTTGCTTCCTTTCCTCCTCTTGCACATAGTGAGAAGTAAGTTTGTTCAAGGTCTATTTATCTTTCTGAGTATTATAACTCACCTTGAACTTGAAGTAAATATTATAGTCACAAGAAGGGGGTTAAATTGTGACCTTTTTAAATTTCTTCAATTACTTCTAATATATTATGCTCAAGACAAACATCTTGGTTGATATTAAAAGCTTAAGTATACAGGTAAGATAGTATGCAAAATACCAGTTATTTGAATGAGTCTAGTATTAAGAAAATATAGTATTTCTTCTTTTGAAAGATTTTCTTGAAAGTCACACTTACTTAGGTATTATATAGGTTTGAAAATAGTTTGTTATGCAACTATGAGAATTAGCCTATCTTGAGTGATTAAATAGAAACTTCTAAATGTAAAGAGAATAGGGAGAGAAGAAGTATGCTCACATTATTTTTTATTGGTTCACCCTTTAAACCTTAGGGCTACGTCCAGTCCCAACCCTCAGTAGGATTTTCACTATATCAACCTTGATACGAACAACCTCAACAGGCCTCTTGGTGCAGCACACCACCTAGTATTCTTCTGCAGCCTCTGCTGGCTTCTACAATCAGTATTTAGCAAGAAATCTGCAGCAGAAGAGCACACCCAATCTCTGCAAACTTCACACAACTCTCTCAAGAAGAAATAAGTCAAATAACAGCTCCCTGTTAGTCTTGAGAGTTACAATCAATGATATGAACATAAAATTACAAATAAAGGGCTCAGATTACAATATGAATAGCACAACAAAATTATAATGAGCCTACACACACTTTTTCTCACTTTCCTAACTATTTGAGAACAAAACTAAAGGATTTGTAGAAAGTGGAATTTCTCCAGAAGGTATAAATGGTAAATTTGATGCGCATGATGGTTCTTCTGGTGTGTGTGTTTTGAGATGAAGAGATAGCTCCTTTTATAAGCAATGTTGGCTCAACTAGACGTTGAAATGCCTTGGAGAAGGTTTAATCTCCCAGATGGCTTTGTAGGAGCTGTCACTTTCATGTGGCAGCTATTCTCTTCTTCAGGTTTGACTAGTCATATCTTCTGGAGACCATATCTTTTGGAGCCAGGAATTTATTTCTGTTTGAGCTTCCTTCTTCAGGAGCAGTTCTTGAGACATACAGGAATACTGGGTATTTTTGTAATTTTAGCATATGGTGTTTGCATATCTAGTAAATTGAGTCTGAAGAGTATCCTTTCAATTTCTTTCTTCTGGAACTTGCTGTTAGAATTCCTCTCTTCTGAGGCAATCTGATGTGTTGATGACATATTCTTCTGAACAACTTTCTTGCCTTTTGAGAATTGTTTTTCTCCTTTTTGGTAATTCCATTGAAGTTTAAACTGTGCAGATCATTCCTTTAAGTCTTTAAGTATAAGTTGTTTCTTTTGAGCATATATATTGGTTGCAGGAGTGTTTCTACTAATGCCTTATTTATTTTCTTTCTTCTTGACAGATTCCTTTTGATGAATTCTAGGACTTTGTGTTCTTTCTTAAGATAAACTCAATTGAAACATTAGTATGCATTTATTCAGAATTATATTAAGTGTATTTTGAGAGTTTAACATTATGAAACATATCAAAAGTATTCTTGGACCTTACAATCTCCCCCCTTTTATGATGACGACCTTTCAAAATATATCTTATATGATTCTGAATTTTGGGGAATAAACAAGTGTTTTTACCAGATTTAAGAATAAGTTTTCCCCTGAATCTATGCTTTCTTTAGAAGATATTTAGATACTATCAGAAGCATTATTTCAGAAGATATTGAATGATCATAGAACATAGTATCCGAAGTATTACTTCAGAAGATATAAGAGCATTGTATTCATCAGAAGATTCAAATTTATACTGAATGTAATAATTTTATAAAAGTGAATCAAACATTCAGCAAGCAAAAATTGCTCATAATCATTAAACTATTACAATCATCCATCAGCCAAAACAAAATTATATTTATTTAACTACATTACTACTTCTCACCCTTTGTCATCAATCAAAAACAAAAAATAAACAAGGGTGGTGAAGAAAGCAGAATCATCATCGCCTATTTGGATGGAGATGAGTGATATGATGATGAAGCAACTGGCTTGAGGATCTCTTGGGGATGTTGAAATGGAGCAAAAGGCATTGGAGGGGCTTGAGTTGCAATTATTGGTAACACAAATGTGTTAAACCAGAATTGATGTTGAGTAAAGCGCTCAATCATCTCATTTACAGTGTTCTCCAGGGTGTTGACATTTGAGAATAATCTCTTCATGTTTTCCTTGATCTTCCTCACGTGCTTCTCAATAGCATGAGAGTTGGGGCATAGAAGCTTGAGAGGGACCATCAACATCTCTAGAAGTAACCTTCTCAGGTTGAGGAGGAATAACATTCTCTCTTTCAATAATCAGTTGTTACAGGAAGAACCCCAAGGAAACCAAGGTGGAAGAAATGTTAGGGATGTTTTCTTTAAGAGATGCAATAGGTGGTATGTCAGAATCAATGATAGTGGAAGCAAGAATTGATTTACCATATCAATGGCAAAAGTTCCAACAGAAGGAACTGATTGAGCTTCTTCTTTCTATTCTCCTTCTTCATCTGAGAGGTGCAACTCCTCTGTCCTAGCAGAAGATGGTTGTGCACACTCTTCACCATTGTTATCTGCTTGAAGAATGGGAAGGGAAATGTAATAGGATGGTGGCTCTGAGTAGCTTTTTGCAAGCATTTCTAAGGCATCATCAGCCATATCTTCTTCAGGATTGTGTTCCACTTCCACTTCTTCTCCAAAGATAGCCTTCACTTGTTGTCCTTCTTCATTGACCCTTTCAGAAACAACTCTAGTTAGTGATTAGGGGTGGGAATAGGCCAGGCCGCTCGTCAGGGGTCTACAACCTGACCTATATTAAGCCCAGGCCAAGGCTTTTTCAAAAGCCTATATAGCAACACAGGTCATGCTTCAGGCCATCGAAAAAGCCTTTTGAGCCTATCAGGCCGACCTATTTAACTAAATATAATGAAATACTAATATTTATATATTTTTATTATTATTATTATAAAGATGTTTATTATTTACCTTATAATTATATACTTATTAGCTTGTGTAAATATATAAGTATGTTATTTTCCATAAAACATATTTGAGCTTATAAGTCTATTCAAATATATGTTTATGGTATATTCAAGCACCTTAGTATAAAATAGGCTTTTAAGAGTTTTTGTTTTTTTTTTTTTTTTCGTTTTTTTTTTCTTTTTTTTGGTTTTTTTTTTCTTTCAGGCCAAGTTAGGCTTTAAATAGGCTAGGCTCAAGCCATAAATAAAGCCTATATCAGGTAACAGGCTAGACACCCATGGATTTAAGTGCAGGCTAGACTCAGACCTTGGAAAGCCTAGCTCGCGGCTCGGCCTATTCTCATCCATATTGGTGATGTCACAAGAGAGGTGTAACGCCCCCGAGCCGCTTGCAGGAGTGATGGGGGTCCCCACAAACCACACGAGTCTTTCCAGTATGCGTTGTCCTCACTTGCACACTTTCCGGGAAACTTCCCAGAAGGTCACCCATCCCAGAATTGCTCCAAGCCAAGCACGCTTAACTATGGAGTTCTTATGTTATGGGCTTCCGAAAAGAAGATGCACCTTGTTGGTATAGTTCTCCACAATAATTTCCTTTAAGCTATACTCAACTATACAGTCCCATACCTGCACAGCCTCTGGATCCCTCTCATTCGGGTGTGGGTTCGGTTCATCCATGTGTGCTTAGAAGCCTGCCAGGAGTCGCTCCTTGTCCGTGCCTCTTTGCACCGGCGATCACTCCCCGCCCTCATCAGCCTCCGGCTCTCACATGCCCACCAGCTTCCGCCTGTGTTCATCCCCGAACCACACCGTACTGGGAGAGGCTCGGCTCTGATACCATTTGTAACGCCCCCGAGCCGCTTGCAGGAGTGATGGGGGTCCCCACAAACCAACACGAGTCTTTCCAGTATGCGTTGTCCTCACTTGCACACTTTCCGGGAAACTCCCCAGAAGGTCACCCATCCCGAATTGCTCCAAGCCAAGCACGCTTAACTATGGAGTTCTAGTGTTATGGGCTTCCGAAAAGAAGATGCACCTTGTTGGTATAGTTCTCCACAACAATTTCCTTTAAGTTATCCTCAACTATACAGTCCCATACCTGCACAGCCTATGGATCCCTCTCATTCGGGTATGGGTTCGGTTCATCCATGTGCTTAGAAGCCTGCCAGGAGCCGCTCCTTGTCCGTGCCTCTTTGCACCGGCGATCACTCCCCGCCTTCATCAGCCTCCGGCTCTCACAAGAGGTATTTCATATTCTTCTTCAAAGCAGCTCTTACAGGAGAAACGTCTAAGTTTTCCTTAGAGGGAAGTTCTTCAACTTTGTCTACCTCTTCTTCATAGGTGAATGAGGCTGGTGGTTCAATATCAGGAGAGTCCAAGTTCTCCATTTCTTCTTCTTTATTCAAGTAGAGAAAGGACTATTTTCCTTTCTTCTTGCTGGGTCCAATGTCTTCTTCAGTAAAAAGCATTGTCTTTCTTCTCTATTCTGTTTCTTTTCCTGCTAAAGGTCTGAAGCACTTCATTCTACTTCTTGGACCTATGGTAGTGAGATATTTCATCTCATTCTTCTTCTTCTTCATTAGAATCATTTTCCATAAAGAGAGAGGTATCCGATTTGTGAATGTTCTTCTTCCTTACATTGCTCCTATCAAAGAAGGTGAACTCTTCTACCTTCTTCTCTCCTTCTAATGACACTTGGTGATGCTTAAATAGAATGGTAAGGAGCATCCCATATGGTAGACTTGCATAACTCCTAACAGGGTTTGCAACAGAAATCATATATCTAAGGATTATATAGGAGATGGATAGGGGTTTACCTACGAGAAGGTGATATAAGACCAACAAATCTTAGTCATTCACTTTTTCAAGAGTTCATGCTCTTGGAAGGATAGTATAGCAGCAAATTTTGTGTAAGAGTCTGCATATTGGAGTGAGTTTACTAGCTTTGAGCCTTAAGTTAGACTGGCTCAGAACCTTCTTTATTACTTCTTCTTTAGAAATCCCAGTAGAAGCATACCAGTTGTCTTCAAAGAGTTGATTAGGGCAGTGAGTGTTAGACAAGCGGCCTCAAATAACTTAAGAAGGGGGGGTGAATTAAGTTACTCCAATTTTCTCTAATCTCTTTTATCTTTCTTCTTTGTATTTTACTATACTTAAAACAATTCTTTTATAATGTAATATGAATGCAAACTCCTAACTTCTCAATATATAATAAATGAACAATCACAATAAGCAAGTAAAAAGTTAAGGGAAGAAGAAGTGCAAACTCAATTTATACTGGTTCGGCCAACCCCTTGCCTACGTCCAGTCCTCAAGTAACCCACTTGAGAATTCCACTATTCTTGTAAAATCCTTTACAAGAGATGAACACTCACACACCTTGGAACCCCTTCCCTTGTGTTGAGTTTCACCCACAAACCACGAGAGTCACCCTCTCTTAATCACACAGTATGAGAAGAATTGTTTGAACAATATGAACTCTCTTTAGAGTAGATAATACAACTTGAAGTTCCTATAAGAATCCTTAATAATTTGCAAGTGTTTTGGCCAAAATGATTCTTAAAGATTTCTCACTTTTTGTTTTTCACATTGTAATCTGCTGATTTTTCGAAATGAAGACACATATTTATAGTAGAACAAATGAAGGTTTGTGTCTCTTGATGAGGAATTGTAACTTTTCACGTTTTTCTGAAAATCCTCACTGGTAATCGATTACATGAATGTGGTAATCGATTACACAGTTCAAATTCAAACAGATTATGAACCGTTGCGACTGAAATTCAAATTTCGCATTTTCTGCACACTGGTAATCGATTACACCATTCTGGTAATCGATTACCAGTTCAAAAGTTTTCAAATTTGAATCTCATAACTTCTGGTAATCGATTACACCAATGTGGTAATCGATTACCAGTTCAAAAATTTCCTTTTGAACTGATTTTACCTTATAAAAATATTTCTCTTGAATTTTACTTTTAAGGCCAAATTACTTGCAAAGTCTAGAAGTCTTTTAACACTTTATCTAACTAGACTAATACTTATCTAACATCACTTGTAGTCTTGATGTTGCATTGACCTTGCTCCTTGCTCTTTCTCTTTCTTTGCCAAATTCTTTTTGTCAATCTTGTGAACTCATTTTCTTCCATTGGCATCATCAAAACCTGCATATAATATATCTACAAGTATATGCATCTACAGTGAGGGAGTCCTAGAGCCTCTTCAATGTTTCTGGAGTAAGAACCATTGTTAAACCCTTAATGTCAACTACCAAGGAGTTTCCATCACTCCTATATTCACTGGCAGCTGCATAGAATGCTTTTACTAATATGGGATAAATTAATTCTTGCACCAGAAGGAAGTCACCACATCCTTGCTTCTGGAGGAAAACGTCAACAGCCCACCCTTCCTTCTTGACTTCATTTAACCAAAATATTTACCTATGAATGATGGTTTTCCATTCCCATTTATCATAGAAGACTTGGAGGAGTTCTTTATTTTGAAAAAGATCCATATCTAGTCCTACTTCTTCCTCAGATGGGTCACTTTCTACTTCTTCTTCACCTCCTCTGGAAGATTCACCATTTTCTTTATCAGAAGAGGAACTTTTCTTGTCTACATGCTCATTTTCTTCTATGGAAGATTCACTACCTTCTTCTTCTTCTTCAGAAGTGCTGCTATTGGAGGCTTCTGTCCTAATGGACTTATCTCCTTCATTGCCCTTATTGCTTCTGGTTTTAAATACTCCAGCTCTGATTCTATCAGACCTCCTAACGTAGAATACAGAGAGGATGCAGAAGACTTAATCCTCTTAGAAGGAGGATTGGGAGAAGGGGGTTTCACAGACAGAGGTTGAACATCCAAGGCCTCAGTTTGAGGATTTTCTAATGGCTATAGATTGAGAGACGTTTTATGGCTACTGTACGAGCAACCAGAGGCATTTGGGGATAAGGACTTCTTTTTGTGAGCTATAGTCTTGATCCTCATAGTTGAGAATTTATTAGAAAATGTGTGAAAGAGTAGAACAGAGTGTCTTTGATTTAGAGAAATGAAGGATCGGGGAGCAACTAGGCTTTGAGAAATGGTGAGTTGTAGCTTGCAAGATTTGATAATGTTAGTGGGTAATGCCCTATGTGCAGAGTGGGTATGAGTTTTAACCTCCTTACTAGCCGTTTGAGAAGTTGGATGATGAGGAGAGAGAGTTTACCTAACGCGCGCGAGGAAAGAGTAGTTGTAGCAGCTAGCCTCCAATGGTAATTTGGTTTCTCATTTGTGCAAATTTAAGGACGTTCTCATTCCTTAAGGAAAAAGTCAAGTATCAGCCTCTTGCTTCCATTTGTCCAGTGAAGGAGGGACAGGTCATTGTAAGGTTGACTCCTTTTGATTAGAAAATGATTTTCTAAGTTAAAGGTTTTTATGAATCCTCAAAAGATGCTGATAGCTCCTAGGACTTAGGAGAGAGAGATTAAAGGAATTCTGGTCAACCAATGAGCTAATTTTGGTTGAGGTGTCTCGAAGAAGGAAATGCTTCAGAGAAGTCAATTTCCAGTTTTCCAGAAGATGGGTTGTACCCAATTCTTCTTTCTTCTTTAAGAAGGAAGTACTTCTGAATATCAATGATTCTCCTCTCATTCAAAATAAGCTCAGAATTCCATTTGATTAAAACTAGTTCATCTTGCATATATGTAATCTTTCCTTAATAAAATTGAATCTATCTTCTTCAGAGGTTTAATGAAGATATCAACAACTTGCATTTTGGTTTCAATAAATTTTAGTTCAATTTCATTCTTCTGAACATGATCCCTTATAAATTGATGTTTTATGTCAATATATTTTGATCTAGAATGTTGGATAGGATTCTTGGATAAATTAATGGCAGTAGTATTATCACAGAAGATAGGGATTTTAAAGCACCTCATGGAATAATCTTCCATTTGAGGTTTTATCCATAGGATTTGGGACCAAACAGCTGATACATTATCATCTTCTACAGTAGATAGAGCAATTGTGGGTTGCTTCTTGCAAGACCATGAGATGAGTGATTCTCCTAATAATTGGCACCCACCACTTGGTGCTCTTTCTTTCCTTTCTATCTCCAGCATAATCAGCATCACAATACCCTACAAGATCAAAACTTGTTCCTTTCTTGACCCAAATGCCAAGATCGGTAGTACTAACAAGGTATCTAAAAATCCTTTTAACAGTAGTAACGTGTGA
Source organism: Sesbania bispinosa (assembly GCA_026901365.1). Taxonomy (NCBI): domain Eukaryota; kingdom Viridiplantae; phylum Streptophyta; class Magnoliopsida; order Fabales; family Fabaceae; genus Sesbania; species Sesbania bispinosa. The sequence goes on from QLOH01000398.1 coordinate 11,560, forward strand.
TTCTTTAGGAGCAGATTGAAACTAGCACATAATCCAACATAAAACGTTATATCAGGTCTACTAGTAGTTAAGTACAACAAGGATCCAATCATCCCTCATATTCCTTCTCAGAAACAGAATTTCCATTTTCATCAAGATCTAAACAACAGAAGGATGCATAGGGGTAGGCATAGGTTTAGCATCTTCCATTTTAAACCTTTTGAGCAGATCTCTTGTGTATTTCTCTTGATAATGAAAATTCCTTTTTCTTCTTGTTTGATTTGTAAACCTAAGAAGAATTTGAGCTCTCCCATCAAGCTCATTTCAAATTCATCATTCATTAGTTTAGAAATTCTTTACACATTTCTTCATTTGAAGATCCAAAGATGACATCATCAACATAAATTTGAACAATTAATAAATCTTTCTTGAAAGTTTTTCTGAATAGGTTGTGTCAATTTTTCCTCTTGAAATGTCATTTTTTGTAAAAAATTGCTTAACCTTCATACCAAGCTCTAGGAGCTTGCTTTAAACCATATAAAGCTTTTGTAAGTTTGGAAACATGATTAGGATGCTTCTTATTCATAAAACTAGGAGGATGATGCACATATACCTCTTCATTTACGTAACCATTTAACAATGCACTCTTAACATCCATTTGGTATAACTTGAAATTTTTATATGCAGCAAATGCAAGAAGAATTCTAGTATCTTCTAATCTAGCTACTGGAGCAAAAGTTTCATCAAAGTCTATACCTTTTTGTTGGTTGTAGCCTTGGGCTACTAATCTTGCCTTATTTCTAACAATCTTACCTTCTTCATCCATTTTGTTTCTGAATAACCCATTTGGTTCCTAGGACAGACTGTTCTTCTGGAGAGGGAACAAGGGTCCAGACTTTGTTCTTCTCAAATTGTTCAAGCTCTTCTTTCATAGTTTCTACCCAAGAATTATCATCAAGAGCTTCATTGATGTTTTTGGGTTCAATTTGAGGCAACAAGGTAGTTCCGTTCTCATTTCTTCTGAACTGGGATCTAGTTCTTACACCTTCTAAGATGCTTCCAATAATTTGAGCATAAGGATGTGCTGAAACTAGTCTCTAGCTTTTTAGAAGTTCTTCCCTATCATGATTTTTGTTTTCAATTTGTGTTTCTGAATCATGTGAGGGATCTTCTGGAGAATCCTTTGAAGATTTTGTCTTATGAAAAGATACCTTTTGATGTGTGATAAGTTTGTCAAACTCATCATCTGACTCAGAATCAGCTTTTCCTTCAGAAAATAAGTTAGAATCATTGAAAATAACATGCATGCTATCTTCTATAGTTTGATTTTGATGTTGTAAACTTTGTAGGTTTTAGAAGTAGTTGAATACCCAAGAAAAATAGCCTTTTCAGATTTAGGATCAAATTTTCAAGATTCTTTTTATTGTTCAAGATCTAGCAATCACATCCAAATACATGAAAGTATAAAATGTTAGGCTTTCTTCCTTTTCACAATCCATACGGAGTCTTATTTAATATGCTTCTTCTAGTGACTCTATTAAGTATGTAACATGAGGTAGCAACTGCCTCAGCCCAAAAATATTTTTGAATTCCACTATCATTTAGAAGAGTCCCAGCCATTTCTTGAAGTGTTTTATTTTTCCTTTCTACAACTCCATTTTTCTGAGGAGTTCTAGGACATGAAAAGTTGTGGGAAATACCATTTTCGTAAAAAAACATTTTAAAGAGAAGTTTTCAAATCCCCCCATGATAATCCTAACAGAAGCAATGTGTTGACCACTTTCATTTTGTATCTTCTTGGAGAAGATTCTGAAAGCATCGAAAGACTCATACTTTGTGGTGAGGAATAATACCCATGTGAATCTTGAGTATCATCCACAATTACAAATTCATATCTCTTACCACTAATGCTAGAAGTCTTGGTAGGACCAAATAGATCAATATGTAACAGTTCTAATGGTCTTTTAGTGGAAATGACATTTTAGGATAAAAACTTGAGTGTGTTTGCTTTCCTTTAACACATGCATCACATATTCTATCTTTCTCAAACTTGATTTTAGGCAAGCCTCTCACTAATTCTAATTTTGATAGTTTTGAAATAGTCTTCATATTTAAATGTCCTACTTTTCTATGCTAAATCCATTTTCATTTTCAAAAGATGCAAAACATGTAAGATCTGATAATTCTTCTAAGCATATGCTATGGAGTTTTTGTTCCTAGTTCCAGAGAATAAGACCTTCTTGGTGGATGACTCTCTTACCACACATAATGTTGGTTGAAACACAACTTCATAGCCATTGTCACATAGTTGACTTATGCTAAGAAGATTATGTTTTAAACCTTTCACATAAGAAAACATTATTAATGTTGGTTGAAACATTATTAATTTCAGTATCCAGTATTTGCACCCAAAATTCAAAGGAAAAAAATCAACAAAGATATAAACACAGACTCACCTGCTACGAAATTATGGAAAATGACTCGTTCCTACAATGGTATGGGCAATTCCAACCTACAAAATAAAGAAATATGTGATAGAGAGGAATATAGGCGGCTTTTATGATGGGCTCCTTTAAAAAGTCACCATGAATGGTACCAATTTTATATCTACTATGAGTAATGCTATATCCTCCTACTCATCCTCCTACAAATCATCATACATAATTAAACAAAGTATTAACTAAAAAGTGAATACACTTAATATGAAAACATAAAAAGCATTGAATGCTTACTCTATTTAGTAATTAGGAGGATTTGTAGAAGGAACATGTAGGAGGATGTAGAATTATTCATCTACTATTAAAGGTTGCGTAACTTGCTAGATTTTTAACTAATAATATTTTATTAATTATTATATTTACAGAGGGGTCCCTGTGTATTTTACAGGTTTATTTAGTTAAAAATTTCTTAATAATCTATGCACCAAATAAATAAAAAAACTACTCATCCCCCTCCTATGTCAAACGCCAAGAACTCCAACAATGTTCATCAACAATGCCAAAACAAGATTTTAAACTACAGTATTCAAACAAAGGAGCATAAGCTTTTTGAACTTCAAAATCATGCTAATTAATGAGACCTGAACTCATCCCGAAAATGAACAAATGTACAGATTTCTAATACGCTTGTAAATCTCGCAGAGACGACCATACCAAAATGTCGGTTTTGGAAAGACTAAACACATTCCCAACATGAGTGTAATAAACATTAAACCCAAGAAATTCATATGATTTATTTAATGACAAACAAAGGAAATAATAATCAATATTAGGCGTTCAAATGAAGGTTTTTTAGTTACCTAATAAATACCCACGTAGAAATTCACCTCTACCATGGTGATTCATTTTCAGAAACATCCCTTCAATAAATATTACAACTAAAAACAACCCATCTTCCTCGCTGATCATCAACAATGAATGACCAGAAAGAAAAATAGGCGACTCTCAAACCATAGTTTTAGCGTTCACCTTACTGTTTTTGGGGAAAATAAATGGTAAAGTTTAATATTAGAAGCATCTAAAAATATAAAGAGATAACCCCTTTAACCGAAAATACCAATCACTTTCCTTTAATTATAGACGTTGATCAAGTAAAAAGGCAATCCAATGGTCATACAATAAATGGCCATCAATGGTCCCTAAATAAACGAGACCATGGTAAATGTCACCAAGGAATATATTAGGAAGAGAATCAATATTAGGGTTCGATGGAGGAGACCCTTTACCTAGCTGAGAGGGAGATCTGTTGAGAGACATAGAGAGTGAGAGAGATGACACTAAAAAAATGTTACTTCTAGTGATAGATAAAAACTATCACTAGAAGTCAAATATTTGTCACACAGGTCTAACTGACATTGACTAATAGACAAATTGGTCGTCCATTATGAGTGTCGTCCCGCTACATGGGTTCTATCCATCGATCAAGCTATATAACTTGTTTCTACAATCATCTGTCCGTAGGCAAAAGCCAATAATGGATGCAAAAATGTTATAGCAAATTTGTAGGCTATTCTGAAGCTAATTCCCAGGTAATAGTTCAACTAGAGATTAGCTAGGAAAAAATGCATCGCTAATTCAAATATAATTTTGAAATCTGTCTGACACCCATTTTTCCTCTTTCACCATAATTCCTACAAAACTCACCATAACACTAATCCCTTGCTACTCTATCCATTCATACAAATAAAAACTTGCTTAAATAATACAAATTAAATCTTAGAAAAGAATTTGAAACCATAAAACTATAACCAATTTATTTAAGTAAAATAAATCTTATTTCCTCCGGCAAACATGAGAAGATTGCAATACCGATACACAATTAAGCATCATGAAATTGCAAGTCTAAATGACATGAAAATTTACATAAAGTAAGCGAACAACAGTGAAGTAGGTAAGCACAAAAAGTTGGTACTCACCTTGATGTCGTCAAATAATCTAAAATGGGTAAAACTTGCATTATAAATATATCCATGAGTTACATTATAAATGTTTAATCTTAGAAACTAAAATTTAAATGGGTACTCATATATTGTCCATCATCTAATACATATATAGGTCCTTTAGCTAGGGTGCTAGCTAGAAACTCTAGAACTAATAAAAAAGATATTTGCTTAAGTTAATAATGGGACCTAAACTGAAAATTAGATTCACAGGCGCCAATTCAAGTCAGAACCAACCCTGCATCATGAGCAGAAGAAAAAAATGAGATGATGAGAAGATATGAAAAGGGGAAAGTATTTAAAAAATTAATTATAATTAATTTTTTTTATACAAAATATATCATAACTATAAAAAGATAGTTGCAATTTTTTAATTACTTCAGCTAAAAAGACAGAACTCAACACCTTTTCCTTGATTAAAGATATTCTCTTGAACCGTGTTGCTTTTAAACAGGGACTATATTATTATTATTATTATTATTATTATTATTATTATTATTATTATTATTAATAAAAAAGAAGCATTTGATCATAATGAATCTATTCCTAATCAATTTAAGTTCAAATAATTATGACCCACATTATTTACATCAATTTAAGTTCAAATAATTATGACCCACATTATTTACACGTTATGAGGTGTTACACTAATCAATTTACACATTATTCCTAATCAAATTGAAATATACTACTGAACAACCAATCCAAAATTGCTTCTAACTGGTAGAGTTAAAAAAAACTAATCAAACCTTCTTATAGTTATACAATAACTAACCATACGTTGATCAGTGAACCAATAAAAGAGAAACACACCCCTTACCTGAGTGAGAGGAAGATGTGTTTGAGAGACATATAGAGTGAGAGAGATGAGTCTGAGATAGGTGAGGGAGAGAGCGTAGAGCGTTTATTGAGAGAAAGAGAGATGACGTTCTGAGATAGGTGAGAGCATTTTCTGAAATTCACCACTTAGCATTGGTCTGGCCGTCAATAAGTAAAAAAAATATCAAATCAATAAAATACATTACACAAAGGTATTTTTGTGTCTATTAAACATGGGCCATACTAACGCAATTAACATCCGTTTGGGGTCAACAATAAGCATCGGGGATCCGGATCCTCTCCACCCCTCCAGCTTCTCCAGCCAAGTTTATCTACATAATAGCTATGGAATAACTAGGAAACCAAAATCCGCAGCTAATCGGTAGCTATTTTGTAGCTGAATTTGGCTGAAAAGGCTGTAGAAGATCCTTACATAAGTATCGGTGTCTAAATCGTTACTTTCTTAGTAATAGAAGTAAGTTTACAATATGTGTGTCAAATAAAATTAGATAACATTTTTTAAAAAAAAAAAAACTTCAAAACCATCAACAAATAAGGTGATTGTCAAAAGTAATAAAAATATGCTTGGAACAAATAAAATTAATTAGTCAGCCCCATTTAGCTCCAAATCTATGAGCAAATTAAATAATTTAATTAAGCCAACTTTCCTATTTGAATTCGTAATTCATATCTAACTTTCGTAAATATAATCAGAATCCTATAAGGACAACAAATTATAAGAATAATTACTTAAGGCACCAAATTAACTACTAAATCACAAGATTTCAATAAAGAAAGTGTAAATATTATATATAGATCCTTTATTCTTGGGTATACTTTAAACAACAAGAAGCAGGCCCAATCCAATATATATTTGACCAGAAATTTTTCACAAGCATAATTGTGGGTTTAACTCTCAAATCGGGATAGAGTTAAGTAAAACCCCAATCCAATATATATTAAACATACCAAATTTAATAATGTGATTATGAAACATTTTTAAATTAAAATTAGTTACAATAATTAGAAAATTAAATAAATGTAAATGTAATAACAGATCATTTATTAATTACTTAATAAAAGTTTTAAAAAAATTAAAAAATAATTTTAGAGGAGTAATAAATAGATAGGGATATAGATAATAGATAAAAATTAATAGATCATATTAATTATAACTTAAAGTTTGGTCCATTTATTTTTCATGTTTGTTTGCTGCAGAAAAATATTGTGTGAATTGTGAAACGTATTCTCTTTATTTTATGTTTTATATATACATATAGGGTGTGGATCAACTTACTCCAGGAGTAAGTTTGGGTAAGTTACTCCGCTTAATAACTTCTTATAGAATGTGAATTTAACAAATCTAACCGTTGATTAATTTGATATTAATATGATGATTATGCTCACCAAATTTTAGATTAATTGGACATTCATAGGTATGTAATTTTAGAGTGAACATTTACTTATATTTTAAAAAGTATATTGCCCGTTAAATTGAAGTGATTTGATGAAACATCAAATGATTTTTAAATTTTATAAAATTTTGTAGGCTTGATCTACTCAATGAAAAATGTTAATACGATGGTTGAATTGATGAAATTCAATGTTGATAAGAAGTTATTAAGCGGTGTAACTTTACCCCAAACTTACTTACTCCCGGAGTAAGTTGATCCCCACCCATATATATATATATATATATATATATATATATGGTAAAACAGGTAAAGTATAGTACATACAAAACAGCGAAATAAGAATAATAATATGTTTGGACTAAAGTTGTTTGTAAATTCCAATGCACAATTTCCCATTTCAATGCACAAAATAAAAAACAACACCATATGATGTACATTTGCAAACATAAAAATGAAAACTGTGTGCCAAACATTCTATAAGAAATTTGAAACAATAATTTCAAATGACTTTCTTAAAGCTTGGTTCATTTTTATCATGTTTACTGTTTAGTTGTATATAAAGCAGTTTTATGCCCATGTGGCCGGAAAAGCAGTCCGTAAAATGAAAGGCCACGTTTAACATTTCCATGAAATGAAATCTATACGAGCTCACTAGTTTTGACTCCTAAGTCCTAACCATTCAGACATTGATGATGACATGGCAAATTTGCTAGCTAGCATGCAATATCTTCTCAGTCTCACCTTATCCTATTCCTGGTCCTATATATAAACCCACTATCCCCTCCCATTTTCCTCATCCCAAACTCAAAACCCATAGAAGAAATGACCAAAACAATGGCAACTATGCTATTTATCCTGTTGACATTGCTTTCTCTTGCTACATCTTCTCTCTCACAAAATTGTCACCCACATGACAAAAGTGCCCTTCTCCAAATTAAGAAGAATTAAACAACCCAACCCTTCTTTCCTCATGGAAACCAAACTCCGATTGCTGCCAAGATAATTGGTACGGTGTTGTTTGCGATGTCGATCAACATTACCGTGTTACCGATATATTAATCACAAAAAACCGCGAGATTCGTGCTCAAATTCCACCCTCACTTGGTAAACTTCGTTACTTGAAGTCCCTATTTTTCGACGAGTTACCAAACCTCACTGGCCCAATCCCTGTCGAGGCCTTATCCAAACTCACCAAGCTCGATCAAATTACTATCAAATCAAGCGGCTTATCAGGTCCAATACCCTATTTCCCAGTCCAATTTAAAACCCTCACTTGGCTTGAACTCTCATCCAACAACCTCACTGGCCCACTCCCTCCTTCCCTCTCCCTATTGCCTAAGCTCAATGCCATATTCCTTGACAACAACAAATTGACAGGTCCAATCCCTCCTTCATACAGCAAATTTGGGGGTTTAGTTCTTTCTAATAACCAGCTCTCAGGGCCACTCCCAAAGTCATTCTCAAGCTCCAAGTTGTTTAATCTTCAATTGGCTAATAATAAGTTGGAAGGTGATGCCTCAATGCTTTTTGGTTCCACCAAACAGACCAATGTTATAGACCTTGCTCACAACAAGTTTTCTTTTGATCTTGGAAAAGTGAAGGTGTCTAAGGACTTACCAACGTTGGATGTGAGGCACAATCAGATCTACGGGAAACTCCCCGAGGGAGTAGAAAATGTATTGAACTTGAACGTCAGCTACAATTTGTTGTGTGGTGAGATTCCAAAGCGTGGCAACCTGCAAAAGTTTGATGTGTATGTATACATTCATAACAAGTGCTTGTGTGGCTCTCCTCTCCCAAGTTGCAAGTGACGGTTTCTTAACCGAAATTGAAATTATGCTAATAAAAATATTTTATTTTTAGTTTCTTAACAAGTATTCTTAGTATACTTGTTAGCATTTCCTTATTATAATAATATATATGTTGATTTTCGACGTGGCATGTGGTTTCATGATAATGAAGTGGCGCAAAGTTAAGAATATAAATGTGTCATGTATAAGGTTTATGTTTTCTTCAATTATGTCTGTCATGGGACTGTTTTTGTTTTCTGCAATTAACCATTGGATATTTTCACACACATAATTTTATATCTATTTCTACAGCTCAATTTTTTTTTTTTCTTAAATACATTTTTGTCCCTATACTTTTGTAAATGAGTGATTTTGGTCCCCTAGTTTTAATTGCTCAATTTTGGTCCCTTTTCTTTAAAAATTGAACAAATCTAATCCTACTGTTAGCCTCCCATTAAATATTTAGCAAAATTTACTGACATGGATTTAATTTTGTGACGTGTAAACTATCACATGATAAAGATTATTATTTAATTTTATCCCTTAAATTTTTTAAATGAAAAATCAGAAAATAAAATCAGATTCTGCATAATTTAATACAATGAGAAAACAAAATCAAAAAATAAAATCTCACTACTACACTCCAATTTACTCAAAAACAAAACCACCCATTTAATTAGGGTTTAGGGTTTTTCGTTTAAAAAAATTAAGAGATAAAATTAAATAATAATCTTTGTCATGTGATAGTTTACACGTCACAAAATTAAATCTATGTCAGCAAAACTCTGCTAAATATTTAATGGGAGGCTAACGGTAGGATTAGATTTGTTCAATTTTTAAAGAAGAGGGACCAAAATTGAGCAATTAAAATTAGGGGGATCAAAATCACTCATTTACAAAAGTATAGGGACCAAAATTGAGCAATTAAAACTATGGGGACCAAAATCACCTATTTACAAAAATATAGGGACCAAAAATGTATTTAAACCTTTTTTTCATCTTTTTTCTCTTTCAATCACATTTATTATAATATTATTTATTTTTTTTCTTATTATTACTCTTCAATATCTTCATTATTCAATTGCTTGGGCATATCTTTTCATAGTACAATAACGAAATTTTTGTATAAAATCTGGAAAATATTATTTTAACACTCAATTTTCGGGATACGAGATATGGAGAAAAAAAAAAGAAATAAAAAATATAATAATCAATGTGATAAAAAATAAATATAAAAATGTATGAAAAAAATTAAAGTCGTAAAATCTGTTGTTGTGTTAAATCAAGCCAAACAGGAGCATTCCCTAGGCTCTAGACAACTCGAGAGAGCTGCACTACTACAGTAATTTTGCCCCTAGACAAATTTTAATTGGACTAAAGTTTATTCCAATTATAACCATATCTTTTAACATTAAAAAATAAGTGTGAAAGATATATGGAGTGAGAAAAAGATAATTAAAAGGTATATAATGATTAACAAAAGAGAGAGAATAAACACATTGTGTAAAAGAATGTAAGAATGAGGTTAATAATAAAGGAGTAATTATAAATACATATATCTATTTAATTTTTTTAAGGAATATATCTATTAATTCTTAACATTTTAATTTCGATTTCATTTTTTTCTCTTTTTTTATTATATTATCATTATATTTTTACCTTTTCATTTATTTGGAGTTTTATAATTTACATTTTTCATAAGAATGAAAATAATAAATATCTTTTTTAATTATATCCTTATTTAATATTTATTTCAATTAAAAATTACTACGATTTTCTCTTTTAACAACATTCAATTTTTTTTATTAATGTGAGTTAGTAGCTATTAAATATATAAAATGGGTGGAAATTAAATGATGACATGTTAATAAAAATGCTTTTAAATAAAGACACATTAAAATTTTTCTTAGTCTGTAGACATAACCTTAAATAATACTACCTCCGTTTCTTTTTATTCATCGTTTAAGTTTTTTTAAATAAGGATCAAGAAATGCAATAACTATGTCTTTTTAGTCCCTTATTTTTCAAATATGTCATTTCTCTTTCTCTCATTAATGCATTTAATGTTCTCTTTTTATAATGAAATGATTCCTTTTTCAAATTTGTTTTACCACTATACCATAAATTTTTTGTTGGAACATAAAGAATACATTTATTTATTAAGACTTTGAACTTGTACGTAGAACATTTATGATATAATTTTATAATAAATATTTAAAATAAAAAGAATCAGATTAAAAAAGGGGTAAAATTGGAAAAATAGTATTTTTTATTGTCTTGGTATCTGAGAATGACACTTATTTAGAAACAAATTTGAGACCCTAAAACGACAAATAAAAAGAAACGAAAGGAGTAAGAGTTTTGGAACGAAAGTAATATATAACTAGAGTTTAATATATATACACGGTCAATTTAAAAAACTTTTACACATTCAATGATATGTCACCATATCATTTAATGAACATGACACCTTATGTGTAATTGTAATAATTGATATGACAACACATCATTCAATATTTATGTAAAATTTGTTTACCCGAAAAGTGTGTATTAATTAAATCCATATAACTAAGTGGCGTACCAAATTGCATTTAATTAATGTATTTATTATTTCATGCCTATTTATTATTTCATATCCTAGTTAATTAATGTATTTAATTATTTTCCTATAAATAGGCATGAGATAAGTAATTCATACAACATTAAATATATATATAACAACTCATACAACACACTTTTATAGTAACCAACCGGGTTGGTTTAAGTGATACATGCTTGATTTCCCTTAAGCAAGGTCTCGGCTCGAACAGGATTACCTAAACCAAAAAATACAACACATTTTTATCTCTATCTATTTCCTCACATCCTACATTTTTCTTTCTTCTTTTTCTCTTTTCACTATTTTTATCTCTTTGTTGGGTGTACCCTGTACAGGCTTCTTATATATCATTGGGTGTACTCTGTACAGGCTGTACTCAGTGTTTTCACCTGTCGGTGCAAATAATGTGTACTGTGGGTATGCACTTGACCAAGTTGGTGCAAGAAAGAAGCCATGCAATGATGAAGAGAGAAGGTGGGGCAGTTGTTGCTCATGATGAAGGGTGATGGTGGGGCAATCTCCAAAACTTTGATGTCTACCCTACGGGAAGAAATGAGGAGGTGAGAAGAGAAAAAAAAGGAAATAGGTGAGAAAAAAATGAAAAAGAGTTATCTTTCCTTATTATCTATCTATCTATCTATAATACTACATTGCACTAGATTTTTGTTCACGATTCATTTGGGGACCATTTTTTTGGGTCAAAAGCTTCTCTAGATATTTTGATTGATAATGTTAGATTTTAGTTAGTGAAATATTTGGACAAGCTTTAGGTTTGTAGCGTAGTAACAAATGGACGATTGAAGAAAATAGATAATATTTTTGTCTATTAATATATCCACACATTTGTAATTTTATGGGTGGTTGACAAAAAAAAGTAATTTTATGGGTGATTTTAGAATTGTGAATCATAGTAATATTATTATAAAATGGAAAATGCTAACCAGTGCCCTTAGGGCATTGTTTAAGGATCCATGTAGGGCATTGTTTAAGGATTCATGTATAGAAATATTTTATTGGAAATCACAATAATAATTGCATTTGTAACCTTAAATGTTACACACTCCAATAAAATCTTTCTATATTTGGTTCCTTAACCAATGCCCTAAGGGCACTCGTTAGCAGGACCCTTATAAAATATATTGGCTCAATATTTTAAGGGTTATTTTAAAATCGTGCCTCTCTTTATAGGACACCAAGACTAACCTATCAGGATTACAAATGGATCAAAAAAGATGATATGAGACTATACATGGCATGAGTCTATCTCTCTCCTACTAGAAAATTCTTGTGGGACTACACATGGATATGAGTCTATCTCTCTCTTACTGAAAAATTCCACTAGTGGAGAGGATTCGATGAAAAGAAAAATGAAATGGAGAGAGATAGAAGGTGAGAGATGTGATGAGAAAGAAATAAAAAAAAAGGAGAATGAAAGGAAGTTAATAAAAATGAATGTAAAAAATCAAAGTTGTTGACCAAAATAAAAAATGGGGACAACAAAGTGGCTTAGATTTGTGAACATCTAAGCCATTGATTGGATGGGTGGTACTACTCCGGACTACAATATAAGCAAAAATAACTAAATTCACATTTATTAATAAAGTTAGTTAAATACATTTAATTTTTTTATATCATCTAAAAAATAATTGCATTGTCACCTTCAATTTTATTGAAACTTTGTTTCAAGTGGACACACTCTCTTTTTATTGGCACATAATTCATTAAATAGAGTGGTTGAAAAATAAAATCTAAATTAAATAAAAGATATTTTTGAGATAATCTCATTAAATAACGTGAAATTAGTTAAAATTTACATATATTTTAGTCCACTGTTACGTGGGTTTTTTTTTCTTATAATTAAGTAGGGAGTGAGTACTGCATTATAAACTCAGTTTCATGAACAATTTATTTTTATCAATTAATTCTAAAATTAACTATATGCAAATAAACCAAATTGATCCTCTAAGGCCTGGACTTTAAAAACCAAAAACAAAGTTAATACAACAACTTTTGTCTTAAAACAGAAGTTACGGAGCAAGTAGGCTTAATTGAAATATGCATGCAGAAAACATTTGATGACTCCAATTATGCATAAAGTTTATTTGAACACAACAATTTTCGACGAGCGCGAGACAATTAATATATGTATTGTAGTAGCTAGTACTGTCAAAATATACAGTAATAGTATTCTACACGTGCGATGCACCACGGATGTTAATATCTCATAATTAATTTTTTATATCATAAAAAAAATTATTATATATATATATATATATTTAATTTAATTTTTAATTTAAACAAAGATATATATAAAAATTAATATATACAAATTATGAATAAAATAAGTTTTTATCAATGAAATGAATTTTTAAACTTTTTTAAAATAAAAATATTAAGTATTTACATTTTTTATATTGTAATTCATTTTTAGTAACCTTCAAATATTTTTGACAAAATAAATTATTTTTATATTTAATATTAGTTGTTTTTCATGTTATATAAAATTTTGATCTTTTCATGTTACAACTAATTAATATTCATGTTTTTCTTTTCTAATCAATTTTTTTGTTAAAAAAAATTAAAAGAGGAAGAGTCAAATTTTATTTAATCATGTATTAAAATAAAATAAAGTTTTTTACTAACTATGTGAATATGTTATTAAATTATAAATACATAATCTTTGATTAAAATTTAATAATAAATTATTTATTACTCAAATAATTTATATTCGTTAAAAGTTAAAATCTTTTTGAGAGAATATTTTCATAAAGGTTGTTACTTATAATATCATTCTTTATATTAGTTTTTATTTTAGTAAGCATATTAATATATTTAGATTAATATATGTTTACAAAGATTATATTATAATAATTGAATAAATCACCAATTTGGTCCCTGAAAGTGTTGCACGTTATCAAGTTAGTCCCTGAATTGACAAAAACTAAAAAAACAATCTCTGAATATGTATTTCATCCGTCAAAGTAGTCACTCTGTTAATAGAAGTATAATTCGGTCCTTGTAAGTTGATACTTATTATCAATTTAATCCTTCAAATTTTACTACGTAAATTCAAATAAATCCCTAAAACTAACAAATCACTATCAAAGTAGTCCCTGAAAGATTTGCTTTTGTTAACAGAGGGATTGTTTTGACGGACGAAATACAGTTTCAGGGATTTAATTTTAATTTATGTAATTACAGGGACTAATTTGACAGTAAACAACATTTTCAGGGACCAAATTGACGGTTTACTCTATAATAATTATAATAAATAATAATACATACAAATAATAATAATAGTACATACCAAACAGTGGTTGATCACAGTGGATATGGACTATGACTCCAAACAGGCTTTACTTTCAAGGTCAGGGGTTATAATCCTAGAGTCGTCACTCTTGCGTGGGCTTTACCTAATCACCCCTAGCCCGAGGGTTAAACCCACATCTACGCCTGTGGGGGATTACCAGTCAAAGACAAAAAAACTAATTCATTCTTCATCAAACTAATTTATTTTAACATATAATATGTTTTTAAAATATAAATAAAAGCACACTATTAGATCACATATCTACGAATGTTCAAATCATCTAAAATTTGATATAGATGATCATGAAGGTAATATAATACGCTTCAATGGTTGGATCAATCAAATTCACATTTAAAAAAATTATTAGGTGGTGTAACTCTAAAAGTTTGACACTTAGTGTCAATTGCTCATGTCCTTGATTGATTACTTGTTAATTTACTTTTAAAATATAAGGATACAAATAAATAAAAATAATATGTAGAAAAATATATAGCATGGCTTATCATTATAATACAATATTGTAATAATAAAATTCAATTTTTTATACTTCATAGAAATAACTATGCAATATAAGGGGTACTTGTAAGTTTAATTATAAAATTAAAGAAAAAAAATACAAAAATAAAAACTAAGTTGAAAAAGAATACATGACACAAACCAATATTAAAATATTTTTCAATAAATTTTATTTTAATTTTTATATTTAAATTTATTGGTATAGAAATTAAAATTATTTTTGTTTATTAAATTAAATTTGAAGTTATGTTTTAATTGAATTTTTATTTTTAATAAAAAGTTTTAATTTAACTTTTCATGTATCCTAAATATAAAGGTAGATTCCTATTGAGAACACATCCGTGAAGAATACGCTGGCACAAATTAAATATAAAATATTGTTTGTATTGAGAACACATCCTACATGCTAAAGTTCACCAAACTATTATCGTCTCTACCATTTAAGGAAATTTTTTTAAAATATTGTTTGTCCTCTCCAAGAAGCATCCCTATAACAATGATATAAATGGCCCCACATCCGTGAAGAATACGCTGCCAAGGCCCATAAAAAACGAAACGGCCCATAGAGAAAAGTCTGGAAAAAAATATACAGGCATGAATTAACAGTGTTTTCGTAACTTCTAAATTATAATAGAATAGATATTATTAAGTGCTTCTTTGGTGTGTAGTTGAGAATAGTAAAAATCAATTTCAGGTGTAATGTGGAATTGATTTTAAATTATTTTCGCTCAACGTACTTCATAAATCGTACATTTGTGATATTAGTGAAATACAATCTCACAAATAAATCACTCACGTAGCGGAGGAGGAAAAATGAGAAAGAGAGAAGAGGATTTTTAATTTGCAATTCTAATATGAATTGAATTGATTCATACTATACAGAAAACAAAGCCTTTTATAGGCAAATGAGATACAATAAAATACTCACTCTGGTCCTTTTTATAAGACACTTCTTACAAATTTTTGTGGTCTTTTTTATAAGTCACTTTACAATTTCAAGACGGTATTTAATTATTACCATTTTCCTTATTTACCCTTGTTAATTTTAATGTCCTTCCAACTATCAAATAGTAATGGAGTTAATTAATGATATTAAATAAGGGTAATATTAGAAAGCTAAACTATTTTTTAAAACCCCAATAAAATTAACCAACTTTAACCATTTTTATTGGTATGTGTATATAATTCGGTTAATTATGTTTTATAAAAAGGACCGAAGGGAGTATTAGATGTCTAACAATACAAAAAAAACTAGCAAATCTTAGATATACGTAACAAAATAAGCTTTCAAATCTTGACTCTAGATCTCTATAGCACATATTGAAATGAAGGGTGTTATTTTTATTTCAACAAAAAACTCCCCTTACAACAAAGCTTTCTTCATTTGTCAAATTCAGTGCATAATATTTTTGAAAAAACTTGATTTATACACCGCCATATTGCCTCCTTTAAATCAAGCTTGCACCAATCCAAACATTTTCTTCAACTTGTAAAATAACTAAGCTTTTAGCAGTTTTGTAAAAATATCTGGAATTTGTTCTTCAGTTGGACAATACTTGATCACCACTTCTACCAGCTCTCGGATCTTGTGAAACTGAATATCTATGTGCTTGGACTGCCCATGAAAAACTTGATTTTTATAAAGAGCAATTGCAGACTTGTTATCACAAAATATCACTTTGGGACTATCTTTCTTCTGATGCATCGCTTCAAGTATTCTTCTCATCCATATTGCTTGTGTATAGCACAACTTGTTACAGCTATACATTCTGCATCGATTGTTGAGAGTGCAATTGTTGGTTGTTTCTTCAAGGACCATGATACTTCTCCATTGCCTAGATGAAATGTGTACCTTCACGTGTTTTTTCTTATCTCAAAATCTCTTGCCCAATTACTAATTGTATATCCAACAAGCTTCACATAATTTTTGTTAGCAAAATAAATCCCTCGGTTAGAGTACCTTTGATATATCTAAGAATTCTCTTTGCTCCTTGTAAATATGCACATGGATCTTCATGAATCTGCTGATCAATCCTACTCCAAAGACAATATTGGGTCTAGTAGCAGTCAAATATTTGAGGCTTCAAATCAAACTTTTGTAGTAGGTTGAATTAACTCTCCTGTCATCACTTTCCCTTGTGAGCTTTAACTTTTCTTCAACAAGTGTAGAAATTGGCTTTGAATTCTCCATCTTGAATTTCTTCAAAATATCACTAGCATATTTCTGTAGAAACACACAGGGAAACACTAGAAGGGGGTTGAATAGTGTTTCAATAAAACTTTAACGTTTTTGGAAACCTTTTTCACAATAAACCAATTTTATAAAAGCTTTCAGATGATATACTAAAATCTGAAGATTAACATTTCGTCTGAAGCACCTTCAGACTGATAAAACTTGTTTTCTCAAAGCTGAGTTTACGTTAAAAGCTTTTATATCTACTAATTCAAATCCCTTCTTGTTAGCTTTAAACTGAATTTAAAGAGATTAGAGAAGAGAGAACTTAAACAAAGGATTTATCCTGGTTCACTCAACCACAGTGAGCTACGTCAAGTTCCAGAGCAAAACACAACACCTGGATTTCCACTAATCTTCAGAAGATTATAAGTATTCTTTTTTTTTTGTCAAGTCTCTTCAGGCTCTACAACAACAAGTATTCTTTCCCAACAAGCCTCTTCAGGCTCAACAACCAAGTATTGTTTAACAAACAAGCCTCTCCAGGCTCAACACCCAAGTGTTTAAGAATGAAAGATTTTGTTCAAGCTAAAGAACTACAACCAGTTCAAAGCTTAAACTGAAAGATGTACAAATAAACTGAGTAAGACTCAGGGTATGAAAGTTATTGTACAAGAATGAATTTTATCAGAGTGTTTTACCGTGTAAAATTAGCAGCGTAAGGGTTCTTTCTTTCTCTGATTGATCTCTCGCTTGTAAGGACGTGCATGAAGCTATTTATACTTTGTTTGAGATGAAGTCCGTTGAAATCACTGTTGAGAGATAGCATTTAATACTATTAATCCCGTTGTGAAACAGTCTTCTGATAGCTTCTGTCACAGTACAAGGTAGATGTGCAGTACTGTCTCTTATCTGAGAACTGCAAAGACTGCGTTGTAGACATTTTCTTTTCTGGTGCATGTATTTCAAATGTGCAGGAAAGTCTCTGAGCAGCTTGCCTTAATAAGGTTAGACCAAAGACTTGTTTCAAAAGGTGTTGAACTGACTTGAGTCTTTATGAGAGATCTTCAGATGGTTTCTGACTTCAGACACTATGCCACGTCATACGTCTTCAGATGGTCTTCTTGGCTTCAGATGATTCCATGCTTCAGATGAACGAACCACTTCAGATGATATATCCGACTTCTTCATATAGTAGATCACTTTAGATGGTCATCTTGCTGAAACACGAAAAACACGTTAAAAACATAGGAAATTTTTGCAATGTATATTTTAACAAAATTTGTTACTCATTAAAACTTAGGAAAGTGAGACTCAATCATTATTAAATACTTAATGATATTTTGAGACTCAACAATTTATTCTAAAATATGAAAATTCCATCATCTTACTAATCAACCTCAATGCCGAGAAAATACGACATTAGGCCTAAATCTGTCATTTCAAAACATTTAATCATAGCCTCCCTAAATTCTTCAATCATGTTCGGATTATTTTTAGTAAAGATTAGATCATCAATATAAAGGCACACAATAAGAATATCATTTGGATCAACAACTTTAATATTTAAAGCGTGCTCAAATGGGCATCTTAGGAATCCATACTGCACAAAATAAGAATCAAACTTTTTGTACCACACTATGAGTGCCTGCTTCAAGTTATACAATGTTTTCTTCAATATGCTAATCGTTTTAAAGCAATTCCATTTTGTTGGGGAGTGTAGATGGTTGTTAGTTGATGATGAATTCCATGCTGCTCAAAAAAATATGCACAAATGAGGTATTCTTGACCTCTGTCTGATCTCAATGATTTAATCTTGCAGCCACTTTGTTTTTTCATGAATGCCATAAATAACTTAAAGGCATCAAAAGCTTATGATTTCTGCTTAAAAAAGTACACCCAAGTCTTTCTGTTGAAATCATCAATAAAGGTAATAAAATATTTACTACCACCATGTGTTGGGATTTCAACTGTGCACAAGTCCGAGTGAACAATCTCTAGTGACTTTCTTACTCTCCATGATTTTACTGTAGGAAATGATTCTTTATGCTTCTTTCCTAATTGGCAAGTCTCACATACACTATTGGCAATATTTACAACAGGAAAGTGTCAAAAACGCGTATGCCACAACCAATCATCATTTGGTATGATAGTGAAGTAATTCAGAGTCACGAGAAAGGGGGGTTGAATTGTGACCCTTGAAAACTTTTGGTCCAACCTACAAGTACTTTGAGAAACTTTCTGATCTTTGCTCAAGGAATACCTTGGTTATCAGAAGTTACTTCTAAAAGATAGTGGTTAGTGTATAATGCCAACTAATTTGATTGAAACTATCTTCTTAAAGGCATGCAATATCATACGAGTTAATATCATCAAACTTTTGTTGAGTCTCAAAAATATCATTAAGTATTTAATAATGATTGAGTCTCATTTTCCTGAGTTTTAATGAGTAACAAATTTTGTTAAAATTACAATTGCAAGGAGTGCCTATGCTTTTAATATGTTTTTCATGTTTAAGCAAGATAACCATCTGAAGTGATCTACTGTCTGAAGGAGTAGGATCATCTGAAGTGGTTTGTTCATCTGAAGTCAAGGAGACCATCTGAAGACGTGTGACGTGGCAGATTGTCTGAGATCGGAAACCATTTGAAGAGTGAAGCCCTCTGAAGATCTCTGATAAAGACTCAAGTCAGTTCAACGCCTTCTGAAACAAGTCTTTGGTCTAACAAACTTTATGATAACAAACTTTCATGAACAAATTTTAAGTTTTCTGAACGAGGGAAATCATAATCAAGTGATTTAACAATAAAGAATTAAATCTCCCCCTGAATTTGTTTCATTTATAACATTCAAAAATAAAAATGTGATTTAACATTAAAGAATTAAATCTCCCCCTGAATTTGTGCCATTTATAACATTCAGATAATAAAATATGTTATGCCTGAATTGTTAGGAATATGCACTAGAGACTTATATATTTATGAACATCCATCACTTGTATCATGTTATTTTATAAAGGCAAACTTATTCTTCTAGAATATAATTATTGTCCTTAGAATAGTAAGCTTAAACTTCATAAGGAATCAAGTAAATGACTTGATCGTGAGAGCTTATGAAGAACTATTCTTAAATAGTCCCTAGTCAATTATCATCTTAGGACAAAGATGCATTTAGACTAGTATGTGAGTTCATTGATGATCGCATCTCACAGATCATGGATATGAGATATCATGCGCTCACATAGGTACACATTAAGAGTAATGGTGTACTGGACAGACCCACCTTAAGAACGTTGCATGGGTTGTTACATAAGTGTCATGAGCGTTTCTTAAATTGATAAATGTTATATGGAGTTCTTTGACCTGAAATCACTACGATTCCTACATAAGGAATTATGTGTTTTGAATATCATCAAACGTTTCCTGTAACAGGGTGATCATAAAGTTGGTATTTGGACATATAATAAATTATGTGGAGGAATGTGAGTGCCCTAGATGGGATTTGTCCCTCCTATGTAACAGGAGTTATATCTGTAGGCCTCTTGATAAAGTGAGACTGGAAAATGTATGGCCATGCTCAGGAGGATAAACATGAGATGTTTATTTTCTATACAGTCTACTTGGGGATCAAGAAAATATAAATTGAACTATACAAGGTTGACACAATCCATGCCCTTGTGTTCAATTAGATATTTGGACAAATGGACATATCATATAAATTATTATCATAAAATAGGATTTATCAAAGTTATTGATAATCTCAATATTTGGATAGTGATGTGTTGCTAGATACCGCTCACTATTTATGATATTAAATATAAAAAGATTTTATTTAATATTATAACCAAATATTAAAAGCCTATTGGGTCACACGCATACAACAAGCCACTAGGAAAGGATAATAATTCTAATTAAATTAAATTAGAATTATTACATAATGGGCCAGGCCCATAAGTGTGAGGGTTAAGTGAGTGAGGGGGTAAAACCCTAGCCACCACTCTATAAATAGAGCATAAGATGCACTACCCCAGACATATGAGCAATCGCTTCTTACTTTCTAAGGCTACTAGCAGAGCTGAGGAAGGTTTCCTAGTCCGGCTGTTGGCGTGGATACCAATAGAGACGTGACTACACTTGCCTCGTTAATAATCCTAATAAGGTACGACCTTTCGTTTCAATACCTTTTATGCCTTGATTTGTGTTTTCGCAAAAACGATTATAACAAAAGAGTGAATCCATTTATTTCCGCTGCACCCTGACCACATGCTTGATTCCCTTCATGAATCTTCTTATTCTTCCCCCCTTTTTTCATCAATCAAAATTAACAGGAAAATAATTAGAGGGAAGATGTTCTCATCATTTCCTAGCCTAGGCTTCTTAGAATGTGAGGAATGATCTAAATAAGGTGAAGTAGCAGTCTTCTAGATATCTTAGGTTGTTGGAAGGGAGAAAAAGGAATTTGTAGAACTTGAGGAGCAATTGAGGGTAACACAAATGTGCTAAACTAGAATTGGTACTACACAATCCTTACTTCATCTCATGCATAGCCGGCTTTTAAGCCATTTTCTCAATACAAATCTGTTGAAGATAGGGTCCCTTTATCCAAGTTGAGTTGAATTAACAAGAATAGGGGCTCAGACTTTATCATAAGATGATGGAACATAAGAATCTCCACCAAATATAGGAGAGGCATAACTTCTTCTTCTTCTTCTTCTTCTTCTTCTTCTTCTTCTTCTTCTTCTTCTTCTTCTTCTTCTTCTTCTTCTTCTTCTTCTTCTTCTTCTTCTTCTTCTTCTTCTTCTTCTTCTTCTTCTTCTTCTTCTTCTTCTTTATCATCCTTTTCACTTAAGTCAGTGGGATGAATTTATCTTAGCCTTATTTTCTACAAATTTTTCCTTCCAAAGAAGAAATAATCTTTCTATTCCTCATCAAGAGGAATGTTGTGAAACCTAAAAGCTTGGTGAGAAACATGTCATATGGAAGGCATGTATATATTCATCAATGTACTAAAGTGTGAGTAACATTGAGTATCCCTTGATTTCCACCAAAATGGATTCACCAACACATCTAAACTTAGAAGTTGAAGAAAAAATGCTTTCACTAAACATGGATACACATGCTTCTAAATTTTAAAGAAGTTGAGCCATCCTAGTCTTTCTAAGATGACATCTACACCCCAACCTTGTCTTCTAATTTTTATGAAACAAATATCTTTTCCCTTCTACATTTTTTTCTCTTCCCTTTCTACTTTCTCTTTCTTTCTTTTGAGAGGAGAATAAATTTTACCCTTGACTCATCAATTACTATTAATTTCCCTTTACCCTTCTTTTCATTCCGATAGCTCTTCACAACACTAGACATCACCCTATATGATCTTCTTCTATGAGTGGTTTAGGAGTTCTAGTAGGTGAAGGAGATTTTGTAACCGAAACAGTTGTAACAGGGAAAACTCTAATTGGTAAGCTTTGATGAATATGAGTATTTTCATGAGATGAGGATTCTAATTCAATAGCTACATATTGAAGCCCTTCCTTCCTATAGTTTTGATCCTCATGACAATAATAGGAACGATATAGACTCTATATGCCTTAGATGTTTCAGAATATCCAATGAAATGACCTTTATCAGATTTTGCATCAAACTTTCCAATATCATATTTAGTGTTGAGTATAAAACACTCACATCCAAAAATATGGAAGTGTGATATATTGGGTTTCCTTCCTTTCCATAATTCATAGGTAGTCTTTTTCCGAATTGGTCTTACCAATATTCTATTCTGAAGATAGCAAGCTGTGTGAATAGCTTCTACCCAAATTGATTTAGGAAGTGAGCTTTAAATAAGCATGGTCCTACCCTTTTCTTGTAAACTTTTGTTCTTTCCCATTTTGCTGAGGTGTTCTAGCCACAGAGTAGATCAGGATGCCATCGATGAACACGGCAACAAACTGATCAAGGTAGGGTCGGAAAATCCGGTACATGTAGTCCATGAACATGGCCTGAGCATTGGTTAAGCAAACGACATCACTAGATACTCGTAAAGCCTATATCTAGTCCTAAAGGCAGTCTTGGGTATATCCTCACCCTAATCTTGATCTGGTGGTAACCAGATCTCAAGTCTAAATTAGAAAAGACCGAAGCCCCTCTAAGTTGGTCTAAGAGATCATCTATTCTGGGTAAGGGGATACTTATTTTTTATGGTGACCTTGTTAAGATGCCTATAGTCTACACACAACCTCATACTCTCATTCTTCTTTTTCACTAAGAGCATTGGCGCTCCCCAGGGTGACACACTATGCCTAATGAATTTCTTAGCTATAAGGTCCTCTAGTTAGGATTTAAGTTCACGAAGCTTTAGTGGGGACATCCTATAAGGTGGTGCCTTGGATATGGGTTGGTACCAAGCCAATGGTAAACTCAATCTCTTGGTCCAGAGGTAAGGTGGTTACCTCACTAGGGAAAACATCTTGAAACTCCCTAACTGTGGCTACACTAGCTGTTCAAATCAATATTGGAACCTAGAGTTGAGGAAAGAAATAAAATAAAACATCTACTCCCATCCGTTAGGCATTTGGACACTTAGGTGACATTGGATAAAAGTACAGGTGGTCTCTCCCTCGGAAGAGGAGGGAGGACGGGAAAAATAACCCCTTTATTGAAACAATCAAGCATGACTTGGTTCTGAGATAACCAATTCATGCCCAGGATTACATCTATGCCCCTCAATGGTAAAAAAATTAAGTCAACCTCAAAGGCCCTCCCTTGTATAATGATGGGGCATTTAGAACAGACAAGGGAAGTGGGGATTGCCTCTTTGGCTAGGGTGATGACATTTAGGTTGTAAGGTAAAAGGGTAGTATGCCGTTTCAACTTCTCCACACAATCATATGAAATGAATGAATGAGTTGCCCCTGAATCATAAAGTACAATTAATGAAATGCCTCATATAACGCACATACCTCTCATCAGATTATCTGTTGAGGCTGTCGTCTCGCCACTGAGGGTAAAGACTCTCTCCCGGTGGCTTGGGGTCTGGTGGCCTCCTTCTTCTTGGGGCATTCATTCTTCATGTGGGCTAGCTCCTTGCAGAAGAAGCAAAGACTCTGCACGGACAAGCACTGACCCTAATGTCGCTTCCCACACTTAGGGCACTGATAAGTGAAAATTAGTTGATAAATTAGAGCACTTTTTATTTCACTTATCAAGGATAAAATGATAATTTGACCCCAATTTAATCCATTTTTAATAAATATTAGATAAATTGTATTTATTAATCTGAGATTTGAATTTGATTCTATTTTGATGGAAATATTGCTGATTTTTGCAGGATATTGCAAAGATTTGATTTGAAGGATAGATAACATTAAATGAGGAAGATATCTGCAAGATTGGAGATTAATTGAAGATATTTAATGAAGATTTAAAGAAGATTTGAGACAATTAATGAGGAGATCACTACCAATCAATCAAGGATTCTGCAGACAAGCTTCCCAAATAAATCAAAGATTGCTCAATAAATGCAAGGATTTTATCAAGAAAAGGGAAACAAGGAAAGACAAATCTGCCAAAACCAGTCTCGAGGAGAGATCAAATTAAAAAGAGAAAGATTGAAGCGCAACAATTAAAGAATTTCCTGGAAGCTGGGCTGCAGCCCAAGCTGAAGCCCAACATTGAGCTGCAGCCCAAGTGAAGCGCAACATTGAGGAAGCTACTGGAATCTGTGCTTCAACCTGCGCTGTAGCGCAAGTTGAAGCGCAGAACTCGTAATCTTGCTCTGTTTCTGTATTTTACATGATTTCTCCCCAAATTTGCTTTGTCTTTCCTTAGTCTATAAATAGGAACCTCTTGCACCAAGTCCAGGGTGCATGATCATTGTGATCCAGTCTATATTTCAGTGATAATGTACCAAAGCTAAGTTTAGAGTAGGAGAGGAGGAGCGCTTCACAAGGATTGAAGAAGGTGACAGCATCTTCGGTGGTTTGTATGGCTACGTTGTGTAGTTAACTCTCCATTAGGATTGGATGTAATTGATTCTATCCCCAAGTGTATGTAAATTCTATATTATTATTTCTGTGCTCTCTGTCTATAATATTAGTAATCTTATTCTGTACTTAATTCCTAATTCTCACGCTTGCGTCTGGAGTTCTAGGCTAGTCTTGACTTAGTTATTTTTGACTAGGATTGAGAGTGGGTGAGCGGATTCTGAAGAAACTCACTCTCTGATTGGATAAGAGGACTCGGTAGCCAGGGTTCCTTTACGGGGGCGTTGCTTATGATTGATGGGTAGTGTGAGTACTCTAATGAAGGGTGTTCCAATATGTTAGGCATGGTTTTTGAATTACCGATAGCAAAGGATTAGTTGATTGTGAATCCCGGAAGCGAGAGGTGGGTATATCTAATGAGCGATGGGTAGTGACAATACTCTAGCAAAGGTATACTTTATTTGGTAGGCCCCGTATTTCAATTAGTCCTTTACAAACTGAACAAAAGAGAGCAAAATAAGCCGAGGGTAAGTCTGTCGCTTGGGAGAGCCCGCATGGCTTACCTTTGAGTGTGTGAGGCTGCTGGTAACTCGGGGTCTTAGCAATAAAGTTTGTCTACAGTATTATAGAGTAAACCTAAAATAATAGATAGTTTTTACATGCACAAAGGGTGCGTTGAGATGAAGTCCAATCCTAATCAAAGTAAAGTGTCTCTAACTCTTCCTTTCTAATTCCAATTAATATTTACTTTCTATTTACAATTCCGCAACTATACTCTCTAAAATGTGCTTTCTCTTGATAAATAGATCACAGTCTACATAAATTAACTGTTCCCTGTGGATACGATACTCTTCTTACTATTATACTGCTGGATTTGTGGTTCGCTTGCCAGAAACCCATCGGGCACAAAGGTACTCACCCTTTCCTTAAGGTAGGCCGGGTGGTCAGGGTGGCATTGCCCTGTCACTTGGGCTTCGAGCCCCTGCCCTGACTAGGCTCCTCAAGCTTCCTCATCCCTTTCTGATCAGCTGGCCTAAGGATCTCCTAATCTAAACTTTGCTCTACCAGCAAGCATTTTCTCACTGGGGTGGGGAAGTCCCTCAACTCTAGAGCGATGGTGTTCCTCTTCAGCTCGGGCTTTAGGCCCGTCTCAAAGTGGTTGCACTTCCACCCCTCATTTGGGATGACCCGCAGAAAGGTGGGGTACTTGGTGAGTTACTCGAATTTGGCCGCATATTGGCCCACAGATAAACTCCCCTGCTTCAACTGCGGGAACTCTGCCTCCTTCTACCAACGGACAGTAGCAAGGAAATATTTCTCCAGACACACCGCCTGAAAGCTTACCCAGGTGAAAGGAGTACCCAGGGAAGCCAAGCGGCCTTTATCTCCCTTCCACCAGTCCTCGACATCTCCCTAAAGCATGAATGTCGCGAATCGAACCCGGAGATCATCAGCACAACTCATAACATCAAAGATCTTCTCTATAGCGTTAAGCCAGGAGTCAGCTGCCTCTTGGTCATAAGCTCCAGAAAATGGGGTCATGGCCACAACTGGTGTAGGTGAGGGTGTCTTCCTCGGACGCGTCCGGAGCTCTTGGAGAACAGCCGTATTGGCGGAGGTCTGCTCCTCAATAGCCTCCGTAAGCATCCGGAGAGCAGCTGCTATAAGGTCGGTGTTCGGTATTGATGTTGAAGAACCTCGGGGTCGGCCTCGTTGTCTGTTAGCCATAATCCTATACACATCATTAGCAAAATATTGAGGTGATCGGTCTCCACATTTCACAATAATGCATGTAAGATTACAATTAACTTCAGACAATCCTAATTATCCATAGTCCAATTGGATTGAACTCTTCTGATTCCAAAATGTAACGTCCTTATTTCTAAATCCAAGAATTAAGCTCGTTGGAAGAAAAATTCCCGAATTTCTAAAATTATTTCGCACCATTTAGATATCGCACATACAAACATTATATATCGCTTAAGCTTCCAACGATTACTTAAACAATATATGAACACATAACTGAAATAAATAAAGGCTAGCATAATAATCCAGTACATAGTCATCAATTGGGACACCACCATAAATGTGCCCTTAACAAACTAGAGAGTGCCCAAAGGCTGCGCATGTACAGTCATATCCCACAAAATAATAAATACACAACATTTAAATATCCCAACATAAACAGGGCCTAGCAACTAGATACATAACATCCTGGGTCTACAAATCAAAATATAAGCGGAATAGCTCCCAAGCTCCATGCTCACTATCCAATGCTGGGGGGGGGGACCTATGGGTCTAAAACAATCCACATAACGTGTGGTGAGACAGTTGTCTCAGTGAATATAACTATGCAACAGGAAGTATGGGTAAGCAAACAAATGGAATGCAACATAATAAGCATAACAAATCATGACATAATATCTCAGCTGAACATAAATGTGGTATGCATGACCTGCATTACCCAGCAGACGGGGTCTTATCACTAATTAGGGCTAGACCTGAGCTCAGACTACAAGGAACGTCATCCTTGGGTACTAATCACCGCTATTAACTGGGGGCCAAAGCCCGAGTTTTAACTAGGGACCGAAGTCCAATTAACTGGGGACTGAAGTCCAATCTTAATTAATTAAGGTTAACTGGGGTCGAAGCCAAAACTGGGGTCGAAGCCATTTTTACTAGGGTTGGAGACATGTTGCAAAACTCACACATAGGGCATAACACATGATTCATGAAATAATGGGTAACTATCCTAAACATTGTAGAGAACCCTAACTTGAGAAAAGCCGTAACTCATGTTCCAACCAACCAAACATACAATAAATCATAATAAAGAGGAATCAACAAAATAATCACACACACAAGCCAAAGAAAGAGGAAAGAGAGAGATTAGGGTTCATTGCAGAGATTCAAACAAGATTGGGTGAAGGTGTGTGAGTTATACTCATTTCAAGAGAACTCAAATGTGAAGGGGAATGATTTGAGGGGGGTTGGGTGTGCAAATCCTTGGTTTCCTCTTCTCCTCCTTGGCTCCAAGGGCAAATCCTCTCTCTAGAAGTCTCTCTCTCTCTAGAAGAAAAGGGTGAAAAAGAAAAATGAGGGCAAAGCCCTAAAGAAATCTATTTTAAAAACTCAATTCGCGTATTCTCGCTCAAGCGAGGATTAGGGTATATACTATGTGAGATTCGCGTTCTCGCTCAAGCGAAAGCCTTCTCTCTTGAGCGCAATTGCGCAAGAAAACTACTCATCCTCTCTGACTTTGTCTCGCTCAAGCGAGACTCCCCTCGCTTGAGCAAGAGCAAGTCAGGGAGTAAACCCCTGATTCTGGACGGAATTACGCTTGAGCGAGCCTAATTGCGCTTGAGCGCAATTCCATCATAGAGAGCCTCCCAAAACAGCCATGTTCCTCACTCAAGCGAGACCTTCTCGCTTGAGCGAAAATGACAGAACACAAATTTTCCCTCTTTTTACCAATATGCTCACTCAAGTGAGACCTTCTCGCTTGAGCGAATATGATAGAAATTTTTTCCCCCCCTTTTACTAATATGCACGCTTAAGCGAGACCTTCTCGCTTGAGCAAGAGTATCAGAATCCTGAACTCCCATTTTTTACTCTTAGTTCCTTTTTCCCAATTCCTTTTTATAAAAACATTTTCCCATATTAATTTAATTTATGAAAATATCTCAAATTTGGGATGTTACACACCACATGGTAACTTCATTGGTATGGTATGAAAAAATTTCTCCACCACTTTACTATCAAGAATATCTTCTCCATATACACCCTCATATTATTTACAAGGTAAGTAACATGCGAAAAATATTGTTTAATAGTTTATGAGCTGGACATTTCATACCTCTCATATTCTCTACGCATGGATTGTTACTTGGATTTCTAGGTTTTCTCCACCTTTTTATATGACAGCTTCAAGATGTCCCACACTTCTTTAGCAGTTTTGGCATTTTCTATTGTACCAAAAACTGAGTTTTAGCAGGTAGTCCTTTCGTCGAGAAAACATCATCGGCTCCTTCTTGAACACTCGGTTCAACATAGCTCCAAATATTATGAGCTTTCAAATGGATAGCCATTAATAGCGCCAAATAATTATAATCTAGTTTCCTATCTAATTTGGGACTTGACCAAACAATATTGTAGTTTGTGATATCTCTCTCACACTGATTAAAAAAATATGAAAGTGAGAACACTTTTGTTCCTCATACACTCTTATTTTTAACACTCACACTATCAGGCTCTCAAGCTCTAATACCAATTTGATATTAATTAGTGAGACATATTCTCACAAATAAATCACTCACTCAGTAGAGGAAAAATGAGAAAGAGAGAAAAGGATTTTTTAACTTGCAATTATAATTTGAATTGAATTGATTCATACAGTACAACAAACAAAGCCTTTTATAAGCAAATGAGATACAATAAATATTAGATGCCTAATAAGACAAAAAAAACTAGCAAATCTTAAATACATAATAAAATAAGCTTACAAATCTTGACTCTAGGTCTCTAACACATGTTGAAATGATGGGTGTTATTTTTATTTCAACAAAAAACACCCCTTACGGGAAAGATTTCTTCATTTGTCAAATTTGATTGCATGCTATTTTTGACAAAACTTGATTTATACACAGAAAATTTATCTTTTTACCATTAATTTGATAAATCTATCAAAATCAATTTTATACAATTATAAACCAAATGGACATTAAAACTCCATTTGTTTTAGTTCTGAATGTAAGTTCTGTAGAATGATTACTTTCTTTTAGAATGATTACTTTCTTTTAGAAAATATACATTGGGATGTGTTTTTTAAATCAGGGATATTTTTTTTAACCATTTCAAACTTTAAACCAAACAAGTTATAAATCACAAAATAAAAAAAATGTAATAAGATCCTACACTCTTGGAGTAATTAAATCCTTGATCGTATTAGTCCTTGACTTTGTTAACGTCGTACACTTTAGTCTTTAAAATTTCAAAACATATTTGTTAATCTCTGTGATTTATCCCAGTCATTCACTTTAGTCTAAATGGGTACGTAGACGACGTTAACGGGGTGTTGATGTGTCGTGAATTCAAATTAGTCCCTATAATATTAAAAATCATTCATATTAGTTCCTAAAATAGTCTTGTGTGTGGGAAGGCAAGTTCTTGATAACATTACGGAGAATATAAAGTTTTGTCTCTTGTTAACCGTATCCAATTTATATTTTTGTTAGATCTAATTAGTTTGTAATCATTTTCCCCTTATAAATAGGCATTCTTTTCTAATGATGATCCATTCTAAACAATGTGAATTCTTATTGATATATTATCTTCTTTATGATTAAATATGAACTTAATTAAAAAAAATTAGTTCTAAGTTGGTTATTTACCAATCCTTGAGAATTAGTTGCAATTGTCCTTGGCTACAAATCCAATACTTTAAGTGGTATATATACTCATCAAGAAATTAGTGAGTAATTTTACAATTTTCTTCTTTTAAACATCAAATTGAAATCTTTCACAAATCGGATTGACATTTTAGTCAACTAGAAACCTCATAAATCACACATTTATTGTCTGATTGGTTTAAATTCCCGACAACATATAATCAATTCCACATAATTAATTTTAAATTACTTTCGTCCACTGCTAAATTTAATAGTCATTAAAACCTCTTGCGAATTAATTTAACCAAACAAACACTTATTATCCTTGACTTGAAAGTGTCACTTAATGGTCATTAAAACCCCTTGCGACATGAAAAATCAACACATTATTGGAAGAAACCCTGGTCACTTCTTGCAGCTTGGAAGTGGGGACCCACACAAGCACTTGTTATGAAAGTATGTAGACACATCGAACTTTTGCAAGTTGCCACGCTTCGGAATCTCACCACACAGCAAATTGTAGCTGACGTTCAAGTTCAATACATTTTCTATTCCCGCGGGGAGTTTCCCATAGATCTGATTGTGGCTCACATCCAACGTTGGTAAGTCCTTAGACACCTCCACTTTTCCCAAATCAAAAGAAAACTTGTTCCAAGAAATGTCTATCACATTGGTCTGTTTGGTGGAACCAAAAAGCATGGAGGCATCACCTTCCAAATTGTTATGAGCCAATTGGAGATTGAACAAATCGAAGCTTGAGAATGACTTAGGGAGTGGCCCTGAGAGCTGGTTATTAGAAAGAACTAAACCCCCAAATTTGCTATATGAAGGAGGAATTGAACCTGTCAACTTGTTGTTGTCAAAGAAGATTGCTATGAGGTTAGGCAATAGGGTGAGAGAAGGAGGGAGTGGGCCAGTGTGTTTGTTGGATGAGAGTTCAAGCCATTTGAGGCTTTTAAATTGGACTGGGAAATAGGGTATTGGACCTGATAAGCCGGTTGACTTGACTGTAATTTGTTTAAGCCTGGTGAGTTTGGATAAGGCCTTGACAGGGATTGGGCCAGTGAGGTTTGGTAAGTCTTCGAAATATAGGGTCTTCAAGTGACTAAGTTTACCAAGTGAGGGTGGAATTGGAGCACTAAGCTCGCTGTTATTTGTGATTAATATATCGGTAACACGGTAATGTTGCTCGAAGTCGCAAATAACACCTAACCAATCGTCTTGGCAGCAATCGGAGTCTGGTTTCCATGAGGAGAGAAGGGTTGGGTTGTTGAATTCTTTCTTGATTTGGAGAAGGGCACTTTTGTCATGTGGGTGACACTTTCGTGTGGGAGCAGATGTAGCATGAGAAAGCAATGTCAACAGGATAAACAATATAGTTGCCATTGGTTTGGTCATTTTCTTGGACGGGTTTTGAGCTTGGGATGAGGAGAATGGGAAGGGAGTGTGTTGGTTTATATACAGCGCTAGGAAGTAGCTAGGATAAGGTGGGACTGAGAAGATAATATTTCAAGCTGCCTAGAAAATTGTCAACTTATGTCTGAAACATTAGGAGTCAAAACTGGTGATCTCATTAGTACATGGTTTTAAAGGCTGCTTTCCAATCCACATGCGTTATGTCGCGTTTTCTTCTACACCAACAGTGTTGGTCCAATACCACCTCTTTTTCTCTCTCTTCCTCCTCTTTTACACTCCAATAATCAATCAATCTCTCTCTCTCTGTCTCTTCCAATTTGGAGGAGCGCCTGTTGCCTGTTGGAATGCGGATGAAGGCATGAAACGTGCTATATTTATCAAGTGGTGTATTAAATTACATTCTCTCTATATATCTGGAAGAGCGTATTTTTTTAAGAATTTAATTAATTAATATACATCATAGTGTTAAAATTTGTACATTTATATCCAATGATGTGTCGATTATCGCCACATCATTTAATGAATGTGACACATTATGTGTTATTAAATTCAATAAATAATGTGACAATGCATCATTGGATATCTTGTGTAAAATTTCTTTACACTGACAATATATATATATATATATTAAACTCTTTTTTTAATGAGTTGTTCTACCGACTGTATTAATGACACTTAAAAAATTCACATCTAAAATATTTTTATTAAAAATCACGCTATTAATTATATTTATATTATTAATTATATTTATATGATAATAACATATATATATATATATATATATAAATTTTTATAAAAAAATTTATTTTTAATTCTTTAATCACGGTTTATGGGACATTTATCAACATTTCTCTTCTTTAAAAATAATCAAGATCAACTTATTTAAAAAATAACTCTTATATAATAAAATTATATCATTTAATATTTTTTATAAACATTAAATTTCATCAATGAATATGCCATATTAAAAAAATTTATTAGCTAAATCAAACATACAAAATGTTATAAATAACTTCAGTTTAACATTTTTAAAATATAAAATAATATCTATTATAAAATTACATATCTATTAATATTTAATTAATCTAAAATTTAGTATGCATGGTATAATAATCATATTAATATTATATTATTTAATGGTTAAATTTATTATTTATTTTATAAAAAATTATTTAATGAATAAATTTATCAGAATTAGTTCTATAATCAATTGATCCTTATCCATTGAAAATTAGATAAAAGTTAGCTGCTTGCCATAATAATTTGAACACTGTCTATATTAATTCGAAAAAAAAACTAGACAAAAACGATAGCTAGCTGCCACAATAATTTGAGTAGTATCACCGTCTTTTTCTTAATTTGGTGGGTTTGTAATATTTTATTTGTGTATTTATTTGCCTATAAACGGGCTATGATCCCATCTCTTTTATAAGAATTTTTTTGGAGGATTAGTACCGCTCCTTTTTACTCCATCCGATCCTATTTATAAAAACCTTTTAACTATTTCACACGGATTAAGGAATTTGGTTAATTTAGTTGATTACAGTAAATTTGTCATGAATGTGTATCACATTTACTAAACTATCCTTGAATTTATTGAGACCCATTATCTTTTTCTTTCTATTTAACTACTCAATTATGTCATACTCTCTCTACTAACTAATTACTCACCTACCTCCACTAATGGGATATTTTTGTCAAATAATAATTAATGCATATGAAAATATGAAAAAGTTATTATAAAAAGGACCAAGGTCCACCTCCCAAAATGTTCTTATAAATAGGACCGGAGGGAGTATAAGAAAATAAATGATTGTGTAAAATGTACAAATATTATAAGAAGAGGTAATAAATTTATATAATAAAAATATAAAATAATTTATAAAACACTTTTTATCTCTTTTTTATTATATTATCCTTCATATTATATATTTCTATCTTCATGTATCTCTCTCAAAAAGTCGTAAGTAAATACTGTATAATAATATTTTCTCATAGTGGAATTCTGATAATTGGGAGTGCTGTATTTAATTTGTCCCTGTCGGCTGCGAATAATGTGTGGGTCTGCACTTCCACCAAGAGGAAAATGACGATAAAGCACCTATTCTGTTGGTGCAAGAAAGAAAGATGCCAAGCAATGATGAAGGGAGAAGGTGTGGGGGTTGACGCTGAATGATGAAGAGAGTGGGACAATATTCAAAGCTTTTATGGGTGTGGCTTTTACGGTGGAATTATCTATCTTAACCGGCACTATTGAATATTGATGGACTCCATTAGTGACCCGCTGTAGCAGATAAATCATAAAACATTTTTTTGAATTTTAAAAGTTTGACAAAATTGTAATATTCGC
This sequence comes from Sesbania bispinosa, assembly GCA_026901365.1. Classification (NCBI taxonomy): domain Eukaryota; kingdom Viridiplantae; phylum Streptophyta; class Magnoliopsida; order Fabales; family Fabaceae; genus Sesbania; species Sesbania bispinosa. The sequence goes on from QLOH01000398.1 coordinate 45,730, forward strand.
ATATGGCCATACAAATCACTTATTTACGTTCGTTCGCATCTTATATTCTTTTAAGAGTAAACCCTCAAAATGGTCCCTGAAAAATTGGTCATCATCCCTGACAGATGCTACCATCAATCAAAATGGTCCTTCAGTTAACTTGTTAATGTGACATAAAAGACTGAAAATATTCATTTTGGTCCCCATGTCCAATCAACCAAAAAGATTGGAAACCCATCAAATTGGTCCCTCTGAAACGTCATTGCAGCTGTGTGTCTTAAAGTTTTCTGAAGTATTGGCCTATTGGGAGGGATTTAGAGCGTGATAGTGAATGAAATTTCCCTGGCCACTACCTAAAAAATTGCAATAAAGCAGTCTGCAGACAAACTTAGCATCCCTCACAGAATCAAATCCATCTCCCTCTCCCCTGCATTCATACTTCATTTCAAGAGAGAAGAACACAGAGATGCCAATGGATTATATGTTGGGGCAGGATGCATAACGACATGCCAATTCTTACTCCTAAACAATATTGTACCTTGTCTATATTCTCTAACATGATACTTTTAACTTCTGAAACTTGAGCCTTGACTTTTATTAGCTTTTCAATCTCTTCTGCATGATCAATATTATCAGACTTTTTAAAAATGACATCTGGTTTGGTGTTAACATGAAGTATTAAGGATGACAATTGACAATGTCAACAACTGTATATTTGACTTATGGTTGACCAAATCCCTTCAAGTTGCTATAGTGAGTTTTGAATATTTGTTTCTGTAGCCTTTTCTCTGGGTTGGTGTTCAATATCTTCATTCAGTTCAATATTTTGATATCATTATATCAATATATATCTAAATTCAGTATTCCAATACTTATATTTATGCCCTATGGATGCTCTCTTTTGTCCATGGAATCACATGCAATTGCAAATATCAGGGAATGAAAGTAGCTTCCTGGACTATGGCTTGAGTGAAACTGACCCTGATGTTCGTGCAATTATTGACAAGGAAAAGGACCGACAATTTAAAAGTCTTGAGCTTATTGCTTCTGAGAATTTTACTTCTAGAGCGGTGATGGAAGCAGTTGGTTCATGCCTCACAAATAAGTACTCGGAAGGACTACCTGGTAAAAGGTAAATCCTTCTTTTACTTTCACTTTTTCTCAAAAAATGAGAGTTTTATTAAGGCTTCCTTCCTTCCTTTAACACTTCTATAATTTCGTTTATTGGAATCTCATTATACATGTAAGGTACTATATGGTGGCAATGAGTACATTGATGAGCTTGAAATCCTATGTCAAGAAAGGGCGCTGGCTGCCTTTCATGTAGATGGAAATAAGTGGGGTGTTAATGTTCAACCATTATCTGGCATCCGTTTAAGACTAGATCCAGCATTAACTAGCAATTCAAATTCCAATTACATTTTTGGTTCATACAAAGCAAGTCATTCATAGCAATGCAGACAAGAGAGAAAGGAACAAGAGATCAGATCGCAGTGGAATTACCGTAACCATCTTCTACGAGGAAATTGAAGGTATGGTGGTCACAGTTGTAGGTGAACTTGTTGTTGGAAGAGGGAAGTTTCTGGAGACACTGAGCTGCAATGGCAGGGAAATAGTATGTGATATTTCAAAGGGACCAATTTGATGGGTTTCCAATCTTTTTGGTTGACTGGGTAGGGACCAAAATGAAGACTTTCAGTCTTTTATGCCACATCAGTAAGTCTGTTAGCTTTAACAGATTTGGGTTAACAGAAGGACTATTTTGATTGATGGTAACATCTGTCAGGAACCTTTTTACAATTTTCATTCTTTCAGGAACCAAGTTGACCGAAGGCCAATCTTTCAGGGACCATTTTGAGAGTTTACTCATTCTTTTAATTTTTTCAATTGTCAGTCATTGTTCCCATCTTATATATTTACATCTGTTCCAGTTTTAGCTAATTTTTTAAAATTTGTTTCAAAGAATTTTTAAATGATTTTATTTTACTAATAATTGTTTTCTAATCAGTTAAAAGAAATTAATAATTCTACGTATAAATATAACTTAAATACTATCTAGGTACAATTAGGGATGATTATAGATTAGGTTTAAGGCACTCACGGACCCCACCCGATGAAAAGATATTGAGTCGGGTTGGGTTGAGTTTTTTTTTCATTTTTAAGGACGTATCCCACTCAATCCAACCCGATTATGGTTGGATTGGATTTAGTTTGGTCAATTGGGTCCAACATTTTTAAAATGTTTGTGTTTGTAAATAGAATTTAATTAATATACACTATATGTGGAAAGAAATTTTACACAAACATCCAATGGTGTGTCGTCACATCATTGGATGTTTGTGTAAAATTTTACATTTTTTTTAAAAAAAATACAAAACTTGATTGGAGGTTCACAAACATGTCACGGAGCCCTGGGTGTAGCTTTCGACAAATCATGATTCAAAAAGAAATATATTGAGGTGCTTTTTGAGTTGAATTATAGTTAGCATTTAGCAATTATTTCGGGGATCTTTGGACACCTAAGCACGGTAAAGCAAGACATCAATCTCATTAAGGCAGGCCATAGTGCCTTGATATGGTTTTTCCACAATTTTCCGTCATGTGTGTGAATTTTAATTGAATTTTGACCATTTATCATCTAAAATTCACGATAAGTAAATTTTTATGAGAAAAATCACGAAACTTTGATTACAGGCTAGGAACGATATAGACTAAACTATCAATTTAATCCCTGAAAGATTGGAGGACCTTCATTTTAGTCCCTGAAATAAGGAAATTGTCAAATTAGTCCCTGAATGTACTTTCCGTCTTTCAATTTAGTCCCTCTGTAACAATCTGTTAGTTAGCCTTACGGAGATGCTGACGTGACATGTTAAGTGCCACGTGTACAAAAGGATATGTCAATAAAATTATTCATTTTAGTCCATCATTAATAAAATAGTTCATTTTAGTCTCTCATGATTAAATTAGTTCATTTTAGTCCCTCATTAATGTTAATGATTTCATTTTCATCCCTCATTTTAGTACCCTGAAAGATTTGGAGTCAGCTATATTAGTCCCTGGAAAAAGGAAATTGCATTTTTTCGTCCCTGAATGATGAAAAGATATTCAATTTAGTCCTTAAAAAAATGAAAAGTTTATAGTTATTTTTAGAACCAACAACCTTTAGCTATTAATCCAAATCAGCCTTAACAAAATCTGGCCATTAGTCAGGTTTGTATTTTACTTAGCCTTTATTCTTAAATGTTGATATTTTACTAACAAGATTCTAACTAGTGTTGTAAATGAAATTTATTTGATGACATTGTTTAACAGTTTCAACCTAACATGTATTGTGCTTGTTACTTCTACACCTGGGATAACTACGCTTGATGTAGCTGCACCTCCTAATACGATACCTGTTAAATTAAAAGGTACACTCAATTAAAAAGTCCGCCCTACAAGCCACTAGGATTGTTACCTATATCAGCTTTGCGATCAACTGGACATAAACTGTGACACCCTTCTACCCCATACTCTTAGATGTTTAATAAATCGAAGCTTAGGAAAGGTAATGTCCCATGATGGGTAAAAAGGTTCACAAAACTCTCTTATTAAAAACCTCATGAGTTCAAAAACACTTAATTAAATGAAAGTAAACATCAAATATAATCCAACAATTATGCAGCGGAATCTCTAAAGAAATAAAACAACTAAAAGACCTACTTTCCGAACAAGGCATCCAAAATAGTTCATATAATACTCCTAACTAGAAACATGATAAAGACTCCCAAGTACACCCTGATGTCACATCTATCAGAGCACATCCCTTAATCATACTCGACACCCATCGTGTCCTCATCAACACCTGTAAAAATATATCCACAGAATACAGTGAGGAAAAAGATACCACTCATATACACACATAGGAAATGCCCTATCCTCACCCACAGATAAACAACATCATCACATATCATACTACCAATACATCAGATAAACCATCATATAACAATTATCCCAAAACTCAGCATCTAGCTATTCATCTATATCAACATATATATTTCATACCATCATTCACATTTATACACATAATACATCCATCATTTATTCACCAAACCCGTCATCATCATAATATAACTCGAATATCACATCAGATATCACACATATACATCCAACATGTATGCACCAAAACTCATTATTACATGACTCAATTCCATCGTTGAGTATTCCAAATTATCATATGCACCAAAATTCATTATAATATAACTCAATTCCATCGTTGAGTATTCCAAATCTCATCACCTACCCAAAGCTCATGACTTGGAACTCCGCACAATGGGTGCACCTCGTCAGTCACTCTAGTTAGTACCAAGATAGCTACTGGTGTTACCACACCCAATCCGATAGGTTGTACCCCCTCTATGGGCCCGCACAACGACATTCGACCCTAGGTTGCACCCCCTCTATGGGCCAGTACAATCACTCCTAGGTTTCACCCCCTCTATGGACCCGTGCATCGAACGCCCCATCTTGATCCCCTGAGTTGTACCCCATCTATGGGCCCGCACAACTCAGTTCACTTCCCGAATTGTACCCCCTCTATGGGCCCGCACAATCCAGGTCTCATCACATATGCTCAAGGCATCTCTCTTAAGTTGTACCTCCTCTATGGGCCCGCACAACTCAAGTAACATCACATATGCACAAGGCATCTCTCCTAAGTTGTACCCCCTCTATGGGCCCACACAACTTAGGTAACATCACATATGCACAAAGCATCTCTCTTAAGTTGTACCCCCTCTATGGGCCCACACAACTCAAGTAACATCATCATCAATTATATCGCATGTTCACCAACCACATGCATTCCAAATAACATCAATTATATCGCATGTTCACCAACCACATGCATTCCAAATAACATCAATTACATAGCATATAAACCAACCATATGCATTCCAAAATACCATACATCATATTGCATAATCACCAAACATATGCATTCCAAATAACATCAATATATTAAGCATATTCACCAACATATGCATTCCAAATAACATCAACTACATAGCATATTAACCAACCATATGCATTCCAACATACATCATTTACATAACATATTAACTAACCATATGCATTCCAACATAACATCAATATATAGCATATTCACCAACATATGCATTCCAAATAACATCAAATATATAGCATAATTACCAAACATATGCATTCCAAATAACATCAAATATATTAAGCATATTCACCAACCATGTCCATTCCAAATAACATCAATTATATCGCATGTTCACCAACCACATGCATTCCAAATAACATCAATTACATAGCATATAAACCAACCATATGCATTCCAAAATATCATACATCATATTGCATAATCACCAAACATATGCATTCCAAATAACATCAAATATATTAAGCATATTCACCAACATATGCATTCCAACATACATCAATTACATAGCATATTAACCAACCATATGCATTCCAACATAACATCAATATATAGCATATTCACCAACATATGCATTCCAAATAACATCAAATATATAGCATAATTACCAAACATATGCATTCCAAATAACATCAAGTATATCAAGCATCATTAAGCACTTAGGCTCTCAGAATCCACTCTGGTAATCGATTACCAACCTCTAGTAACCGATTACCCACAAACAAAGTCTCTGGTAATCGATTACAACAACCTTGTAATTGATTACCTGCAAGCAAACACTCTGGTAATCAATTACGGCACCCCTGTAATCGATTACCTGCAAACAAACTCTCTGGTAATCTATTACCACAATCCTGTAATCGATTACCAGCGAACAAACAACACTTCTGGGTTGCCCAAAACACCCTAGTAATCGATTACCACACCTGGTAATCGATTACCCGCGACGCAAATCGCAAATTTCACGATTTCAAACATCTCTAAACCCTTCCAATCAATCTCTAATTGATCCCTTTCGATCAAACATCATTCATAATCATGAACATCATCAAACTCATCAAAATTATCAATCTTTAACAGTTTTACATGGATTTTCCATCAAAACCCCAAATCATCAAACCCTTATTTAACCCCTTTTCACTATTCTCATTATTATCATTCTAACCACTCAAGATTCATCAAGAATCATTCCAAACAACCATAAATCACAGTTTTATATCAACATTCTCAGTTATAGCATACATCCATACAAATTTCTAATCTTAATTCACTACCCAAGCACCCCTACATGCATATACAAGCAGCACCCTCTCCCCCACCGTACCTTAAGCGAAGCTCAATCACAGCAAGGAAGTCCCTCTTTGGTTCTTGATGTTCACTCCACAGCAACTCTCTCTTGAGACTCAGTTTCTCCCCTCCTTGGCGTTTCGCTCTCTGACGATAATACGAATAAGGATTAGGGTGAACTGATAACCTCTCCTTACTATAATGCCTTATTGGGCTTGGGCCCACTCCCAACCCCTTATCCTCTTTTTAAATTAAAACTACCTTTACGAAATAAAACTCATAATAACATTAGTCCTATTATTTATTTTCTTATTTAATTAATTATTCCCTTTATTTAATTATTTAATTTAACTAATATTTATCCTAATAAAATTTAGGATGTTACATAAACAGAAATACCCGACTGTGAGGCCATATGATTCAAGGTCACCACTAATTTCAAGGGCACCACCACCAATTTCGAGGTACCACCAGTAGTTATAGAGGTGACAAAAAACGGACGACCTGAACGTTCATCCAGCACACTTATAGGTGATCCACTTGGCCAGTTTCACTTTCCACCATCCCCTCATCCTGATGGTCTAAATACTGAAAAATCTTCCTTACAACACCATATGCTTTTCATTCCAAACCCTAGGTTGCCAGCACCTAGGAACCCATGAAATGCAGAGAAATGCATTGAGAGTTTAAGTTGCAAGTCATTTTGTAATGAGGACAATGTTCTTAGTAATTACTATTATAATATGTTTATTTTGTATTTGCACATGACATAAATGTTTATTTTGATTGTAATGACATGTTATGGTTATGGTCCAACTTGGATGGAACCTATTCAATTAAAGACATTGTTGTCTTAATTCTTTTTCCTTATGTGGTTTTTCTTAATGATTACAAATGTTGCACAGTAAAAATTGCAAGTAAACCCTCAATTTGGTCCCTAAAAGATTTAGGGTCAGTTACATATTAGTCCTAAAAGATGAAAATTGCATTTTCGTTCTTGAAAGATGAAAGCATCATTCAATTTAGTCATTTTTAGGGACTAAATTGACATTTAAAATTTTTCAATGACTAAAGTGAACGACTTTTTATTTTTCAAGGAGCAAAGTAAATAACTTTTCATCTTTCAGGGACGAAAAATACAATTTCCCTTTTTCAAGGACTAATATGACTGCCTCCAAATCTTTTAGGGTACTAAAATGAGGGATGGAAATGAAATCATTAACATTAATGAGGGACTAAAATGAACTAATTTAATCATGAGGGACTAAAATGAACTATTTTATTAATGAAAGACTAAAATGAATAATTTTATTTACACATCATTTTGTACACGTGGCACGTTAGTGTCTCTGTTAAGATTAACTGACCGATTGTAACAGAGGGACTAAATTGAAGGACAGAAAGTACATTGAGAGACTAATTTGACAGTTTCCTTCTTTCAGGGACTAAAATGAAGGTCCTCCAATATTTCAAGTACCAAATTGACAATTTAGTCAATGATGTAACATAGGTGTTGGATCAGTCTTGGTAAAGGAAGGTGTATGGTAAAGGATCTTTCATGAAAGACGGTCATAGTTTGATTAGAGTGAGGACAAGGTTAATAAATTTCATGTTTTGCTTTTGGTCTTTCAGCATAGCATAGAAGATGCATATTTGGAAATTGTAATGAAAGGCATGACGTGCATTTAGGCCACCCCCAAAGTTTGTTGAAATGATTTTTCCATAATTTTTTTCCACTAATGTCAATTTCAAATGAATTTTGATCATTTAATAACTTAAAAAATCACCATTATTACATATTTTTGAGAAAAATAGCGAAACTTGCTTTGGAAGTTCGCAACATGTCACGAAGCCATGGGGTGTAGCTTTCGATGAATTGTGATTCGGAAGGCACTATAACGAGGTGCTCCTTGGGTTGAATTATGGTTAGGGTTTAGCAACTTTTTTGGGGATCTTGGACACCTGAGCACCGTAAAGCAAGGCATCAACCTTGTTGGGGGTAGACCATAGTGCGCTGAAATAATTTTCCATAATTCATTGCCATGTATTAATTTTAATTTAATTTTGATAATTTAATCACTTAAAATTCACCATAATTACATTTTATGAGAAAAATAACAAAACTTGGATTGGAGGCTAGGAATGATGTAACATAGGTGTCGAATCAGTCCTAGTAAAGGAATGAGTATGGGGAAGGAGCTTCCATGAAAGACGGTCATAGTTCGATTAGGGTCAAGACAAGGTTAAAAAAGTTCATGTTCTGCTTTTGATCTTTCAATATAGCATAGAAGATGCATATTTGGAAACTGTAATGAAAGGCATGATGTGCATTTAGGCCACCCCAATGTGCGTTGAAATGATTTTTTTTTCATATTTTTTTTTTGCATTTGTGTTAGATTTAAAAGAATTATGACCATTTAATCACTTAAAAGATGACCATAATTACACTTTTTTGAAAAAAAAATTAGGAAACTTGACTTGGAGGTTCACGAGCATGTCACGGAGCCCTTGGGTGTAGCTTTCGACGAATCATGATTCGGAAGGCATTATAACGATGTGCTCTTTGGGTTGAATTATGGTTAGGGTTTAGCAATTGTTTCGGTGATCCTGGACACCTGAGCACCGTAAAGCAAGACATTAACCTGGTTGGGGGCAGACCATAATGCGTTAAAATGATTTTTTTTCATAACTTTTTTGGCTTTGGTGTTAATTTTAATTGGATTTTGACCATTTAATCATTTAAAAGTTCACCATATTTACATTTTTTAAAAGAAAATCACTAAATAAATACTAAAATTTTCAATTTACCATCTTTAAGGGTGAACATTAATTGAAATATTTTCGAATTCACATTTCCCAATCAATAGAAACTGGTCAACAATTAAACTACATAGACAGTACACACCATAAATTCAATTTACAATCAAACCTAGGCCTCGCTTGAAAATACAACTTATTTAAGTGTTTATAACATAAGCTCTTATTTAATAAGCACTAAATGAATAAGCTCTTAAAAAAATTGATGAAAATTGAAAAGGGTGTAGTATACTTAAATTCTTCATAAGCTATTTTCATGAGCTTATTGAAATAAGCTGAAAATAGCTTATATGCATGTCATAAGCTCTTTTTCAGAAATTTATCCAGACAGTTACATAAGTGCTTATGTAATAAGATAAGCTCAAATAAGTTTTTCCAAATTGCACCGTAGTTGTTTACCAAGTTTTGTATCGCCAACTAAATGGAAGTGGGCCGGCTATGGGCCACTTACGATATTCTTCATTTCAATCCACTCTCTTCCTTCTTCGCTTTACTTATGTAATTGGCTGAATCACAATAGCAAACAACAGATACACACAAAACATTCAAATGATTCCTAAACATATGGGTGTGTAAATTAACCTTCACCTAAACATATTGTCCCCTCATTGTTTTACCAACAAATTCTCATACTAATACCTAGACATCAAGTCATCAATATACATCTTCAACCTCTATCCACGACTTTGTATCATCTGTTATTGTCAATAACTTACAACTCATTTTAACAAATAAAATTTCAAACTCCAACTATGTTAGATTCTAATAACTATCGCATATTACATTCTCAGTAAAAAAATGTAACTATATTTTTTTAACTTAATAATAACAGATAATCTATGATCCAGAACCGGTCAAACTGATGAAGAACCATGAAAATCGGTAAAAATCGATGCCACAAAACCCGTTGAACTAGCCAATTTTAAAATTATAAATTTTTTTTAGTTTTCTTAATTTAATCTAAAATATTTTGACATAAATAAAGATAAATATTTAAGGATTGCACAAAAATATATCATTTAGTTAATTATTACTACCTTCGGTACCATTTATAAGAGACAAATAGGTGTTCTTTCCTTGGTCCTAAATGTAAGAAATATAATACTATTTTGAATTGTATTAATTATGAAGTTTATTTTATACCATTAAATTATTATCCATTACTCGCATTTTTCCATGATATGTACTACGCTATTTTTAATGATCAACTATTGGAACATGAGTTACTATTTTGATTATGATTTTAATTAGGAGTAATTTTATCATTGTTTTAATTATTTAATATTAACGATATTTATTTAATAAAATTTAGAATTATGACATTACTAATTACAACTAACTGGTTTCAATGCATTTTTTAGTCTTGATAATTTAGTCCAATGTTTCTTATAAATAGGACTAGATGGAGTATTAATTTTTATCTTATAATAGATATAATAAGGTATTTTATATTAATTTGTAAGCTTATATATCTTAATTTTTTATGATTTCATGTTTTTTATTACTAAAAAATATTATATAATATTAAAAAGTGGAATTTAACTAAAAATACTTGTTACTTTCTATAATTACCACTTCTTGCCTGCATGTGCTTGTTCAACAAATAACAATTGTTACAAAAAAAATTGTAATCGGTCCCTATTTCTCATCTCGACCATCATTAATTATATATATATAGACACACACATATAGGGGTATTCACGGGTGGGTTTGTTTCGGTTCGGATTTCCTTGTTTTACATTGATCCAAACCGAACGGAACCAATTAAATATGGGTTAGTTTGGTTCGGTTCAATTGGATCAGAAACTCAATAATGCCCATTATGTACCTGTTCGAAAAAAAAAAAAGAAGAAATGCATGGTTTTGCCTAAAAAAAATACACTATAACCTGATATAAAAAGGCACAAGACATTATGTTTTGTTGCTTCGAGCTTGCCCCAACCATTCAACCAATGTCAAGAAAAAATAACATGAAAATTACTAATTAAGTGTCATAATAACATTAAACCATTCATCAACCAACATAACCAATTCAACCAATTTCAAGCATAATTTGCATAAATAACATTCAACCATGAAAATTACAAACCAGCATAAGTGCATAACACATTAACAATCAAGTGTCATAACATAACCAAATTTCTAATTAAAGATCATAGAAAAATTAGTCCTCAAATAGCTTGATATCATGAAAATCATAAACATCTCCAGCCATTCTTCAAGACTTTAAGAGCAGTTGTAGTAGACTAGATCGATAGCATCCTACCAGCCTCTCCACCTTCACCACCACCAGATGCAGATAGATATAATCCAAACAACTCTACAAACATAAACATTAACATTGTAAAATTTAAACAAACTAATTAACTAAATGATCAAATTAAAGAGTTAAAATTAAAATATAGCTTTTATACCTATTTCCATCTTTTGCACTTCATCAATCTTAGCATGTAGATCCATTACTTTAGGAGGATTCCTTATCCAAATTTTTGCACAAACCAAAGATTCAATCATAGTGGGATTCAAGGAGCTCCGAAATAGGTCAAGAACTTGACCTCCAATACTAAATGCACTCTCAGAAGATACTGTGGACACTAGAATAACCAATATATCCGTAGCCATGCGAGAAAGAATATAAATCAAATGGACATAATTGGTTGGGTAAAATGGATGACCCGATTATTTTTAATTTTAATAATTTAGTTTTTAAAATTGGTCATGAATATGGTTATGAATTGGGTCTGTATAACCGATTTTTTTTGCATAAGCCTGGTGTTGAATGTGTCATATTTTGTAAAATATTTTAGGTTAAGAAAATTATATATATATATGTGAGGATATGTTGTTATGTAACAATTACAAACCAATCCTCTTAAATTATGGTCAAAGATTAGGGTTTGAGTAAACCCCAAAATTGGTCCCTGACTTTTTTTGCATCGGTCAGTTTTTAGTCCCTAACTTTTAAAAATGATCACATTAGTCCCTGACATTTTTCACCTTCCAACAGTTTAGCCCAACGTCACATTTTCCGTTAACGGAGAGCTGAGTTGTCACGTTAAGTGACACATAGGATCCAAAAAACCTGCAAATTAGTCCCTAATTTTTTTAACATCAGACAATTTTGTCCTTGAAATTTAAAAATGACTTTATTAGGGATTAAATGTTGTAGAAACGTGTGGCTCTCTTCTGAACTCTAAACAACCTCTCAAAATACATTCGTTTCCATTCAAAAAGTTACCAATTATTCTATCAATGATCAAATATTTTAATATTAAATCTCTTTCTTTTAACTTCTGGTTGCGTTATTCTCTTCCTTGTTTTGATTTATGTTTTTATTTCAATTAACATATTTATTAAAGGAAATGAACCCTCTTAAGATCTAGATTCTATCACCAAATTGTTCATTAGAATCTTATTTTCATTATAAATTCATTGAACAAAATTCCACTCGGTGAACTTTCCTCATAACAGCACCCCAAATCTCTTTCATTGGACAAAATTCTCTTTCATTTATAATGCAAAAAGGATTCTAATGAACAATTTGATGATAATCTAATTCTTAAGAGGGTTCATTTCCTTTAATAAATAGTTTAATTGAAATAAAAACAAATCAAAACAAGGAAGAGAAGAACACAACTAGAAGTTAAAAGAAAGAGATTTAATATGAAAATATTTGATCCTTGAAAGAATAAATGGTCACTTTTTGAATGGAAATGAATGTATTTTGAAAGGTTTCACTATAACAACAAAAAAAGGCTATTATAGCGGCTAAAAAAACCGCGGTCTACCGCAGTGGGATAAAAGGCAATTACCGCGGTTAATTTTCGGAACCGCGGTAATTGAGTTAGGCTTTTTACCGCGGTTCTGAAAAGTAACCGCGGTAATTGCCTGGAAGCGTGAAATTTCTGCACACCTTTTTTACCGCGATTGGCTTTATGAACCGCGGTAAAAAAATCCCTTTTTCGTAGCTATTTCGTAGTTAATGCCTATCTGTTATATTAAAAATCCCAAAAATCCCATGCATTTCATTTATTGTTATCACTCCTAATGAACCTTACAATTGCCAACAAATATACTTAATTAGCCCAACAAATGAACCGTACAAGAAAATAAAGTTCCAAAATACTATAACTTTGAGGCACAAACATCTTCTACTTAAAATCTTTTGTTTTCCATCAAGAATAAATTAGTCTACCCAACAGCCACCCCTCAACCATTACATTAGATTATAATGTCTGCAAGACATGAAAAGATGAAATTGATGAAAGGTATCCAAGTGTTCCTAAAACAGTAAAGTGAGTAAACCACCCCAATGCACATACAGGAATATTTCCATAATTTATACATGCAAGAAGCACATGCCACAGCTTGTTAAACAACCACTAACTTCTAAAATCAAGCATGCTTTATATATAATATTCAAGTACTTAAGACATGCCTTTTATAACTTAAATTAAAAATAGCTTAGTAGAATAGCATGGTTTAAACATGTGCATACCCTCATCTTCATCTTCATCCACCCATTTATCCCAATCTACTTTCACATAATGCGGAGGCTTGCCTTCTCCCTTCAGTAACCTTTTCCACCATCCTATCTCTGCCTTCTGCACTACAGTGAATATGCCTCTCACTCCTACATTAATTTTACTCTCCTGAAACAGCAAAAGAGAATAAACAACCAGTGAAAAAAAACCATTACAATGCAAATGAAGTGTAACACTTACTAGAATTTATATAGAAACCAAGCACATAGGGTTCAGTCGGAGAGTAAAATAGTACTTGTCCAAGCAATCAGATGGATACACACCCATTCTGTTGTCTATAATGGAGTTTATTATGCCAGACTAATAAGCCACATTAACCTGTAACAAAATTTTGCACCATTATTAATAGTGATTTATTTAGTTAGTAGTTTTTCTTCCACCTGTTATGTAAAAAATTAGACATGTGATAATTCAAACATACCCTTCTTCTGCTCATTGAGTTGGCACTACAATAAAATTTTCTTGTAAGGTTCAGGTAACCCTGCAGGAAAATTACAAAGTAATCATTATATTCAAACTATTGCTTTTCAGTGTTAGAAATGATCAGTGAAAATTTAACCTACACTACAACATCCAAAAACTAAGAGGAAAATGACAATTGCACAAGTGTGAAGACATTGTGCAGAACTTGAGCAATTTAAGAAAAGGTAAGTGGGGTATGATTATCATCAAGTGGCTCAACATAAGATTGTGAGAGTAGGTCGGAAATCTTCACACATAAGACTACTTGGCATGAGGCATTTTTGGCTTGTCATATAAAATGTGCCAATTAAATAATATATATAGTAAGAATCCTCTTAATATAACTTTGAGTCTTCAATATTAACAAATTTCTTCCTTTCTAATTTTATATCTTCTTACTCTCTACATACGGGGATAGAAATGACAAAACATTTATGAACTATACTGAGACTGCCACTATGATCATGATTTCTTTTGTTCAACATGATTACCTCCATTATTAGTAGTAAAAGATAATGCTTTTAATAAGTTTTCAAGTGTAGATTGAAGTTATAACTGTATTGAAATGTTATTTTAATATTTTTCCTCAATGGACGTAGTAGATGCATATCAACCATAAATTAACTCACCAATTGTGTCAATACACCAAATTTCATATTTGAAAAGCTATTAAGCCTATAAAAATCCTAAACATTAACTAAGAAGATATTCAAAATAGCATTAGCATATACAATATTTTGGCAAATGAAACCCAAAACTGGAGGGCAGAAAGCATGAAGAGAAAGTTCATATGCACAGCCAAATAAAAAGAATAAATACCTATATATATTTCACATATATAACATTGTTAATTTTAATGCTGAAAATTCCAACAATTTCATACCAGAAATCCAATCCCTTAGGGTGCCATTGGGCATGAACTCATAAACCAGCATCTGAAGCAAGAAAAAGAGTAAATGAGAACAATATTATTGTCAAAACTATGCATCTAATATGGAAAAACTTATGTCTAAACTAAGATTACATATTTGAGCTCCAAAGATAAGATTTCTTTAATATATTAAAAAATAGAAAAGTCCAGGAAAATAACTACAGTCCAAATTGACACAACTTGAATATAAAGTTATAGATTCAAACAGAAATCTATCACAACATGCAATTCATTTGCCCCTTATTAGTGATAAGCTCATCTCACATGCGAGCTTAATAGAACAGACACACCAAACAGGATCAACAGAAAGAACCAACATAGGAAAAGTCTTATACAAACTGATGTGGACATCAATAAGGCAGTCAACAGATTGGGTGGGCCCATGACAAGGGCACAAGCTAGGAAGGCTAAGGAGGCACTCCAAGTCATCAATAAAAGTCCAGACTCAAACTGAGCAAAATATTAATGGAAGTCCTAAGTTCATTAATTGCACTCAAGTTGAAGAGGATAGCTTAATTGATGAAGAATCAGTTGCATTTAATGCAACTGTTAATTGAAGCACTTCCAAGCCAATGATGTGGCATTGTGGGTGGCCACATGGGTGCATGGTGGGCGGCCATGTGCTCTTTATTTTGCTGAATTATTATTGCTTTCAATAAGGTTTTGTAGTTACAAAACATTGAGTAATAACTTGGTGGTTACAAAGACAAAGGAGTGATGATGTTTAAAGGCATTGAAAGCCTTGTCTTATAGCCGTTGGGGAAGGCTTGTGTGCGCATGAATCTAGCCTCATTTTTTAGCTATGTGATGCGGCCAACATGTGCTAAATGTGGCTGAATTCTAAGTCATTAAAAGGGTGCCAACAAGGTTGTAAATGAGAGTGTGAAGAGCCATTAAAAGTGGCGGCCAAGTCATGAAGAAGGGAGTTACAAAATGCAAGGAATCTTGAAGAATGGTGGCTGAATGTTGCGGCTACATTATGGCTGAATGAATAGCCTCTTTACATCATGTTTGGTGGTTATTTTGCAAGGTTTAATGTAGCTAACATGTGCCAAAATTCTGGTTAGGAAATGCGGCCATACAAGCTTACTTAGATTGAGTTTTATTAGCTAATATGTCTTTTAATTTATTTAATTCCTAGAATATGTTTAGGGTTGCATGGGAAGTGTGTAAAGGGGCATTTTGGGGATGAGTTGGGCGTGTAACTTGGCTGATTACACAACCCTAGTTTCACCTTGTAAATCCTATAAATACATGCTTCATGCATGCACAAAGGACAATTGAAGTTTTATGCAAAATTGCTGCAAATTTAGAAAGTGATTTTCTTACTTGAGAGAGTGATTTTCTCTAACTTTCTTGCTAGTCAAGAGTGAAGGTTATCAAAGGTTCATATACCTTTGTGTGATCATCTTCATGGACTTATCTTTCAATTCATGAAAGTGTGACGTCCATTTATCTGTTTTCTTCTATCTTTTCTATTAGTTGTTTTTAATCAATTGCATACTTTCCTCTACGTTCTTGAATTTTATGTGATTTAATTTTCAAGCTTCTTAAGGATTCCATTGTTATTGATTATATCCTTGTTATATTTCCTTTACAGTTTCTATTTTATGGTATACGTACATCAAAAGAAAAGAAAAGAAAAGAAAAGAAAAGAAAAGAAAAGAAAAACAGTACGTACGTGCGTAAAGAAAAAGAATAAAAAAAATATTGATTATTTTCCTTGTGAGACAAGTGCTTGTTAACAAAAGTTCTCTATTTATCAGAAAATTTCTAAGGTTCATATCACAAACCAAAGGAGAAAAACTGGATGCATCTTAGAAAGACATTTATGCAATATTATGAACATGAATTGAACAACAGAGAGAGAATGTGATCATATGGTTGCATGGAATGTATTAGTGAAGATGTTAATGAGAATACCTCAAGGTAACATTTGCTGGGGGTTCAAATTTTCGAAAACGTCCGAAAGTAGGTTGTTATGAAGATCACTACATAGATAAGACCAACATAATGAATATACTTTGGAAACAACATAATCAAAATTCACTTCAACATCTCAATCCCAGCACTGCCAATAACAGAATCCAAAGTAAATTTAGGAGTTTGGCTAAGATATTGCAGCACATGTTTTTTAAGAAAACTTTTTTTTCTGATTTGTTTATTCTTGGAATCGATGCCTCTGACCTTCATAATCTGAGAGAATTTTCAAGCATCCATCCAATATATTCAAATTATTACCCAATTAGTGTGTATAATGAAACAAGTATGGTGAAAAAGGCAGTAAAAAATGGAAGCAAAAAGTAGGAGAAGACATTGATATATATCAAATAAAGATCTTCCTAACCTTGTAGATTGGACTCTCTTGGAAGAACATAAACCAACCTGTGAACATACTTGATCAGGTTGTCCCTGTGGATTATGATCCAACTCATTTAGGTCCAAAGCATGGTAATGCAATTAAGAAAAAGATCACAGGAAGCAAATCATGTTTAATAAAAATACTTCAGACAAGGCACTAAGACTTACCCCTGATACTAAGAGATCCCATATTACCTCTCCATATTGAGAAACAACTTCCTTACACTCTACACTGAGAACTCCTTCAGCTCCAATAGCATGGTTGATTTCAGCCACAACGGGTTGCGATTAATTAACAAACAACGAAATCTCTCTTAATTAACAGTCAACAAATTATAAATGAAAAACTAAAAGAAGAAAAAAAATTCAAAAATAAGGAAACAAGCACATACAGTTGGACCAGCAAGCAAAGATGTTCCTGAATCCACAATAGCAGCACAACCACCCTCACAAACACCTAAATATAACATAGATATATTTAAAAATCATTTGCATTTTCGAATCAAAGTGTATGTAACGAATAAACATAGATGTAAAGATACACTTTATCGACAGATCATATTTCTTTAAGTATACTGAAGTATGAGAGAGGAGAAAAAATGCAAAAGAATCACGGGGGTGTATTACAGATGCAACACAACACCAATCAGAGTCAGGGTTATGTGACAAAACCCAAATCCAACAAAATGAAACCCTATACATTATCCCTTCTAATCTTTTTCAACAATGATTTCGGAATCTACTCTAATGTTAAAGATTAAGAGAACTGAAGCCAAAACAAACGCAAAGAGATCCCGATATTTAGTCAAATTCAGAGGCAGGGGGAGTTAATTAGGCTAAAATCTCACCTCAACAGGTATTGAACAAGAACTTCTCTGCTCTTCAATTCAGAAATTCGATACGGCTTCAATCTCTTTAACCGATGTGGCACCTGAAATATTGGTAAGATTTGCAACTAGCAGGTGAAAGCAACTAGCAGTTGCAAAGAAAACCAAAACGGAAGACGGCAACCTTGCGGAGACAGACGGATGACGGCGACGTGGCACAGGGCGCAGCGGCGGCATGGCAAGGAAGAAGAGAGCGACGACGACGGCAACGACACAGGGCGATGGCGACGGCGACGGCAGCGGCTGTGTGAACGGAGGAAGAAAAGGGCGACGCGCGCGGGAAGAGGGAAGGAGAAGGAAGAAGGCACTGTGTTGTGCGGCGGATGAAAATGAAGAAAGGGAATAGGGTTTCTTTAAACCCAATTACCGCAGTTCTGTTAAAGGACCGCAGTACATAAACCTTTTTTTCAAAAAAAAAAAACAAATTTAAATTCTTATTTATCGCGGTTGCATAAGACACCTGGGATAATAGAAATAGCCCCGTTTTTTACCGCGGTTCCTTTTCATAACCGCGGTAATTTAGCCTTTTTTTTAAATGAACAACGTGTTTATTACCACGTTTGTTTTACGGAACCGCGGTAATTGCCATCTATATGACATTTTAACCCGGTTCCTTTATGTGACCGTGTTAATTGGAGCGCGGTAATAGCCTTATTTTGGCATAGTGTTTTTTAGAGTTTAGAAGAGAGTCACGCTTCTACAACATTTAATCCCTAATAAAGTCATTTTTAAATGTCAATGACAAAATTGCCTTATGTTAAAAAAAAAGTTATGGACTAATTTGTAGGTTTTTTGGATCCTATGTGTCACTTAACGTGACAACTCAGCTCTTCGTTAACGGAAAATGTGACGTCGGACTAAATTGATGGACGATGAAGAATGTCAGGGACTAATGTGGTCATTTTTAAAAGTCAGGGACTAAACTGCCCGATGCAAAAAAAAAAAAAACTAGGAACCAATTTGTGGGTTTACTCGTCAATATTTATTGTATTCATGGCGCCAGCAAAAAACCACCATTTATTTGGAGGAACATACCACATGAAAAATACTTAACATGGGAGCAGTGGTCTCACTACACTATGTGGTGTTGGTTGAAAGCATGTAACTATTGCCTAGAACATCCACGAACAACTCCATAGTCACCCAAAACAACTTCATCTTGTAGCAACCATTGTCTTTGCTCCATCATCCAATTATCAACCTGTTGGGATTTGATTTTTTAGTTGTTTCGAATTCCACAAATGGTAAAGGTTTGGTATTGTTTCGAATCTACAAAAGAGGTCAAAGTACCTTATTTCGAATTTTAATAATGAGTCTGCTAACTTAGAGAATTCTTGATTGGAGTTGATACAAAAGAGACTTTAGAAATTCGAAAAGAAGATAAATATAGATTCGAGAAATAACAAACAACAGTATTCAGAGAAGCAAATGATAGTTCTTTTATTCATAATCCAAATTCGAATTACATAGTTCGAATACATTGGAAATACATTTAGAAAAGAAACTATCCTAAGTGCTCAATACATTAGAAAGGAAATTATCCTAAACTAGAATGAGTACTTGACTCGTGCCTAACATGCCTCTTTATCTTCATCCTCCCCCACAAGCTTTAATAGAGCCAAGGCAAAAATAATGTTTTATCCAATTTGTTGAACCACCTTTCGACTTGGGGAAGAAATCAAGGTCAGCATGAGAAAACAATAATAGATTCATTTATTATATAAATGAACCTACATTTGGCTATTACGTACAATCCAAAAGAAAACCTTTAAAACGAAAGGTTGAAAAAGCCAATAGCTTTGGCTATTTCGTCAATCCCATAAAAAATGAAATCATTCCAGATTGGATTGAACGCAATAGCCAAAGGAATTAACTTCTTCATATTCTTTGAAGAGTTTCTTTAGAGAATTTAGAAAAGAGAAGAAGAGAGAATGAAGAGTTATGAAAAGAACGTATAAAAGTACTCCTATTTATAGGAGTAAAAAGAGTTAAGTGTCATTAATAAGACCAATTTAACGTCCAATAAGAAGAATTATCATAATTAAGATGAATGGACGGTGGCCGGTGGTCTTTATGATTTTTGGATTGGCCAAGTGGAGTTTGACATGTGGCATAGGGAAGAGTGTAGTCAAATCTCGAAATGAGAAAAGACTTAGTAGGTTCAAGCATCAAGAAAAGGCTAAGTATCAAGGATGAAGGAATTTCGAATACATGAAGTCAGATTTCCAGAAAGAAGATTTCGAGAAATCAAAGAGCAGAGTTCGAGATACAGAAAGCAGAAAACTCGAAATCAGAATGCATAAAAGACTTAGAAGATTTCTGAATGAAGAAATGAAGATTTCGAGAAGTCGGAAGACAAAAGAAGACAGTTATTGAAGATCAGAGGCAGTTTTCTGGTTAGCAGAAGACGTGGCAAGCATGCACGCTGCCAACACATAAGGCTAGATGATGTGTCAAATGTACATTAGTTAGCCGTTAGAATTAGGAATCTATAAATAGGTAAACTCTTAATGTAATAGAGGTTGGCAAATCACTCATACTCAAACTCTCTGAAACACCTTATACGTCCGAACTCACTGCAACAAACAGGTTACAAGGAGAAGAAAGTATGTGATGAATCCATCCATTTCTTTTAATGCAATTTTTCTTACAATTCAATTTTCTTTTCTTTGTTTACATTCTGCAGTTTACTTTTTGCATAATTTTTCTTTTGAACTCTTGTTACTTTCTCTGAAGAATTAATCTTTATTTGATTTCTAAAAATCCAATTCTAAACTTTGATGAAGTTCTGTATCAATAGTTCTAAACTTTTGAGAAATTTGATATAATTCTGAATCAAATAACTTGAAACATATCCTTTCTGGATTTCTGTAATATTGAAATTGACTTGGTGAAATTCTGTACCAATTAGTACAATTTTATCCAGAAATTGAACTTTTGAAAATCTTTTTACAAATCAGAAACACCATAAATCTACTTTTTTAAAACAAGTCCCGTAAGAGGATCTGATTCTAATCCCCAGATTGTTCTTAGAATCAAAGTGATAAAGTTAATTTTCGAATTTGAATTTTATCACCACAAACACAACCCCACCCCATAACCGCAGCCAGTAACATAACATCTAGAACCACTAACATTTGTACAATCGTTGCAAAACAACACAAACCTAGTAGACCCAAGTGTTAGGGAAGAGAAAGAGTTCACCTAAGATTAAAGGATAAGAGAGTAAGAGTATGTTTGGATTGGCGTTTTACAATGTTAAACTCACGTTTTGGACCGTAAACGTGAGTTTGCAAAATATGCATCTTGTTTGGCTTCCCACATGAAACGCACGTTTGGATTCTGAAACTTGAGTTTGCAAAACGCAGGTTTTTGTAGCTTCTGCGTGTGAAACTGAAGTTTCCTTAATATTCACTTTCTAAAACTCACGTTTGCAGCAAAATATCCAAACATGAAATCACGTTTGCTCATACTCAAGTTTATCATAAATCATGTTCACTAAATCCACATTCATTCAAACTTAAGTTTGCAAATGTTAATCCAAACACACTAAGAAAATAAATAGGTGAGACCACAAGGCAAGTATATCTCGTTCTAGTATATTTTTGTTCGAATAGTAAACAAAAATAGTAAAGAAAATAAAAAAGAAATATAACTACTTTTTCCCGATCAATGTTAATCGTCTAGACGTCTACTCTATTATGGTAACACCAACTCCCATTACATATTCCACTAAGTTACTAATAGTTCATTCTCCGACTCCAATTAGTTAAGCCCACTGACATGAGTTCCCTAACTAAAAACTCAGAAAGAACGAGTAGGGTGCTATACTAATCCCTTAGTCTTATTAGTATTCTTTAGCAACAATCTCTAATATCTATAATTATCTTAACTACCTTAGTATTGAATACGTTTTCGAACTTTTAATATGTTAATCCGACCAAAACAAATGCTTCAAAACGAATTTGATCCTTGAATTTATATGTAAGAAAAACTAATACTTGTAAAATCCCCGGCTAGAATCATACTTCAGAAACCCAAAAAAAAAAACGCTAATTACTCTTCTACTTTTTTCATTAAAATATGCTATGGTGTAAGTATATTTTAAATCACTTCCGTCCAACGTGCTTCGTAAAACGTGCACACTCATTTTCAACCATTAATTTCTAGAATCAATTCTACTCAATTGTAAACCAAATGGACCATTAATCAATCTAAAATGTGAGGCAATGACAAGCCAGGAGGGCTATCTTAAAATTATTAAAAATTTAAGAATGGTTTATACGAGTCACAAGAATATAAAACCATTTAAACCTAAACTCAACAAACTAACAAGTGAATAAGTTGAATTAAGTTTAGTGTAGTTAACTGAACTCTGCTTAGGTGTAAGCATCTTTGCAATTTAACTGCCTTATACTTCAGTCATAAGCACTTAAAACAAGACGCTACTCATTGCAAGGAGTTACTCTGAATTGTTACAGACAGGAGTAAACAAATAGGACCGGGAAAAACCTGGAAAAAAATCGCATTACAAGATGCCTCAATTCTTAACCTAACAAAAATTATCTCTGTTCGTGTCTTTGACAAAATTATATATACAAAAAGTGGATCATGATCAACTAAAGCAACAACTTAAAATTTTCGAAACCAAATGTGAAGTTCAAAAGCCCAACCTTATATTATGTCTAAATTATAGACGTCTCAGCTTCCCAATCATTCATCAACCTGAATACCAGACATAGGCACCTCAGAGTTGACTTGTTCATCATCATCCTCACTCTTGCTCCCATCAGCATCCATTGCGGCTTCCTTCTGGAAGTAATCAACTTTGAAGTCATAATCATCATCCATGGGATCCGATGAAACTTTGTTAGCCTTTTTCCTTTTCTTCTTCTCTGCGCGCCTAATTTTTGGATTAAGTATACCATCTGCTGCATATAATTTTTCATTTTGTCTAATAGCTGCACTGTTCCCCTTATTCTTGCTAGCATCATCATTTTCCATAGATTCATCAACATCTTTGTCAACCATGTTTTCAGGACCTTCATCTTGTTCTGACGGTTTAATTTGTGTGTCATCCTATAAAAACATAGTTTGTTAGAGGAGATAAGATGGTTTAATTAATAAAATGAAAAGACTCAAACTACGAGTTTGTGACTAAGATGAATACTAGCAAATTTCCAAGACAATTTTTCCAACTTTAAATGTTTTAAAAAACAGCAACATCAAGAACAGACCTCTAACATCGTCTCATCAAGGTTGAGAGGGCAACTTGAAGGAACTTCAACAGGATCAAAGTCATCAGCAGATTTAAGGGCCCCAATAAATGAAGTTTCACTATTGTAGACTTCATCAATGTTAAACTCTTTAGAGAACTCTGAAACTATCTTGGCCTCCGAAGGTTCCCCTTGATCCCTAACTGGGGGCATTGTATAATATGGAATTTTACCTGAAACATGCAAGTAGACATTTCTCTTAATTTGGTAAAGCATCAAGCTCTTCCTAATTTTTAACTTCAAAAGAAACATGTTTCAGGTTCTCTCTGTTAATGCTTTTTTAACAAACATATATGTCTATACCTTCATTCCAATCATGAAGAATGATTCTTGCAGCAGCTTCAATGTCAACTATTCCGCCCTTCTTGAGCTTGCCCCTAACTGAAGCAACCTTCTGTAGGAAGTCATCAACTGAATCAAAACTTGGAATCTTGTAAAGAGTTACCAGCACCCTGGCTGGACAGAGCTTGAGGATTTCCTTAACTGCATTGTCCAATAAAAAAAAAGAATTAGATTTTCCTATGAAAGTCAAGATCTCAAAATTAAGATTCTCATAAATACAAAAACTGTTTGGTGCAAAAACTTCAAAGAACTTCGAGAGTTGACTTGAATAAATTGAACTTTAATATCTAGAAAAAGAAACATGCAACCGAAAATGTTACACTTAAAAACAAGATAAATTGGTAGGAAAACATTGTGAAGATTCAATGGTACAATTATAGAAAAATCTCATGTTCTAGTTCAACAACAACCAATTGCATTATTTAATATTTAACATAATTCAATATTTTAAACTTTCTTGGTCCCGGACCACAAGTAGCCTTCACACAAGGCAATCATGCTCGAGTTGAGTATATTATGCGCAACAATGCTCTCCCTTCGAGTATTTAACTACCTAGAACTCGAATTCATAACCACTAGTTAAGCTGGATCAATCCCTTCTCTACTCATTCATATGCTTAGTGTACTCTATTAATCTATTTTATAACTAGTGTAAGAGATGAGAATTAATGAAATGAAAGAGTATTTTCATCACCGACATTCTGACCCTTGCAAGAGAACTACGTATCACAATTTACAACCTAGAAACCCTGTGGCTAAAATAACAAAGCTTTGTTCATTCCCACTCATTGGGGGTTGAAGTGATGTTAATATGCTATGTTGAAAACCAAATCCTAGAATCAAGACTTGGCTTGACTTACTTGGGGTCATGTTCTAAAACAAACAAAGCATGTCACCTTGGGTTTGGATTCCCCAAAACACAAAAGCACTAATAAGCCAACTTTAAACTGAATAGTGTAATACATTTAGCATTAAACAAGCTAAAATACAAAGTTTGTTTTGGGAGAGATTAAGCAAAGTTGAAATATAAAGACCACAGTTGAAATATTGCAATATAATTGAAACCTAAAGATAAACTAGAGGGTAGTGAACGATAGAAAATAAATGAGACACATAAACACAGTAGGGTGAAATAACAATTATACATTATCACTTTTATTCCTAGAAGAAAGGGCGCACCTACTGCTCTAGAAGATAACCAGAATATAGCATAAGCAAAAGTAAATGATAGAGATGTATCACACTAAAATTCAAGTTAAAATTGCAGGAATTACGAAAGAATCATGAAAAAATGTCAAATCTAACACCAACCTTACATTAAAAGTAATATTGGTATTCTAGGGTCTACAAGAAAGGTCTACATTGTTAAAATTTGAAGTTTTTTTATTATTGAAAAAGGAAATTCTGTTTGAAATTGAGAGAATGGAGAGATATACAGAGGATAAGAGATCCACCATAACAGAAAATCAACCATGTACCATGGGCAAAACAGCAACTCCCAAAAACAGCCATGAACAGAAGTACAGAACACAAAAGAGAAAGCAACAAACAATCTTATCCTATTGCAAGTTTAAGGACAATGAGACACCCTAGACTACAGGCATTCTGTCCAGCCAAATGCACCAAAGATAAGCACAAACTTCAAACTGCCCTAAAATTGAAAAGTGTGTTTCTTCGCCGTTGAAAGTTCAATATCTTTACTATTTTATTTAACATAAATTCAAATCAAGATTCAACCATCTATTCTGCATCACTCCAATATAAAGAGCTACATAAGCAGATTAATTAACAAGGGAAGAAATGCCTTTAAATACCTGGGCTAATTGGATCATTTAACTTCTCAATTCTCTTGCAATTTTTTAATGCAATTGAAGCATTATTTTCTTGAGACTTCAACATAACAACACCAGGGCAATCGAGCAACTTAACATTTTTGTCCAATTGAACCTCTTGCATTGATCTTGTTAGCCCAGGAGTAGCACCAACATTGACAACATGGCATCTCTTTAAGCTATTAATAAGACTACTCTTACCAACGTTTGGCAAGCCAATCAAACCCACAGTGATTGACTTCTTGATCTGTCAAGACAAGGATGCAAAATAAATAGATTGTCAATGAATGATCTATAATCAAATAGGCAATCATAGAAATAACAAAACAATATACAGATAAGCACCATAGATTATAAGACAAGAAGATAAAAGAATTAGGGGAAAGAAAATACTCAGTCAAATGCAAAATCCCCAATGGATAGCAATAACACCACATGAAGAGGCATACTACAGCATACCCTTCCAACTTAAAAGATTATAACGTAGTTTAGCTACACAATCAAACTTATAGTATTAATAAGAACATATAGCATATACTATATTTCTATTCGAAGCACAACCTCCTCAGAAGTTTCTAGCTCTTTAACTTGGAAGTGAGCAATAATTAGATAGTAATAATAACTGTAAATATGCACAATATCTATTTTCAAAAGCTTTAGATTTTATAATTGTTTGATGCACAAGAGTATCATGCCCATGACTTCAAGCTTGTTTACTTTTCCACTAGAGGGATCCTGAAGAAAAATTGGAGTTAGATAAATTAGCATGACATGAAAATGATACAAGAAATATTGAGAATAGAGAAGTCTAAGATATATATTCATCCAGCCTGGGATGCATGGGAATGCCTATATGACTGCCATACCCATATTAGAGATGTATCCTACTCGTATGTGTGTAAGGCACTCATTAAGTGCATCAGTTCCCAACAGCAAACATAGTGCTCTCCAAATTTCTATTCTATCTAGACCAGATATCCCCCCTCAAAGAAAAACCCCAATACTCCATGAAAGCACCCATAAGCATTACACTAAAGGGACGCCAAAAATCTTTATCTTACATCAAGTTACAACTCCGCTTAACAAGTACTTCAAGTTCTGCACAGAAATTTCATTATGACATTGTAATTTTACAAACCGCTATTACCGCTGAACCACAAAAGGAAAAAAGTAAACTATATACCCAGAACCAAAAAACACTAGCAAATCACCATGAGTAAAATACAAATTTAGATGAGACAAATGGTATGTCAACACAGACAAAGTGATGAACACATGAACGTGAACACAGAAAATAATGGAAAGGGGAAGAAAAGCTTAAACAAGTCTCTTATGATCTTTCATTGAACAGTCAACATTAAAAGGAAAAACTCTACTCAGAGAAATAATATCTTTCTTCCAAATAACTTTCTACCTCATGACTTCTTGAGTAATTCTTCAACAATTTGAGGAGAGTATCAGCTCCGAGACAATCACTTAACTGCAAAACATTACTTGATTTGGCTGCTTTAGAAGATTTCCACCCTAGGTTTGATCTTTGTTGTTGTGTGCTGCATTTGAAAGCCACAGTAGGTAATTCTTCTCTAAGGTACTTGAGCCACTTCTCTACAGCTTCTCGAGGGACAAGATCTAAGGTAGGAGCACAAATGATTAGCAATGCAAAAACAAATATTCCTAAGAAAAAGAAAGGGAGACATAAAGGTGATGAGAAAAGTTACCAATTTTATTTAAAAGCAATACAAGATGTTTATCAGGTCCCATTTTCATCACCATCTTTTCTATATCAACACAACGGGTACCCAAGGGATCCCGAGCATCAAGCACCTCCAGTAAGACATCAGAGGCTTCAATGACCTTCACCAAATCCTTGTAAAAGGCCCTATCTGAGTTATCTGTGGTAAAAGAAAACATAATAATACAATGAACATAAGAAAATCAATTAACAGAGGCAGAAAATTATTTGTCCTGAACTAAATTTTCAGCCAATTGAAAAAAATACCTCTGTTCTTCCCAACAGTAGTAAAATCATTACTGTCTTTGGTAGAATCCTTTTCAACCAATTTGGAGTCATCATCATCCTCTAGCAAACCTAATTTCCTTTTTCGAGCCTGAAACAAGAGTCGGACATTGTAAAGTTTCAAATTCTAAAGTTGCATACAAAACTAGAAAGAAATTCTAAATTTTGAGATCACTGGAGTGTGACAAAACCACAAAAGAACAGTGTGGTTTAGTGTATCTATACTATCTAATAATCTATAGATATAAATCCTATAGTTCTAGTAAGTTATTATCTCGACAAGCAACACAACTGACAAGTTAAGAGAGAAACTATGGGACAGAGGATTTTGGAAGGAAGAAAAGGAAGTGTATATTTTTCATTTCATGTACAAAATTTTTAATTTAATTTTTTTATAATAAAAAGAATAAAATGATGCTATATAACTCTCCCAATTTAAAAATTAAAACTTCACCCCTACCTTCCCTCTGCCTCCAAACCCTCCATACAAACGCACCCGGAGAGTTCATACATTAAGGGATAAAAGAAAGTATACATATACATGAGTGTCTAATGTTGTAATCAAACCTAAGGTCCACAAAAATTGTCTACAGAAAGACTACTTCAAAGAGAGATTTCCAATTATTCCTCTTTTTTTCTTCAATTTTTACAAACCATAACAAATCACAATCAATTATATTTCTTTTTCCTTTGAAAAAAAACGGAGGAATGGACATTTAACAAAGGGGGGAGGAAACGAAAGATTACCCTTTCCTTGCGGTCAGCTTTCTTTTGCTCCAATTCCTGAATAGCACGCGCTCTACGGGCTTCAAGGGCCTTCAGCTCCTGTTCCTTGAAGGGCCAATCATTGGGGATACCAGGATCCTTCTCAACCTTCTTTTTACCACTCAAAGCAAGCTTTTTCGCTTCTTTGGCCTTCTTCCTATTATGCTCTTTCACCTTCCTTATGATCTTATATTTCTTTTTCAATGAAACCCTCTTACTCTTACTCTCTGTAAACCAACAACCCCATCAAATGATAAGAAGAAGAATAATGGAGTTTAGTTAGAAACAAGTTCACTTACTCTTGCTCTTCTTCACCATTTTCGGTTTGTTCTGATAGGAAGAGAAGAATATTAAGTACTATCCAGTTAATGAAAAGAAAATCGTTACACAGAACTGAACGAATGCATCGTATGAAGAAGCTTTTACCCAATTCCGAAGCAGAGAAGCGTTGAAGATGAAACAGTGGCAAAACCCTGAAGTCTCTCGGGAGCTTCGGCTGCTGCTACAACGTCTTATTATGGTTTAGCCGTTTAGGGTTTAATGTGAGCGCTTGTTGTTAAAGGGCGTTGTGCGTCGGTTCGTCAAGTAAATAATAAAATAAATAATTAATCATTCTAAAAATTGTCTTCTACAGTTCTACTTTATTTTACATTTTTCTTTAATAAACCCTTAGGGTGTGTTTGGCAAAACTAGCTGATAAGCTCCTAGCATATAAGCTCTGAGCTGATAAGCTAGCTTATTGAATTAGAAGTGTTTGGTAAAATTAGCTGATAAACTAGTTAGTAAATGTAAAATGAGATAAAAGGGCATAACTACGTAAATTTTATTATATAAATTTTATTTGTATTTTTTAGAAAAAATATATATTATTATGTAATTATAATTTTATATTTTTTAAAAAATAATTAAATTCTCATTAAACCTTTTTTGTGATAAAATATTTAATTAAAATTTAAAATAAATAATGAAATTAATAAAATAAATAGTATAATATAAAAATAATTTCATAAATAGTGAAAATAACAATTTAATTAATTCATAATTTTTTAAATTACTTATTATATATGTAATAATAGGTAAAAAGAAATTGAAAGGTTTTTGTCACTAAAATTGAAAATATATAATAATAGATAAAAAAGAAATTAAGAATAATAAGGGAAATATGTTAAAATATAAGGGGTAGTGATGAAAGAAAATTAAATAAGCTACAAGCTACAAGCTAGAAGCTAGGTGAACTAGCTTGTAGCTTATAAGCTAGAAGCTCCTAAAATAAGCTACTTTAATGTAACTTACCAAACACTTTTGTGTTGGTCAAACTAGCTTATAAGCTAGTCAAATAAGCTAGTAGCTAGCTTATTGGCCTTGCCAAACACACTCTTAGTTTAATTATTTGAAGATTTGAGATCGATCACATTAATTTATGAAAGATGAAAATTGTATTTTCCTCCTTGGAAAATGAAAAAATATTTAATTTAGTCCTTTCTAGGTACTAAATTGATATTTAAAAAAATCATACAATGATTAAAGTGGATAATTTTTCATTTTTCAAGAACTAAATTGCATAAATTTTCATCTTTTAGGGATAAAGATGTAATTTTCTTTTTTCAGGGATAAATATGATCGATTCCAAATTTTTCGAGGACTAAAATGAGGATTTAGTCCATTTTTTCTTTTTGTGAATTTCTATTTTGCATTCTTTGTATAATTTTTTTTCTATTTCTAAAATCTACTTAAAATTTCTTCTATTTTATAAGAATATTAAACTTAAACTTTTAACCTTTATTTCTTTAGATAAAATTGGCAAAAGTAATCCTAATTTTGATTTTAACACATTATAAAAAACTCCCTTTTTATTTTTTTGGTAACAACTCCCTTTCCATTTGAAATATTACATCTCTAAATTTAAGAATATTAAATATTTAAATGATAAAAATATTAAAATAATATTAGAATTGCATAAGAAAATAAACAATACTAATTCCGTATGTTCATGATTATAAGGACTCTCTAAAAATTATTATAATGAAAACATCAATAAGAACTTACTTACTGAATTATTAAATAAAAAATGAGTTTAATATATATACTCGGTAAGGGCCCGTTTGGTGCACATGATAAGAGACAAGATATGATAATTTTATCCTATCTTATCACTTATCATGTGTTTGTTGCACCAATATGATATGATAACTTTATCCTGTTGCTTATCCTATCATATCCTTGTAGTGTAATTCTTATCCTGCGGGGGGAGCTGGGTTAGGGAGTGATAGAATAGGATAAGATAAAAAAAAATTCCTCATTTATCCTCTCTTCTCTCTCCTTCTCTCTCCTATCTCTTTCCTCTCTCTCCTCTATCTCTCCTCTCTCCTCCCACTCTCTCCTATCTCTTCCCCCCCCCTCTCTCCTCTCTCCCTCTCTCTCTCTCTCTCTCTCCTCCCTCCCTCTCCTCCTCTCTCTCTCCCCCCTCTTTCTCTCTCCTCTCTCCCCCTCTTCTCTCTCTCTCATCTCTCTCCTCTCCCTTTCCTCTCTCTCCCCTCTCTCCTCTCTCTCTCCTCTCTCCCCCTTTTTTCTCTCCTCCATCTCTCTCCTATCTCTTTCCTTTCTCTCCCTTCTCCCTCTCTCTCCTCCTTTCCTCTCCCCCCTCTCTCCCTCTTTCCTCTCCTATCTCTTCCTCTCTCTCCTCTCTCCTTTCTCTCTCTCTCTTTCTTCTTTCTCTACCCTCTCTCCCTCTCCTCCTCTCTTTCCTATCCTCTATCCCACTCTTTCTCTCTCCTCCCCCCTCTCTTCCTTCTCTCTCTTGCTCCCCTTTGTCTCCTCTCTCGTTCCTTCCTCCCTTCCCCTCTTTCTCTCTCCTCTCTCCCTCTCTTTTCTCTCTCTCTCCTCCCTCTCTCTCCTCTCTCTTCCTCTCTCTCTAAAATAACAATTTTTTTGGTAATTTTGATATTAATTTTAATATTTTTAACAATTTTTTTGTAAAATAAATTTAAATATTTTCTAATAAAAAATAAATTTTTATTTATGTGTGCTTGCTGAAAAAAAAAAATTAATTTGTAATAAGGGTAATTTTATCATTTTAATATTCTTTATATCCTATCCTACCATAATTTGTCCATCTCAAACGTAGGATAGGATAAAATAATCATATATGTTTTCTTATCCTAGTGTACATCAAACATAGGATAAGATAAGAGCTTATCATGCTCTTATCATATCATGTCACTATCCAACTCTCTTATCCTATCATATCACATCCTATCATGTGCACCAAACGGGCCCTAAGTATAAAGAAATTTTACATAAATATCCAATAATGTATTGTCATATCATTTATTGAATTTAATAACACATGAAGTGTCACATTCATAAATATCCAATAAAGTTGACTTTTTTGTTTACCCCCATAATTGGATTCTTCAAAACATTTAGTTATGCGTCGATGAGGTATTCATCTTCCTTTGCAGAGAAACATGATCTTTGTTGTCTTTTCAAATGCTTCTTCTTCTTCTACTCCCTCTTCATTGTCCACAATATTTTCCGACTCAACTTGGGTAGAAAATGGTGGAATTTGAGACTCGGACGCGAAGTCGGATTGTGTGTCGTGCTCTCTTTCATGACGTTGGTCGCCACTAGACATTAGTATCCATTAAAGACCCTTGATACATGGATGAGTTAATTGGTGGTGATTGATACATATGAAATTGATATGGATGAAATGGGAGTGTAAGATATCGAAAATTAGTCATATTGGGAATATTTTCTGTATTGGGTAAATTGAGTGAGTTTTGGAAATTTAGATTTGTGGGTTGTTAATAATTTGATATCAAATTAAACCATGGATTTTGGTTTGAATCCATTGAAAGAAAAGAAGTTGAGAAATTTTTTAGAATGATAGAGAGAAGTTTGAAATGTTTAGTTGTGTAATTTTTCTATTGAACAACCCATATTTAGTATTTATATATAAAGGTAAAAAATAAATAAATAATTGTTGCATTGGTAAAATACTAAGTAATATTTTTTTATTATATTTTTATTGCTTTTTGGCTTTATCAAGTCAAATTATCTGTAACACCGAACAGTAATTGAAGCACCGATACTTCCTTGGCATGTTGCTTCCCCAGCAGGAGTTAATGATGCTCTAAGGAACAAAAAATCTTATAAAAAAAAAACATCTTTCCTTTAACTAAATCATTAGGAGAAGTCAACTCTCTTCCTCCACATTAACCTTTTTCAATCCTTGGACAATAAGATCTCTTTCTGTGATTTATTCTCATTCCACATCCAAAGAGGCCATCCTTGAATGAAAGCTAGGATTCTTCTAGTGAACATGAGATCAAATTCGCTAGCTTTAGAGGTTTATCTTGTGCTCACACATAAAGTGTTCTTAAGGACCAAAGAAAACCATGCCCTCCATGTCCTCCTATTTTAAATGATTTAAGTCTCTTAGAAATTCATGTGCACTTACAAAATAGTAAATTATAATTATTAATAAAAAACATTAAATTTTTTACAACTTTCATAATTCATTATGTGTATTTTACTATAATTTTAGTCGCTATTAAGTTTTCAATTTATCCTTTTAATTACCTTATTTATATTAATGGAGTTACCACAGAACATATGGATTAACGTGTGTATTAATTAGTAAGAGATTATTCTAACTTAACCAGTGGTCTCGAGTTCAAATCATTGGTATGAAATTGCGTTAAATACTTGACTCGAGTAGGATTGTCTCCCGTAGAGGATACATATGGTCTTGAATAAAAAAAAATTATATTAATGGAATCAAATCTCACCTTAAAATATTTGTATAGTAAAATAGTTATAGTGAAAAAAAAAAATCACTACCTTTGTCTCATTTATGCAAAATCATAGAACTAAATCATCAAAATCAAGAAAAAATGTGTTGGAAAATGTTAATAGTAATTAACAATGACATAAATGTAGATTTTATTCCATAAATACGTTTAATATTAAATGATTAAATGAGTGAATAACTCATTAACCATTCACAATAAATTAAGGAAATATAAGACCATGTCTGGTGTGTTGCAAGTTTGAAGTTTTTTATTTGTAAACATTTTAAATCAAATTTTTACAATTCAAAACAAAAAAATTTTTTTTTTGTGATTTTCGAAATGCGTGTTTTGAAAACTACAAAAAGAAATTTTCTGGTTTTGATTTTTATTTATAAATCTTGATTTAAAATGTTTAAAAATAAATAACTTAAAACTCACAGAACAAGGTCCGGTGAAGGTCAAAGGATATGGCCATTTTGCCTATTTTTTATCAGAAAAATAGATAGAGAATTTAATGCCCAAAAACTTGGCATGCTATCATGGCTTTCTGCCACTTCCATTTACAACAATAACATAATTCAAAATCATCACCTGTATGACATATCATTATCATAATCTTCATCATCAGTATCCTCATCGTTATTGGAATAATATACATCATCATCACCATCACCATCAATTTCAGGATCAGCAGTTTCTGTTTCACAATTGACATCAAGAACATTATGGGAGGTCCAATCAGGAGGAAAGGTCTTTTGTAGGGCTTCTGTTAGCTCTCCTCCTGTCCTCTCAATCTTGCGTAAACATCTTGACCAGTGGACCGCAGTTCCCATGTCAACAGTCATCTCAGATTCTATCATCTCTCTACATATAGACAAGAGACCAGTATAAACGTATGATTGAGCGAAGGTGGCTCTCGATAGCAAAGATGTCATAAGACAATGGTACACTGCTTTGTCTGGTTTCAATCCAGCCTGTTTCATTTCTTCAAAACACCTCAAAGCCTTCTCTGGAAAAGAAGCACGTGCCCAACCATGTATTAGAGTGGTGTAGGTTTTGAGGTTTGGTTTTATACCAGACGCTTCCATTTCTTCGATAATCTGTGTGGCATTCTGGCAGGGTAAAAAACAATCTGATTAACAGGTGATATAAATAAATTACATCAATTTGACAAATATTTTAAAAACTACTATTCAAAATCATGCTTTGAGGAGGTTTAAAACACAAGCAGCAAAATGAGGATTATCAGAAACACAAACCCAAAAAGACCTTCTGTGAAAGCGTGCAGAAAGAATTGAAATGAGGTGCATAACAAGCGATGTTTTCCCACACAACTCATTCTTAAGCTAAATGACAACAAAGATGCATGAAATGAGACACTTAATACAGATAATCACAAAATTAATGATAAATTATATTTCTCAACAAACATCATACCTGCATATCCCCAGCTTTACAACAAGCATTTATGAATGAAGTGTAGGTATGGATGTCAGGTTGAACTTTTTCATTTTTCATTTGTTGCATCAGGTCTGCAGCTTCCCAAACATCACCTCTCCGAGCCCAACTAAGAAAGGAAACTAGGTTACTAAAATATAAAGTAGGTTGTAAAAAATATCCACACGTATTAAGTATACAGTATACACAAAGGAAAAAAGTAACAGAAAATACAAAATGCCATCATTCAAGAATATATAACCACAAATATAAGTGAAAACTTCAAGTTTAACTCTATCAGATGTAAATTGTTATACCCATCAATCAGTATGTTGTAGACAAAAGTGTTTCTTGGAATCTTTCTTGCACTCATTTCTTTTGTGACCGCTAGGGCACTCTGCATTCTGCCTGACTTGCAACATGCCTTCAATAATGCCTCATAAGTATATACATCAATCTCCAGGCCCTCATTCTTCAATATCGTGAAGTACTGAAAGGCCTTTTCAGTATCACCCAGTGAAGCATAACCTTGCATAAGAGTTGTATATGTATGTTCATTTGGGCTTACACCAGCCAGATTCATTTCATCCAATATTCCTACGGCCTTTGCCATCTACAAGAAATGTAACATAATTTACAGAAAGTATTACATAATGAGTGAATAGATTTACAAGAAATCAACAAGTAATTTTAAAATATAAAAAAGTAAAAAGCATTTTATTCTGCTAAAAAACAAAGGTTTCAACTTTAACATGGGAAGGTGTACTACATTTCAGACAAAGTAATTGAATTAAAGAGAAAAACAGAGAAAAATGCTCTACTCACTACTGACAGAAAGACTACTCACTTCTAACTTGTTTGCAACCACTAGAACACACTTAAATTCCATTGGTATTAGTGTGTCTGACTCATCTTCACACAGACAATGACAGAAACCTACACAGATGTATCTAACTAAAGCGATTCTTGTGTTTACTAAGTCTATAATTTACACAAGGTATGTAGGCTAAACCAATTATAAATCTGGGCAGAGTGGCCCCTCATTCATTGGGAAAGCTACCAGCCCATGCAGGCACATGTGGTGTTGGTTGGCAATGTGGCTCCTGGGCTTTTACAATCAGAAGCCTCCAAGTCAATCAGGAGAGGTTGTTAGCAAATAACCTTGAGGAATGAAGGCTAGTATCAAAAGATACCAGTAAGGATTCACAGTGGAAAAGGGTACTTTGGATCATGGGCCAAGAAAAAAGGAACATGATTTTATCTCTCCAAGATATTGACAGAGGAAAATCTTTTAATCATTGAGACTTTAAACTACTACTATATACATACTGAAACATATTAAGACCAAACAACACCTAATCAACTATAAGACAAAACTTAGGCACAGTTGCTTATCCCTTCACCCTCAAGTTCTCCAATCAATGATCTGGATATATTGTTATGACTTATGACAACTCATTTAACCTTGTCAATCACTGAGAAATCTTTTTAACATTTATCATTATTAAAGGTTAGATTTTATTTTGATGTTTCTGTTATTCTTTCAAGAACACAGCAGTGTTAAAAGCTAACACCAACAAGAAGCAATGGAAGTTAGCAATGGATGTCATAGTTGTGTCATTTTCAACTTCATAGCAATCAATTGAATTGGAAAGCTTCCCAATCTCAAAACTTGAATGAATATTAAAAAAAAAAGGATTTCCTTCCCGAAAGCAATTGCATTAACTATCATGTGTTTTTAATTGACTGCATTTAACTCTAGCTGTTCATTTTTCCTTTTTGAAATCAAATAAATAAATAAACATCAAAAGATAAGGAAAAGCAGTAAAAACCAAGTCATGTCATTTCGGTATCTCAATCATCAACAATTGTTTGTCAACCACGTGTTACCTGACGCTTCTCAATGAGGCCAAGAATAAGAGCATTATATGTGTGTACAGTGGGAA
Organism: Sesbania bispinosa; assembly: GCA_026901365.1. Classification (NCBI taxonomy): domain Eukaryota; kingdom Viridiplantae; phylum Streptophyta; class Magnoliopsida; order Fabales; family Fabaceae; genus Sesbania; species Sesbania bispinosa. The sequence goes on from QLOH01000398.1 coordinate 82,357, forward strand.
TGCAGCCACTCCTCCTCATCATATCAAAAATCTCCAATGCTCTCCTCATCTCTCCAGCTCTTGCAAAACCATGGATAATGGGCAAAAATGTACGTGTTGTAGGTCTATGCCTATCCTTCTGCATTTGTTTCACAATAGAAATGGCACGATCCATATTACCCATCCCACAAAAACCTTTTACAATGTTATTGTAGAGTACTACATCAGGCTTCAAACCATCTTTGGTAACGTCTTCAAAAATGGAGAATGCATTGGCCCAATCTTTCAACTTCAAGAATCCATTGATCAGCATAGAGTAGGTCTTCATGTTATGTTTTATGCCATCCATTTTCATCATTCTGCTAATCTCCAATGCTTTAGAAATTTTTCCTATCTGAAAAGGAAGAAGATAAACTGATGTAGTTAACTAAGTAACTAAAAAATTCACCCCGTTAAGCTAGATTATGTAAATCACATGTACCAAGCTTCTTTTTTCTTTTTTCTTTTGGTGGAACCATATATACCAAGTTTTGAACAAATGTGGGGTTTAAATCTTAAATCTTAATTCTTAATAAATCTTGATTCTTAATCTTAAATCTTAATTAATCTTCATATATGGGATTTAAATAATGTTAAGTTTTATTGGTGTGATCTACATATATGATAAGAACTTTCAATCATATATCTACTAGAAGCCTATATCTGCATGAAAACCAGGCAGTAACTGCTGAGAGAGATAGATGAACCTGATAACATAACTGGTCAAATTAATGTAAAACCTGAAATACGTCTTACCTTGGTGTAAAGATTAATAAGACAACCATAGCTGACAACTGAGGGAGAGAAACCACATTCCTTCATCAAAACAAAGAAATGCTACTGTGTCATTCAGTGTCAAGTGCAAGTAGTACACAAAAATTTTAGATATCACATTCTAATATAACAAGGTGATGTGAGAAATTCAGAGACTACTATCCTAATTCCTAAGAACCAAGAAGTAATCATGTTATACACTTCATGCATGAAATAACCAAATAATTGCATATTGTTTATCATCTATTTGCTCAAAAAAAAATACAAAAAATATAAAATTACTACCAAAATCAGCATAGTGACAATGACAAAATTTCCTTTAAATCAACATGGAAATGCAAAAACATAAATGTCATGAATTGGCTCAAAAACAGCTTGAATTTCCTTCAATCAACAGCTAGCAGCTGGAGCCTGGAAGAGAACACAACAAACAATGCAAGAACAGAACTAAACAGCCAAATGAAACCAAGAACACAGTAACCCATACAGGAATGTAGCCAAACAGACCAATCTGATTCAAACAGTGCAAAAAAGAGGAAAGGAAATTCAAGTAAGGAGGCAAAAACATAGTAACCCATGTAGGAACAATCTAATCTGTGGCAACCAAAACAATCTGAAGCTAAACAGAGGAAATAACAGATCTCACACAGGAACTGAGTCAAACAGACAAGAAAGAAGTCAAACAGAATCAGGGGAATGCGAATAACCAAATACATTACCAAACAGGGAAAACCTTGGGGACAAGTGGCTGAAATGACCAAATGAAGCTGAGGACAGGCAGGAAACAAGGAGGAAGGAAAGTTATAGTAAAGGCGAAAAGAAGCAGAGAAGAAGCTTTACTCTTTCCAAGAGAATATTACATTTAAGTGGAATCTTATGTTAGAAATTTATGTTAAGTCCTCCTTTGGTCAATGATCTTCTTATGGAGGGGGACATTTTCATTTTAGAAGATATAGCTGATGACAGCACATAGCACATCAAAACTACAAAGCCAATCATAACAAAAAAAAAAAACTTATGAACAAGCTATACCTTAAGTCTTTCAAACACGATTAAGCATTTATCTTCATTGCCAATCATTGTATAACCATCCATCATGGTATGATATATGTCAATTGAAGCATCTATCCCTTGTTCTTCCATCTCCCTCACCAAGGCTTCAGCTCGATCCATATTGCAAGTTTGACTGTAAAACACATAAGGATATAAAAAACAACAAACAAAATGGGCAGAGGAAGAAAATTGAATAGAAATGCAATCATTTGACTATAAACAAAAATAGGGAAACTTTCAGAAACACAAACCTTAGTAACAACAATTACCAAGACACAAACATTGACCAAACTAGTAATTAATTGAGTGGTCAATGGTTAACCAAATATTGATTTAACTAATCAATTGCATGGTAAATGTTTTTGTCTTGGTCAACATCGCTACTTAGATAAGTTTTTTTTTTTTATATTTCCCTGCTAAAACTAAATAAATTTATTTAATATTAAAGATTAAAAATAACAACATAAAGGAAAAAGAAGGAAATGACACAAATACATTTGAAACATAATTTTGCATGCAGCAATATTCTACCTAAAACATATGACAACCAAAGCTTTTATATCATACATATAAAATTGATACCATAAAAGTCTGAATGCTCACCAATGTGCATAAATTATGTTCCCATAAATGACTGCATTTAAAGATGAAAGCCTCTCTTTGGCCTCCTTAAACCAGTGATCTGCAGCACTTCCAAAACAGAAAACATGTGTTATCTCTAAGATTCAAAACTGATGCTTCAATCTTCACTCAGTTTAAGAACAGGACCTCAAAATTACTTTCCTAAATCAAACTGGACTAAAATTTTCACACCAGCACCAGGTAAAAAGACAAAACATGTACATGGGGTTTTAAATATAGGATACCAAAAGAACAAATAAGCACGTCCAATGTTGATCCAATCACATAATAATAAGAGAGAGACACCGAAACCAACCATTTCAAGCTCAGTAGCAATCTGATGCTAGAAATCCATTCTAGCATTAATTTACTATCAGTTTTGATGATTTAGTTTATTGTTTGGATTCAGCTTGTCAGCTATGTAATACACACAGTCTTTTCCTTTGCATATATAACCCAGAGAAATCTTCATTTCCAATTTTCTGTCACATAGTAAGCTTCTGAAGAAAGACTGACTATAGAAACTATCCTTTATAGACTAGATATAGAAACCCTAGTACCCTACTCTTTTTCTAGGCTTGTGACCGACTATTTACAATACGACATTATGGTATCACTTGATCCATATAGTCAACCCCATTAAATGGTTTGTCATTAGACATGATCTATGCCAAGACATTATGGCATCATTTGATCCATGTAACCAACCCCATCTAGTGGAAAAAAGCTTCCATCTTAGGTATACACGGTATCAAAGCTAAAGCTTTATAGACAAGCAGTGCAAGTTCAATTCTTTCCTCCTACATTCTCAATATATTTCATACTAAAAAGTTTCAACCCAAGTGGGAATTCGCATCATCCATGCTTCAAAGTTCAAACTAGGGGTAATCATGGGTTTGGTAGACCCAACAAACCCGACCAACCCAACCCAACACAATTAAAAAAGACGTGTTAGGTTGGGTAGTCGGGTTGGGTTTCATACAGACGGACCCAATCCGATTGGGTTGGGTATCGGGTTTTCATACTTCCAACCCGATCAACTCAACCCAACTATTAATAAAATAATTAATTTAATAACTTTTTGTACTAATAAGTTACACATTTTAATATTTAATATTGTATAAATGGATTTCCTTGTTATCATATTATAGGTTTTTATTTTTGTCATACTTATAATGACAACTTATATATTTTATTTAAAGTATTTTTCATTTTTTATTTTATTTACAAACCCAAACATTTTAGAATGTTGGACCCAATTGACCCAGCCTAATCGAGTTGGGTTGGGTACATACCTAAAAATGACATAACCCAACCCAATGCCTCTTCATCAGGTACCTTGAACCCAACCCAACCCATGATCACCCCTACTTCAAACCCGAAGGACTCTTCAATAAGCAGTAGCTAATGGGGTGTGTTAGAGATGAAAAGAATTCAGATAACTTCACCAACCAGCTTATTCTTTAAAAAGTGTTGGTCTTTGAAAAAAAAAACATAAACTAAACTAATAACCAGAAACAATATTTTTTATAAAAGACACAGCAATGAGGAAAGTTGTCTAGTTTACTTACTTGACATTGCCCGCTTTAGCAAATCCTGCCACAATTATACTGTATGTCACTATAGTCATTTCAATGCCCTCTTCCTTCATCTTTTTAACACAATGTAAAGCTTCTTCCATGTCTCTACCAACTGCATAAGCATGAATAAGACTGCAAACATTTAACATGTATTAATTATTAAAGACAGAAGAAAGAATAGCCACAGTGCTTTTTAATGTATAAAAGGATTTGAATTTGAAGAAAAGAAAAATTGTAAAGAGAATGAGATCCAATATTCTCCTTAAACCAATGAAGAAAATAGAACATGGAAAAACATGCAGAATACAGAAATAGCTTCGAATCCCTTTGGATATATACCAAACAGAGTCCGTAAAAGAATTTTAGGAAACCTCATATTATGAGGGTGCATGTGAGGAAGAATTGTAAGAGATCAGAGCCCCAAGAGCGCAAGGAAGAATTGGTGTGACTGGAGGTGACTAATGTGGCGGGGCGGGGGGGGGGGGTTGGAGAGAAATTCTGTTGTAAGCTACAGAGAAATATAAAATGAGAGAAGAGTAGAGAGAAGGTAAGGATGTAAGTGAATAAGGAGGGGACAGGAGAGATTAGGGCTTCTCAAATGTCCCGTGTTACTGAATCTTTTTCCTTTAGTTCAGTCTCATAATCTACTGTATATCCATCTATATTGTTGCTGATATCATACTGATATCATGGTCATAGTGAAATATTACATTAAATATACTTTTCTGTGTGATCTGATCCAGTTCCTATCAAAATCCATGAGGTAAACACAAAAGAAAGAATAATGATGACACATAAGTTCAAAAGGAGAGAGAAAAGAAAAAAATCAAAGTGGAATATTTGTTGTTAGAAATATATTATATAAAACCATTCATGTGTCCTCCACCCAACAACTTAAGCATTTGGGATAGTTGGTTCATGACATGGTAGTATCATCAAAGCCTCTATGACCAAGGTAGGTGGGCCTGGACTTCAAGCCCAATAGGCTCTTGCGTGAGGGGGTGTGTTAGAAATATATTATATAAAACCATTCATGTGTCCTCCACCCAATAACTTAAAGCTTTTGGGATAGTTGGTTCATGACATTTGTAAAGGTTGATAGAGAACTTTATTTGAAGGGTGAAATATTTGAAATAACTCGAACTAAAATTTTCTTGCTAAGTCCATAATATTTTATCTTTTTCAACTTTGGAAAGAAAAATCACTTCACCCACATGTTCATCTCTGAAAAGTTAACACACGTTAATCAAAAAGTGGCATCAGCTTAAAACCTCAAAACAAAAGTTCAATTGATCATACTAATTTATACCACAGCTCTAGAAAGAAGATTTTGTTTAAAGATTTTACCTACTGTACACATGCGAAGATGGCTCTATTCCTCTTGCTCGCATGCTCTCAAATGTTTGACGTGCATGATGCATGTCCCCTCGCCGTGCATAATATCTAACCATTAAGCCATATTCTTTTCTGGCAGGCTGAAAAGATTAAGGACAACAAAATGAAATCAAGAACAATTACTTATTATTCACAATACAGAAGATAAAAATGAAACTCGCAGGTGCACATTAAAATTTTTCATGCAACCATCTTTATGTAGGCACAAATAACAAACAGACCTCTTTTAATAAAATAAAGTATTACTGGATAGATAACATAGACAGTACATATGGGGAAGGAAAGGATAAGAAATTCTAAAAACATAACCGGTGTCAAAAATCATCAGTGGATGCTGAGAGAAACTCAGGAGTAGGTAATAATATAACACAGATACAAGCCTTTTACTATTAAAATCCTGAAGACCCATGCTTGAATAACAACATTTCCAAAAGGTGACAACAATCATCACTGAATACTGGGAAAATTTTCAAGTCAGCATCATTAGACATGTTTAGAGAACAATAAACAGCATACATGACCAATGTTAGCTTAACTTCATGACAATGAGTATGCATAATAAAAACGAAAGAATGAACAGCACACATTATTGAAGAACAATTTAACTTTCTATAAGAAACTTATATCTTCCAATTTAAATTAAGGATAAATGACAAAAATCTCTTTTAATAAACCAAAAAAAAAAAAAGAAAGAAAGAAAACAAGTAAAATACTAAAATGAAGGTTATCATAAATCTACTATTGGCTCTTACCTAAAACAAAGATCTTGTTCTCTTGGAGTGGGCTCCTCTAAAGTGAGGCGTGCACTTTAGAGAATAAAATGTAGGGTTATAATTGTTTATCTAAACACCAACAGTTGAAATTTTAACAACTTCATAGTTTGTGATACATGTGCATCTACTTAATCACAATCTTAACTGTTCAATTTTAGTCAACAGTTATAATTTTATATTTTACCTGTAAAGTGCATCCTTCACTTTATAAAAGAGTCAAATCCTATCTCTTATATTTCACACAAGAAATATCCAAACTTAATAATCATTATTTCTAATTTGTCATGGTTTCTGATGTCACATTTGATAATATTATGATGTCTCTGATGATCTGTTTTGCATTAGCTTGGGGACTTTAAGTACAAATCATTGCATAAGTAAGTGTGCAAAAAAATTAGACCACACACACTGGTATAACTGAAGAAAATCAAGGAACCTATTGTCTGTCTGATCTACTTAGTAGCTTCCGGAGCCTACAGCCGAATCTCTTCAAACATCCCCTCCCTCAACAAAAAATAAAAACCTTTCTTCATATAAGTAATGGTATTGTATTAACCAGCCAAACACAACAGATACCTTACAGTTCAAGCTTAAAACTTACAAGTTTCCACAATACAATTTTGATGTCTTTAAAATTACATATCTAATGGATATTCAGGTTCTACTGTGTTATGCCACACTTAATACTTATCAGTCTAATTTCAACTTTCTCTTTAACTTTTAAAAAATAAAACCCCCAAATTCTCCCGTGAAAAAATTGGCAGTGGACACATTAATCCTTGGAGAATGCAAAAACCCCTCCCTAGCCCCTAATGTCAGCTACTAGTTCTTTTACACCGGATACCTTAGTCCCATATAAGGATTTACATGACCAACTTTTGTGATTCAAAGGGACCAAGATAGGGATTTTACTTTCTCAAATTTCTTATGAATAAAGTTGGAGGTTTTGCTCTAAATTATTATCATTGCCCCCTTATTTTAATATGATTTCTCCCAAAGTCCCATTGTTTAACCCCTATAAGTTAGGTACACGAGTGAAATTCGGCAACTGACTTTTACAATTATTAGAAACACAGAATCACGTCCGTTACAAGTAACTTTTCTACTGAAAAACTATAACTGGAGTAAAAAGCTATGAGACAGAGTCCATTGCATACATATATCAAGTGTATACTCAAGTTAAGATGATCAACCTTTTTTATTCTCTCGAAAGCACTCACAACGGCCTGCCAATTCTCCGGCTCGGTTTCCAGAACCTTCTGGAACTCCTTCCTGGAACCGTCCCTCTGCTCATGCCACGTGGACCGGTATTCCTTATCATCATTCCCTTCCAACCACCTTTCCCTCTCCCGCGACTTCTCCCTCAACCTCTTCCCGTCGTCCAGCTTCACCGTCAAAACCCTCCCATGGAACTCGATGCCGTCAAACTCCACCGCCTTCATCGCTGACTTCTCCGCCGTCTCGCCGTCGTAAATTATGAACCCGAAACCCGCATTCCTCTCCGTTTCGTGGTGGCCTTTGATCAAAATCACGCTCTTTATCGGTCCAAACTGGCGAAAGAATTCAGAGAGCTCGTGTTTCTTCACCCACACGGGCAAGTTCCCCACGAAGATTTTCCCCGTTTGCCGGAATTCAGTCCGGTCATCGGAGCTCTCGTCTTCGCTGCTCTCTTCGGCGATTCCGTTCTCTCGTTCTGGTTCGGTCTGCCGCGGAGGAGGAGGAACAGGGGGAGGAGGGGGAGGCGGAGGAGAGAGTTTGCTTGTGAGCCATAGTTTGTTTGTGAGGGAATGAGAGGGGTTGAAGGGGTTTTTGAGGGGGTTTGAGTTCGGTGCGGTTTTAAGGTTTGGGTTTGGGTTTGTTGGGGGAGGAGTGGTGGTTTTGAGGGGTTTGGATGGGCGGCGGAAGTGGCCGGGGGCAGCGGAGTTGTTGGAGTCCGGCGGCGGTTTTAGGGAGAAGGATATGGTTGTGGCGGAGGAAGAGTGGTGTTTGGGAGGTATGGATAAGTGTGAGGTGGAGAATGATAAACAGAAAGGTTCCATAATTAACTAGTTATCGTAGCAGAGAAAGCCGCAACCAGAACCTTGCAACCACGCTAGTCGCTACTCTCCACTGACCACTGGTGACTGAGTACACAGTCCAAAATCCAAATACACGAATACGAGCCATGTTGTGGGTAACAGATATTTAGATTAGAGCTTGTTTGATATTAATTTTTTTTCATCGATAAAAAGGAAAAGGGATTCATGATTCCGGATTCATTATTTATTTATTTTTATAGTGAATATTATTATTTGGAATATATATAGTCAATTATAAATATTTAGAGTAAAAGTTTAAATAATTCAAATAGAATTTAAATAATATATATTAGAACAAATCAGTTTACATTATAAAAATATGTGTATAAAAAATCTAAATTTAAAGATAAAATAAAAAAAATTTAAAATAATATGTGATACTCTCAAGATAATATACTCTATTTTAACATATAGGAAGAGAATATAAATATTTATAAAAATCAGTTTTAAAAATTTAATCTAAGAATATAAATAACTAAAATTTTCATAAAAATAACATAAAAATACTTTTGAGAATATAAAATAATTAAAATTTGAGAAAAATCTAATATAAAAATATAAAGTAATTTATAATTTAAAGTTTTATATCAAATATTTTATAATTAAAAATTAAAAACTAATAAGTATACAAATTCAATATTACAAAGATGAAAATGTTAAGATAGATGAGCAATTATGCAATATATAAATGATTAAAAATATAATTATTTGGGAGGAAATTGATAGTAATTTCAACGGTAGGAAAATAATGGTAAAATCTAACTTTAGGGGTATGTATAGAAAATACTCATTGAAGTTTTTTTGGTTTAACCACATGTATCCTCAACGGGAGGCAAATCCTGTTCGAGCCGGGAACATCCACGTCATGGTGGGGCTAGCTCTCCCAGCGGGGATTTTTTTCATTCACAAGACTCGAACCCGAGACCTTGCTTTAGGGGAATCAAGCATGTACCACTTGAACCAACCTCGTTGGTAAATACTCATTGAAGTACTGATAAGAGAGTTGGCCGAATATAGGATGGTTTAATAGTTAAAGATAGAGAGCAATAAAGAAAAACTATATGTGGCAAACTATTAAGAGAGATTTAGATAAATAATATGTATCTTTGAATTTAATACATAACTAGTATTTAATCATTACAGTTGTCAATTGGGCTACCCGACGGCCCGGCCCGCCTAGATGCGGGTAGCGGGCTTTATTGGGCTAGGTTAGAAAGCCCGAAAGTTATTCGTGGCTCCTAAATAGGTGTTTGAGCCCTATTTTTTTGCGGGCTACCCGGCCTTTTGCGGGTTTTATCGGGATGGGCTAAAAAACCTATGAGTTATTTGTGCTTCTAAAATAGGTGCCTGAGTCCTATATTTTTGCGAGTCAGCCCGGTCGGGCTAGCCCATTTTGTCGGCTCTATTAACCACTCATGTAACTAACGAATGTTGGTTTAAGTGGTACATGTTTGATTCCCCTTAAGTAAGGTCTCGGGTTCAAATCGTATGGATGAAAAAAATCCCCACTAAGAGAGCTAGTCCCACCGTGATGTGGATGTTCCCGGCATAAACATGCCCCTCGTGGAGGATATCTCTGGTTTAAACCAGAAAAAAAAAAAACACTCATGTAATGCGGGAAATAATGTTCTTCTTTTGATATTGATACTTCTAACTTATATGTTTTAATGTTTAAACAAAATCATTCAAAAAATAAAGAGACCATCATATGAAAATTATTATTGTATTTCTTAATTAATATGTTTAAAATTTAAATAAAAAGTTTTTCTATTACCTTAGACAATGCTTCCTCTAATCCTCTAATGATAACATGCAAAATATCTTGAGAAGTCAACTTTGCTTGTCAAATAGTTTGTTGTGGAATGGAGACTTTTTTCATATTAGATGTCGTGCAGATGTCTTAAACCTCATAGTTCAAGAAGGTTTAAAGGTGGCAAGTGATGCATCGCAAAAAATTAGAGATATTGTAAAATATGTGAGGAATTCGGAATCAAGGATGAGACAATCTCTTCAATGTGTTAAAGAAGTTGGTTGTATTGATGGTAATGTTGGCTTGTGTTTATATGTTCCAACTAGATGGAAATCTACTTATTTAATGCTTGAGAGTGTAATAAAGTATAAACGTATTTTTCTAGGCTTGAGTCTCAATGATAAGCATTAGAAGCATTTTCCATCAAATGAAGATTGGGAAAGAGGAAAAAAGATTTGCGTGAATTTTTGGATTTTTGGAGCCTTTTGTGAAATTACCAATATGATTTCTAGTTCCAAATATCCTGCATCTAATTTATATTGCATGCAAATATGGAAGGTAGTGGTTATATTGAAAAACAATAGATCAAATGATGATCATGTGATTAGAGATTTGGTTTCAAAGATGATGGACAAGTTTGACAAATATTGGAATAAGTATAGTATAATTCTTTCTATTGGTTGGGTTCTTGACCCTAGAATGAAGTTTCATTTTTTTTTTAAATATGCTTATTCTAAGCTTTATTCCAACAAGGTCATGGTTGATGAGAAATTGAACAATGTGAATAACTAGTATCCAACCCGTGCGATGCATGGATTTATTATTCAATTAAATATTTAATTTTAAATTTTAATAATATATTTAACCTGCTTAATATATGTAAATGTTAAATTATAAGATTAATTAATTTTTAATATTTAATTTGATACTTGTTAGTAGATTAAGAATATAACAAACTAACAGAATAAAATGGATTTGGAAATATGAAATAGTCACATCTAATAATTACAAATGAACACTATCAGCAATATTGCTTCATTTAAATTTTTTTAAACACTTTCTTGTAGACAATATTTTTTGTAACATTACAACACTTAAAGTTGTCATCACTTATAAGAATCCTAACTCTGTGTTGAGACTTAACCCTAGATACAACAACATATAATTGATTACGAGAGAAAATATGTTTTGGTAAATACACACCAACATGTGGCAATGTCTGATCTTGACTTTTATTAATGGTCGTAGCAAAGCAAAGAAAAATGGAAACGGTCTTCATTGAAACTTTAATGGGGTGATATTTTCAAGTGGAATTAAATTCATTCGATGAATGAATACATTTGTTCCTAAATGTGTTCCCGTAATAACAGTTTCTACAATGGCATTAGAACCTAACTGATCAACTATTAATCTAGTTCCATTGCAAAGTCCAGCGGATATATCAAGATTCATCATTAGCATAACAATCACTTCAATTTTTAACACCAAATTATGATCATGGAGCCCGGAGCACCTAATATCATTTAAGAATTCAGTTGTAAACCAATCAGCTTCAATACTAACTTCCTCATCCACCTTCCATATAGTATCATACCTCAAGTACATCATTTCTTCTCCTGGAAATAATGTCATGACATATTCATTGACGGAATAAACAACATCCAATGTAAGAGCAAGAATTGTTTTATCTTGAAACAATTCTATGTTTTCAAAATTTGATAGCAAATTAGGATAGGCAAATGAAACTATATCTCCAATTGTATTACCTGTAGACTTTATCAATAAATCCTCTGGTATTTCAATATCAGTTTGACTATCAATAATTCATATCAATATTAATATGACATGAAATCTTATTCGATATAAATTTAATACAACATATAGATGTAAATTAAATGTTTATTTCATGTATCACATTTTAAAATTATTTTAATATAGAAATAATATATTCATCCATTTTGAGTACTTAGAGTTTAATACGATGTCTAAAAGAATAAAAATTATATTCTAATAATAAATAAATTGATAAAAATAATTGAGAAGTAATATTTTTGTTAATTTATCATCTAACATGTTTCTTACTTGATATGTATATAAATGATGTTTAATTGTGACCACAATTGTAAAGGCTTGACACTAAACCCAGCTCATCCATTTCAAGTTAAAGCTCGTATGACATTTATTAATTACAAAATAAAAATATGTCATTAGAAGAAAGAAACATTGAAAATGAGAATCACAAAATCTTATAAAATGAAGAAAAATAAAAAATAAAATATTGTTACACGATCTACAAATATTAACACAAATATTATTTTTAAAATTATATTAACAAATAGATTTGTTGACATTTGTTGCACGGGTAACACGATTTTTTAATTTTCACATATACTTTAAATATTACAGTAATTATTCTTATAAAATAATGAAATTGTAAGAAAAATTAAATATATTTCTATCTTAAAAAATATTATGTTTTTTTAACATTAGATAAATTATATTTTTCGTTCATGTTTTTCGGTTAACTTTAGACTTTGTCCTTGACTTTTACAACATTTTATTTTATATCCCTATACTTTTAAGACATTGTAATTGTAGAAGCATTTTAATTTATATCCTTATACTTTTAAGACATTGTAATTGTAGATTCATAGTGTCTGACATTGGGTTCTGACTTATGTTCATTTTTACATATAATATTAAATTTTTATAATAAAATTAATTTATGATATAATCATATACATCAATTAGTAGAATGTGAATATCATATTGTTATCATGTTTATAGAAAATAATAACAAAAACATCATTAATATAATAAATTTAAAGTATATTCACATTTGAGATCTCACAATGCAATAATTTCAAAACTATATAAAAGTGTATGGAAAAAACCATTATTGGGAGAGCTAACCTCATTATGATGTCGATATTAATGACCGAAGCAGGACTAACTCCGATAGAGGGTATTCATAGTTTATTAAAAAAATCACTTTAAACCTATAATTGAAAATTTTGCTTAACTTTTGAACGTACTATATTGAATATATAATAAATCAAAATATAATATAATAATTTTATTCAGGTAAAAGAAAATAAAATAATTATAAATTTTATAATTCTAATTTGAAATTTTGTCCATAAAAATTATAATCAAGACATCATAAAAGTAATTATAATTTAAATTATATTGGTATTTGAGACACTATGCCAAAATAGAGATTTTACCGCGCCAAAATTAACTCGGTTACAATAAGGAACCGCGGTGAAAGAGTGAAATTTGACAAATTATCGCGGTTCCGTAATTTAACCGTGGTAATAGAATTAAATTCATGTTAGTCACCTAAAACCTATATAAAGTGCATGGACAAAATCGTTGTTGGAAGAGTTAGTCCCACCATTATATGAATGTTCATCGAAGGAACATGACTGCCTCATGTGGAGAGTACTTGGGGTCATAAAAAATTCACTTTATTGAAGTGAAAAATAAAAAATATAAATAACGAATGTGAGAAAATGTGACATGTGTACCGAGCAAAAAAATTAATATAGAGTAGATAGAATAAATAAGAGAGACAATAAGTGAAAACATTAATGAATAAAATAGAGAGATAATTATTTTAATATAATAATAAAAAAGAAAATAAAAATATGATAAAAAATAAAAAGAAAAATAGAAGAAAACGACTGGAGAATGATTGTCTCACATGGAATATAGTTGTATGGTTCGTAAAAAAACACTTTACATTATTGCTAATAAAAATAATTGAAAAACGCAAGTAAGAAAACATGACACATGTTATGGATGAACAATTTTAATATAGAGTAAATAGATAAGTGAGATTATAAATGAAAACATTAATAAATAAAATAAAGAGATAAATGATATATTGAAATATCATGTTAAATTTAATGTAAATTAATACATTTATTGTATTGCTTAATGTGAGTTTTTATGTAACGAAACAAATAAATAGGAATAAATAATGAAAGAAATTATTTTAAGACAATAATAAAAAAAATTAAAGTGTGATAAAAAAGGAAAAAAATGTAGGAGGAAAATTGTTTCATATGGAGGATAATGGATACCCATAGTTTATAAAAATATCACTTTTATAATGAAACAAATTAATATGAACGAATAATTTGAGAGAATGTTTTAATATAATAATAATAATAATAAAAAGTTAATTTGTAAAAAAAATGAAAAAGAAAAAAACAACATGAGCAAAATTGTCTGCCGTGAAGGATAAATATGGTTCATAAAAATATCACTTTACAGAAAAAATAATAAAAAACTTGAGAATACGCAGATAAAAAAATAACACGTGTACTGTGGGAATAATTTTAATATGGAGTAAATGTAAGTAAACTGATAGATAGAATAAATAAGAGAGATAATAAGTGAAACTTTAGTTAATAAAATAGAGAGATAAATAATATATTGAAAAAAATACATAAAATTTATGTAAATAAACTCATATCATATTTCTTTATGTGAGTTTTTATATAATGAAATAGATAAATATAAATGGATAATGAGAAAACTCATTTCAATATAATAATTATAAAAAATAAAAATTAAAGTGTGATTAAAAAAGAAAAAGGAAAAAAAGACAGGACCCGAACTGCTTCTTGTGGGTCGTAAAAAAATTACTTTACTGAAATGAGAATAAATATGAATGAATAATGAGAGAAACTATTTTAATATAATAATAAAAAAGTGATAAAAAGGAAAAAAAGAAAATAGTATGAATAGGACGGTCTCCCTTGAACGATACCCGTGATTTATAAAAAAAATCACTTTTGTAATGTAACAAATTAATAGGAACAAATAATGAGAGAAAATATATTAAATTATAACAAAAAACAGAAAATTAAAAGTGAGATAAATAGGAATTTTAATATAGATAAATAGAATAGATGAGTGAGATAATAAATGAAAACATTAATGAATAAAATAGAAAGATAAATGATATATTGAAATATCATGATAAAAGTAATGTAAATCAACACATATATTGTATTTCTCAATGTGAGTTTTTATATAACGAAACAAATAAACATGAATAAATAATAAGAGAAAATATTTTAATATAATAATAAAAAATAAAATTAAAGTATGAAAAAAAATAAATGTATAGGATCAAAACTGCTTCATGTGGAGGATACTCATGGTTTATAAAAATATCACTTTTATAATGAAACAAATAATATGAATCAATAATGAGAGAAAATGTTTTAATATAATAATAATAATGAATGAAATTGTGAAAAAAAAGAAAAAGAAAAAGAAAACGATAGGAGCAAGACTGTCTCCCGGTAAATGTGGTTCATAAAAAATTAACTTTACAAAAAAGAGAATAAAAATTTTTGAAAAAAATGCAAATAGGTACATGTTAACAGGACTGTCTCCTGTAAAGGGTACACGTAATTCATAAAGTCATTACCTACAACGTATATAAATCGGTCCAACATGTACAACCCGATAAAAAAGCTCAATATTAAAAAAGTCAATGACCCACAATAGGTTTTGACCCAACAAAAACAATAAAGCCAAATTGGGTCCATAATGCAAACCCAATGACCCATACAAACAAGACCCGATAAAAAAATTCTAATGTGAGGGAGTTGTTTTTAGAACCTCCTTTTTTGCTATTCATACCCCTAAGTCCCCTAATGTGAATGAACGTTGAATAAAAAAGTTCTCTTATGTAATAGTATAGATAGATTCTTTGTAGAAATTTTTCAATCATTATGTCACAAAACATCATCTTCTTGTATGATGGATGCAAATGCTCCAACTTCAACTTTAACTTATGAAGGAAGGGTAGACACAATTTTGCCAAGCGAGTATGACGTAAGTTTCTTTTTAATTAGCCTTTTAAATTATTTGATTTTTTTTCTCATTTTATTTGAATATAATGTTATTTGTTTCATACATCAAAGGACTTTGAACAATAAGAGAACAAATTAAGAAACATTATTGAATGGAAACTTTGAGCTTGGCCTTTACTTGGAAGAACCAAAGCTTGGGAGTATTTATGTTATATTTTGATTTTTGGGCCCATGATGTTATGTATTTAGTGTTAGCCCTGTTTATGATTGGATATCTTTTGTGTTGTATGTTATTCTTTTGTGGGATATGACTGTACATGTCCATCTGCGGGCCCTCTCTATTTTATTTAGGACACATGTGCAACCATCAGGAACCCTTTTGCCATTAGAAAACCTAGAGTGGAAGTGGGAGAGTATAGTCATGGATTTTGTGGTGAGACTACCTAGAGTCCAAGTAGAGTTTGACTCCATCTGGGTCATTATGGACCGGCTGACTAAGTCGACCCACTTCCTACCTATTAGGGCTACCTATCCCCTGAGCAGACTGGCAAACTTGTATGTCAAGGAGATTGTTAAGCTCTATGGCATTCCCTTTAGTATAGTGTCAGGCAGAGATCTTAGGTTCACCTCTAGGTTTTGGAATGCATTTCATCAGGCCTTTGGGACTAAACTTAGGTTTAGTACCACATACCATCCTCATACAGATGGTCAGTCTGAGAGGACCATCTAGTCCCTAAAGGATATGCTTAAGGCGTGTGTGTTACAGGAACAGGGTAGTTGGGATAGGTACCTACCCCTCATAGAGTTTGCCTACAATAACAGTTTCCATAGCAGTATAGGCACGACACCCTATGAGGCACTGTATGGTAGGAAGTGTAGGTCCCCACTCTGTTGGTATGAGGTGGGTGAGAAATCCTGTTAGGTCCGAAGTTGTTGCAGGAAACCACAGAAAAAATTAGGGTCATTAGGGAGTTACTGCCCAAAGCCGGCAGAAGAGTTATGCTGACAAGAGGAGAAAAGACCTAGAATTTGAGGAAGGAGACCATGTATTTTTGAAAGTGACTCCTGTCACAGGCATTGGACGAGCCATCAAAGCCAAGAAGCTTAACCCCAGATTCATTGGCCCATTCCAGATCCTGCAGAGGATTGGTCCTCTATCATACATGACAACCTTACCACCCCACTTGTCTCGCATCCATGACGTCTTCCATGTTTCTCAACTTAGAAAGTATGTCCATGACCCTTCACGCATCATAAGCTCTGAATCGGTACAATTAAGGGAAAACCTCACAGTTTCCACTAGACCTACACGGATTATCGATCGGAGTGTTAAAACCCTGAGGGATAAGACAATCCCCTTGGTGAAGGTGTTCTGGGAGGGTCAGACACTTGGGGAGGTGACGTGGGAGAAGGAGAATGATATCCGCTTTCAGTTCCCATAGTTATTTTCTTGAGGTAAGCCCAGTTTTCCTTCTTTTTTCATAGCCAATTTTGAGGACAATTTGTTTTAAGGGAGTAGATTTGTAACATCCCAAACTCTAAATATTTTCATAAATAAAATTGATAAGGGAAGAGGTTTTTATAAAAGGAATTGAAAAAAGGGAGCTAAGAGTGAAAAATGAGAGTTCAACATTCTAGTACACTCGCTCAAGCGAGAAGACCTCACTTGAGTAAGCATATCAGTAAAAATCAGAAAAATTGGTTACTGATATGGTCGCTTGAGCGAGTCTCTCGCTCAGACACAATTAAGCAATAAACAGAGGGTTTGCTTTCTAACTTAATCTTGGTCAAGCGAGAAGACTCTCGCTTGAGCGGGACGAAGTCAGAGAGGTTAGGGGGTTTTACTAGGAGAATTGCGCTCAAGCGAGCAAGTTCTCGTTTGAGCGAGAACACAAATCTCTCAGGAATATTCCCTCTCGCTCAAGCGAGCACATCCTCGCTTGAGCGAGAACGCGCAATTACAGTTTTTAAACAAATTTCTTTAGGGTTTTGTCCTTATTTTCTTTTTACCCTTTTTCTTCTAGAGAGAGGAAGAGCCCTTAGAGCCAAAAGGAAGAAGAAGAAGCTAAGTATCTCACCTCTCCCAACTCCCTCAACTCATTCCCTCTTCTCTTTGAGCTCTCTTGAGGTGAGTATGACCCACACACCTCCACTCATCTTGTATAACTTTCCTCTCATGATCTCTACTCTCCTATTTCCCATTCTTATGGCTTGTGGTTGAATGATTTGGTTGTGGATTATCTATATATGTATATTGTGCAAATTGTATGGAACTAGAAACATGTGTAGGGATTTTCCCTAAGTTAGGGTTCTTTGCTATGATTATGTTAGGGATATTTATTGTAAGTTTTCATGTGTTATATATGATGATGGAGTTGTGCATTTTGGCTTCGGCCCCAATTTGCCTTAACTAATCAAGATTGGACTTCGGTCCCTGGTTAATTGGACTTCATTCCCTGGTTAAAACTTAGGCTTCGACCCCTAATTAATGGCGGTGATTAGTACCTAAGGAAGACGTTCCTTGTAGTCTAAGCTCAGGTCTAGTCCTAGATAGTGATAAGACCCCGTTTGCCAAGTAATGCAGGTTATGCATGTCATGTTTACCTTCAGTTAAGATATTATGTTATGATGTGGTTACTCGCTTGTTGCATTGCATGTGCTTACTTACGTACACTACATGTTGCATAGTTATATTCACTGAGACATCCGTCTCACCACACGTTTTGTGGACTATATTTTATATGCACAAATTCCTCCCCGCACCAGACAATGAGCATGAAGCTTGGGAGTAGTTCTTTTATATTTTGATTTTTGGTCCCATGATGTTATGAATTTAGTTGTTAGGCCCTATTTATGATTGGATATATGTGTGTTGTATATTACTCTTCTTTGGGAGATGACTATACATGTGCAGCCTCCAGGCTCTCTCTATTTTGTTTAGGGCACATGTATGAGGTATCCCAAGTGATGTATGTACTGGATATTCAGTTGAGCCTTAATGGCAATTTATGTATTCAGTCACGTTTTCATATACTGTTTAAGTAATCGTTGGACGCTTAAGTGATATATGATATATGTTTGTGCGATATCCAAAATGGCGCGAAATAATTTCAGAAATTCAGGAATTTTGCTTCCAACGGGCTTAATTCTTGGATTTAGAAATTAGGACGTTGCAGTGGTGGCGACAATTGAAGTTGTTTGGAGGCTTGGGAACTCATTCTTTTTTGGTGATTTTTGGTACAATATAGGTTGAGAATTTTCTACATTTTTCTTATTATTTCCATGTATTCTAGCTCAATTTTCTTATAACTGTTGGAATGTTTTGAACCTGAGGTGCTCTTTTGCTACTCTGCAGCTTCTATTTGACTGCTCATTTGTGTGATTCCATGCTAGTTTGGGGGTTGTTTTTGGGCCGCTAATCCCAATCCTTAGGTGCTTGATTAATTGTTTCTTACACGTATTCATAACTGTTCTTGCTTGTTCTTGATTTTTCTGCTTGTTTAATCCGGTGGAGTGTGGTAAGTGGGAATACTGTTATTTTCATTTTCCAAGTATCGTTCACCTACATTGAACAATCAAACATTCATCCCACACTCTATTTTACATCTCAATCATTTTAATTAAGTTCATCTCATCCTTTTAATTTCTGCCCATCCCCTTTAATTTTTATCGTTTAAATTCTGTCAATTCCCTATCCTTTTAATGTCTACTCATCCCCTATATTTTCTGCCATTTAATTTCAGTCCCCCCATCCTTTTAATGTTAGTCCATCCCCTTTACATTCCAGCTCTTTAATTTTGCTCAATTTCCCCTTATTTTTCCAATTTTATGCACATTTTTTTGGAATGTTTTGTTCAACTTTTTGCTTCTGTTTTGTCTATATTCTTCCAATTCTGATTGTAAATTTGAATACGCTAGCAAATACTTAGGAAATATGTGGTTGATCGCTCAAAATGCTTAAGTCTAGGTTGGGTTATACCTGAGAAATTGGTTGAAAATTCATCATTTTTCATGGTGAAATTTCCACTCATTTTTCCATTTTGATCTATAAAATTCATCAAGCGTGTTTGTTTGCTATTTGACCACTTGAATGCTAAAACAAGGTAATGCTAAGCTTTTTGGTAAAAAAATTATTCAGATTGCCAACAATTTTTAAGCCAACTTTTAGAAATTAAGCTCAATTTTTCCAATTTTGGCACATCATTTTAGTCTTATTTTTAGGCAAGATACACACAATTTTTCTTTTAGAATAGGGAGTTATTTGCAATTTTTGTAACATTTTTTGGGGCAAAAGACAATTTACAAAAATACAAAAAGAAAAGAAAAAAAAAAAGAAAGTAAAAGAAAAGAAAGTAAAAAAAATATTTGTAGAGAAAAGTATTCCTCAATAGTAAAATTATTCAAGTAAGAAAGAGCCAACAATTTTCTCCTTTTCTATTGTAATTGCAATTTGTTTTTATCAATTCCATTTGAGTTGTAATTACTGTTTCTCTGAAAATTTGGCAACTTTGGTAGTTTCGCATTTGTACCAAAAACTAACCAAAAACATTATCTTTGCAATTTTCTGTGTTGTTTGTCTTGTTGAATTTATACACTAGAGCCTTTTTCTAGCCAACTTTTTCTTATTTGTCACATTAATTCTTAGTTTTGTCTCAAGAAACTTCTAGCTTTCTTTAGGGGCCGTTTGGGGTGGTTGAGAGTTTTTCAGCTTTTGGTTTTAAAAAGTTTTCAACCAAGTTTTTACAACTCAAAACTGAAAACTAAAGACAACTTTTTGTGGTTTTCAAAATGGACAATTTAAAAACCACAAAAAGTTGTTTTTTTTTTCTATTTTGAGATGTAAAACTTAATTAAAATCTTTTGAAAACCAAAAACTGAAAACTCGCAACCACCTGAAATGACCCCTTAGATAATCTTCCTTTTGCTTGTGCGTTTCTAGCTTAGGTTGTTGGGTAAAAGTTTCAAACACTTGATTTTTGTAAGCCTAATCAAACCTTACCTGAGTAGAAGAGGCTAGAGTAAAACATTATAGAGAAAGCCAAAAGGAGAGACATTCATGAGTGGCCAATTTTTTAGAGAAGCACTTAACGAGTGGAAATGTCCAAAGAAAACTTTAAAAATTAATGATCGCTAAGAATTTGAAATCCCCACACCGAGAACTCTAGGTATAGGGTTGAATTAGAGACAGCTTCCCAAAACTTAACTGGGATGATGTGGGAGGAAATAACTGATTTGAGGAGAGAACTTACTGGGAGTAGGAGAGGTGAGAGAAGCTATTCTCTAAATTAAGAGAGTCATGGAAGGAATAGGGTAAGAGAGTAAGAAAGGTACCATGTAGATAGCAGTGAGGGAGAAAGAAATTCAAGTCATACCTATAGGAGAGTCGACGAAGAAAGAGAAAGAATGAGAGGTGAAAGGAGAAGGTATAAAAGGCGTGAAGAAGAAAAGGAGGACTATTATAATGATGGGTATAGAAGGAGAAGAAGAGAACCTAGGAGGGAAGAAGAACCTAAGGGAGAGCAAGGGCTTAAGGGAGTGAAGGTTGAAATTCCAACCTTCCATGGAAGAAATAATGTGGAGCAATACCTAGAATGAGAGCTCAAAATAGAACAAATCTTTAACTTCCATAAATTCCACGAGGATGAGAAAGTGAAAATTGCTTCGCTTGAATTCAAGAATTATGCCTTAGTGTGGTGGCATTATCTCCAAACTTAAAGAAAAAGATATGGAGCACCTTTGGTTTCCTCATGGGAGGAAATAAAAGCTATAATGAGAAAGAGGTTCATACCTCAATATTACACAAGGGAGTTGCACACTAAACTCCAATCACTTAAAAGAAGTGAGAGTATTGGAGAGTACTATAAAGAAATGGAAGAACTTACACTAATTTAGAGATAACATCAATGAGGATAGTGAGAATATAATGGCAAGGTTTATTAGTGACCTAAATTTGGAAATAAGGGACATAGTGGAGTTACATCCTTATGTTGAAATTGAGGACTTGGTTCACCAAGCCATTAAGATAGAAACCCAACTCAAAAGGAAGGGAAGTTATAGGCGCTCAACTTCGAGCTATCCAACCAAGCCCAACAAAGAAGAAAGCAAACCTCAAGAGAGATAGGTAACAAAAATTCCTAAGGTAAACCCTAATCCATCCTCCTCTAAACCTATGAATGTGAATGCTTTTACTTCTAGTTCTCGTGAAATTAAATGTTTAAGTGTTTGGGTAAGGGTCATATTGCTTCTCAATGTTCTAACAAAAAATCATTTTAATTAAAGAGAGTGGGGAGTATACTAGTGCAAGCTATAAGGAATCAACACCAAATAATGATGATGAGGAGAGTGAAGAAAAAGATGTGAATAAATGTTAGACAAGCGGCCTCAAATAACTTAAGAGGGGGGTGAATTAAGTTACTCCAATTTTCTCTAATCTCTTTTATCTTTCTTCTTTTGTATTTTACTATACTTAAAACAGTTCTTTTATAATGTAATATGAATGCAAACTCCTAACTTCTCAATATATAATAAATTAACAATCACAATAAACAAGTAAAAAGTTAAGGGAAGAAGAAGTGCAAACTCGATTTATACTGGTTCGGCCAACCCCTTGCCTACGTCCAGTCCTCAAGTCACCCACTTGAGATTTCCACTATTCTTCTAAAATCCTTTACAAAGGATGAACACTCACACACCTTGGAACCCCTTCCCTTGTGTTGAGTTTCACCCACAAACCACGAGAGGCACCCTATCTTAATCACACAGTATGAGAAGAAACTGTTTGAACAATATGAACTCTCTTTTAGAGTAGATAATACAACTTGAAATTCCTATAAGAATCCTTAATAATTTGCAAGTGTTTTGGCCAAAATGATTCTTAAAATGATTTTTCACTTTTGTTGTTTCACATTGTGCAATACGCTGATTTTTCGCAACTGAGACACATATTTATAATAAAGTAGTTGAATCATTTTAACTCTTGATAAAGAATCATGTCTCTTCAAGATTTTCAGAAAAATCACGCTGGTAATCGATTACAAGAAAGTGGTGATCGATTACACACTTAAAAATTCAACCAGTTTCTGAACCGTTGTGACTGAAATTTGATTTTCGAACTTTCTGCACTCTGGTAATCGATTACACCAAGTTGGTAATCGATTACCAGTTCAAAAACTTTCAAATTTAAATCTCATAACTTCTTTTAATCGATTACACCTATGTGGTAATCGATTACCAGTTCAAAAATTTTTTTTGAACTGATTTTACCTTAGAAAAACATTTTACTTATATTTTATTTTCAAGGCCAAATAACTTGCAAAGTCTAGAATTCTTTTAACACTTTAACTAACTAGACTAATACTTATCTAACATCACTTGTAGTCTTGATCTTGCATTGACCTTCCTCCTTGCTCTTTTTCTTTCTTTTGCCAAATTCTTTTTTTCAATCTTGTGAACTAATTTTCTTTCCATTGGCATCATCAAAACCTGCATATAATATATCTACAAGTATATGCATCTACAATCTCCCCCTTTTTGATGATGACAACCATCTTTAAGGGAAGAAAGAAAAAATAATTTCAAGTATACATATATCGATCACTTCCCCTTTAGTCTCCCCCTTAGTATTTGTCTTTTTAGAAACAATGCTATATTTTGGGAACAACCAATATTAACAATATTTGGGGACAAAATACTTTTCTTTTCTTTCTAGAATTATTTGAGGATAAAATAAAATTTCAATTTCATAGTCTTTTCCTTTCCTTTTCTCTCCCCAAATAAACTTTTTAAAATCTCATAACATAGAGTTATTCCCTTTCTCTCCCCCTTGGCATCATAAAAAATAATCCAAGAGCATTAAATACTAAACAATATATATCCATAAGTAGTAAAGTATTAGCCAAATATTGTATCTTTTAATTTAGAGAAATCTAAGATTCCTAACTCTCTTCTAATTTATTTCCAAATAACCATTTAGTTCCTATAATTTGAATGATCACTTGGTCTATCAACTAGTTTCCACCCATGATTTCTTTTCAAATTGATTTAATTTTTCTTTCATAGCAATAATCCAATGTTTATCTTTTAAGGCTTCATCAATATTTTTTATTACAATTTTATAAACAAAAGCCATATTATTTCATATATCTTTAAGAGATAGTCTAGTTGTTACCCCTTTTTGAAAAATCTCCAATGATGTGGTCAAGAGGATGATCTCTTTAAAATTTTCTACTCTCTTGAAAGATCCATGTTGGTTTGATTTCTTTAATTGTAGAATCTTTTATGTTTACTTCTTCTTTGTTGTTGTCTCCATAAATGGCATGTCCATTGTTTTTGGGAGTAATGTCGATAAACTTTGAAGTATCTCCCTTCATGTGCTTGGAGCATCCACTATTAAGTTACCATTGAGAGTGCCTTGCCATCAAGCGCACCTACAACACAATTCTTAACTTTTGGTACCCATATCATCTTGGGTCCTTGAATGTTAGTTTTGGGTAAGGTGCTTTTTGGAACCCAAATCATGTGTCCATTTTGAACACCATTCTTTCTTATATTACATGTAGATACACTATGTCCCTTTCTACCACAATAGTTACATTTAATAAATGGACTAGTAGACATGTTGTATGAAACAAAGAAATTTTTGTAAAGCTTTTGTTGCTTTGAAGGATCATATCCTAATCCAGCCTTGTCAAAAACACACCTTTGATTTCCTAATATAACGTCTAAGTTATTTTTACCAAAAGTGAATTTTGCAAGTGTAGTGTTTAACTTTTTAATTTCTTCTTTGTGTTTTTGGCATGATATGCATGGATGAGTTTCTTTGTTATTTTCTAAGTTAATGATAGAACATAGATTTTCATTTTTAGAATTTACTAATTTAAGTTCATTTCTAAGATTATCTAGTTCTTCATTTAATTTAGAAATTTCTTTCTCAAGTTTTGTGGTAGTCTTCTTGTAAGATGAAACTAGTTTTGCTAACCTAAAAGATTCTTTATGTAAATCATTAAAGGCTTCTTGTAATTCATCAAATGAGATAGATATGTTATTTTTAGAAGATGTTACCTCTTCTTCGCTATCATAATTTTTGGCCATGAGTCCCAAGTTCACAACTTCATTTTCTGAGTCACTAGAGTCCATGTCATTATCATCCCAAGTGATGTAGGCTTTCTTTGATTTCTTATCTTTGAATGTCTTCTTGTTTGATTTTTCCATTCTCTTCTAATAGATTGGACATTCTAGTCTTAAGTGTCCTGGTTGATTGCATTCGAAGCACCTTGGGGTTGAGGAGGAATCTTCTCCTTTCATCTTTGTGTTGAATGTAGATCTCTTTTGATTTCTTTTATTCCTTAGGAATTTGTTGAACCTTTTTACAAAGAGATCAAATTCTTCATCATCATCTAAATCTTCTTCCTCAATGATGTCTTCGTTGTCATATTCTTCATAGACAAGTGATGATGCTTTAAGTGCAATGCTTTTCTTATTTTTGTCATTTTCTTCATTTTGATTGAGTCTCAATAGTTCCAATTCGTGTTCTTGAAGTTTCCCAAACAGTGAAGCAAGAGACATTGTTGTAAGATCCTTTGATTCTGCAATTGCTGTCACCTTTGGTTGCCATTGCCTACTCAAACATCTTAAGACTTTGTTAATAAGATCTTCATTAGGAAAGATTTTTCCTAGAGATGCAAGATGATTAACTATGTGTAAATCTCTTTTGCATGTCTTGTATGCTTTCATTTTGGTTCATCCTAAATAATTCATATTCATGAGTAAGGGTGTTTATTCTAGATCTTTTAACATCACTTGTACCCTCATGTGTTACTTCTAATGTATCCCACATTTCTTTTGCACTTTTGCAATTTGAAACTCTAAAGTATTCATCTATGCCTAATGCAGATGTAATTATGTTTTTGGCTTTTAAATTGTATTGGATTTTTCTTTGGTCATCTTTACTCCATTGATCTCTAGGTGTTATTTTAATTTCGTTCCCTACTTGTATCGAAGGAATAAAAGGACCATTTTCTACAGCTTCCCAAATATTTAAATCTATAGATTCTATGAAAATTTGCATTCGAGATTTCCAATAATGAAAACCTTCTCCATTAAATACATGGGGTCTATTGAATGAGTTTCCTTCACCGAAAAGGGAGTTGGATGAGGCCATTATTAATCTTGAGGCTTCTAATCCTTATACAAGATACAAGCTCTGATACCACTTGTTAGACAAGCGACCTCAAATAACTTAAGAGGGGGGTGAATTAAGTTACTCCAATTTTCTCTAATCTCTTTTATCTTTCTTCTTTTGTATTTTACTATACTTAAAACAATTCTTTTATAATGTAATATGAATGCAAACTCCTAACTTCTCAATATATAATAAATTAACAATCACAATAAACAAGTAAAAAGTTAAGGGAAGAAGAAGTGCAAACTCGATTTATACTGGTTCGGCCAATCCCTTGCCTACGTCCAGTTCTCAAGTCACCCACTTGAGATTTCCACTATTCTTGTAAAATCCTTTACAAAGGATGAACACTCACACACCTTGGAACCCCTTTCCCTTGTGTTGAGTTTCACCCACAAACCACGAGAGGCACCCTCTCTTAATCACACAGTATGAGAAGAAATTGTTTGAACAATATGAACTCTCTTTTAGAGTAGATAATACAACTTGAAGTTCCTATAAGAATCCTTAATAATTTGCAAGTGTTTTGGCCAAAATGATTCTTAAAATGATTTTTCACTTTTGTTGTTTCACATTGTGCAATACGCTGATTTTTCGCAACTGAGACACATATTTATAATAAAGTAGTTGAATCATTGTAACTCTGGATAAGGAATCATGTCTCTTCAAGATTTTCAGAAAAATCACGCTGGTAATCGATTACAAGAAAGTGGTGATCGATTACACACTTAAAAATTCAACCAGTTTCTGAACCGTTGTGACTGAATTTTGATTTTCGAACTTTCTGCACTCTGGTAATCAATTACACCAAGTTGGTAATCGATTACCAGTTCAAAAACTTTCAAATTTAAATCTCATAACTTCTAGTAATCGATTACACCTATGTGGTAATCGATTACCAGTTCAAAAATTGTATTTGAACTGATTTTACCTTAGAAAAACATTTTACTTATATTTTATTTTCAAGGCCAAATAACTTGCAAAGTCTAGAATTCTTTTAACACTTTAACTAACTAGACTAATACTTATCTAACATCACTTGTAGTCTTGATCTTGCATTGACCTTCCTCCTTGCTCTTTTTCTTTCTTTTGCCAAATTCTTTTTTTCAATCTTGTGAACTCATTTTCTTTCCATTGGCATCATCAAAACCTGCATATAATATATCTACAAGTATATGCATCTACAATAAACACTATAGGATTGAAGGTAGTGTCTTTATGGTTAGAAGAGTCCTAGGTAATCAATCCATCAAAGAAGATGATCAAAGAGAAAACATTTTTCACACTATATGCGTGGTAGAAGGCCAAGTTTGTTCCTTAATCATTGATGGTGGGAGTTGTACAAATATATCTAGTGTGAGAATGATTGAAAGGATAGGATTGAGAACCACCCCTCACCCTAAACCCTATAAGCTAACATGGTAAGCGATGAAGGGGAAATGGTAGTAAATAAACAAGTCCTAGTGGCCCTATCTGTAGGAACATACCAAGATGAGATCAAATGTGATGTAGTTCCTATGGAGCCTACTCATATTTTGTTGGGAAGGCCTTGGAAATTTGATAAGAGAGCTATCCATGATGGCTACTCTAATCAATTATCTTTCAAACATAGAGGAATGAAAATCACTCTTATGCCTATGTCTATACAAAAAATATGTGAGGACCAAGCTATGATGAAAGTAGGGATTGAAAAGGAGAAAATTGAAAAACTGAAAATTAGAAATTAAGAAAAATAAAAAGAAGAAAGTGTGAGCAGTAAACAAAAGGGAAGAAAGAAAAACAAAAAAATATAAAAAAGAAGCAATGCTCTTACTGCAAATGCCTTCTGCTACTAACCTTGTTTATTGTGGTGAAAAGCACAAGAAGGATTAAATATATCTAACCAAGGAGAAGGAAGATTGCATTCTACCAAGGGAGTCTTCTTTACCCTTATCTTCTTCTTCATCTACTTCTTTGGTTTACATGATTCCCAAGTGAAACTCAAGTTTGATAAGCTTGAGAACATCACTTATGGGTTCTTTATGATGCTTAATAATTAGGTCAAGGGAAGCTCTCTCAAGGATCATCTGCGAGTCTTTTTCGACTAAGGGAATGATGACAAATTTATTTATTATATATAATATAGTTTTTTTTACGTTATATATATATAATATAGTTATATGTTTATTAAAAATAATATTATTTATAAATAAGCTAACTTGTCAAGTCTAATAGACTTTTTAAAGGACGATTCTAGGGTGGACCAAAAGAAATTTGGTCCACCTAGTCCAGTTTACATTTTTTTGCTTACAAAAGGTGAATAGATAATTTTATTTTTTATTAAATAATCTTTATATGACTATTTGAGTTTAGTTTAAGGAAAAATATGGATTTACAATACAACTTATGCTCATTTTGTTGAAAATATATCAATTTAAAGTTAAAAGGCAAAATTTTACATTACATAGTAATATCGATTTGAATTTTTATTATTTTCAAGTAATATTTCATAAAAGCAATGGGAAACTATTTTAATATCAATAATTAATAAAATGAGCGTTAAATTTGGTGATTAGGAATTTAAATTATTATATTTCCCCAATTTGGACCACGTGAACCATGGTCCACCATAGACAAACCCCTTTTTAAAAGTCTAAGTCTATCCTATTTAATTAAAGAGTCCCACTAACGAGTGTCCTTAGGACACTCTGGTTAAGGATCCATAAGGGGAAGATTTTTATTGGAAATCACAGTATTTATTGCATCTTTGACATTACATTTGGTTCCTTAACATGTGTCCTAAGGGCACTCATTAACATTTTCCTTAATTAAAAAGGTTTTTTCAAAGTCTTGACCTGACTTTTTTATCAAACGAGTCGAGTCAAACTAGGTCTTAAGTAGGCTGGACCGTAGACCTCCAACAAGCAGTCTCACCTATTTCCACCCCTACTTAAAAATCTATATGGAAAAATTGAATTTCCTTAAACTCCATGCAAGAATTTACTTCTGTTTTCGGTGCCCACCGCTAAGGCGCTAAGCTGGTAATAATTAGAACACCGTTGAGCCAAGTTGGTGCATGCACAACCACCGCTGTGGATTCCGGTAGTGGTAGCGGTGGGCAACCAAAGGAGTATTATGTTTTTTTCCTTTAGTTTTTTTTAAAGAAAATTCAATTCCTTAATTTAGTTTAAAAATATATTAAAAATGACGAAAAAAATTTCAAATTATAAAATAGTCCATCAAGATAATTCTTGATGGATAGATAAGATCATATTTTGCTATACGTGAGTTTAGTGTTAGTCGGTTAACGGAAATAACATGAAAGTGTATATTAAAATAAAGTATGTATAAAACTCGAATTCATCAGACTCAGTCGAGATATTTAATTATTGGGTCATTGGATCGATGAATCACTGATTAAATTATTTGAAGAAGTATATAAAAACATTTATAGGTTTTATATTGTAAAATTAAAGGTTTTAAATTAAATAATATTAAATAGCTAGAGATATAAAATATAAATATTATTTATTAACTATTTTATTCTATATTGTGTAATATTATTTGAATACAGGTGATTTTAGTTGAAATGATATTCGTGGTTAAATTTAGTTGAATAGGTGTAACTAAAATAATAATTGAAAAGGGGACTTATTTCAAATTTGTTTATAGAATGATGGCTGAGGAGAATTCCAAGATTTCTCTCCAAGAAAGTGACCTGTACCTGCGCAGCAAAAAGAAACTAAAGATGGGTGAGATTGAAGAAGTAATAGATCAACCAACTATCAGTGCTGAGGAAGAAGAAAAGATTGCCCCTAGCAGTTCACAACATATCTCCTACAAAGAAACTCTTCTGAATCAGATTGGGTTTCAATCCCGTCCCCTCTTAGAGGTGGATGATGTTGTTTTTCCAGATGAAAGCTCAGATGAGGAAAGAGCTGAAACTGCAATGGAAGAAGAGGTTAGCGAGGAGTATCTTACCAGTTCTGGCAGGCCCTATGTTCCAATTTCAGAAGACGAATACAACAATTGGTGTCAGCCTTGGCAAGCCTCTCTTGTCATCAAAGTTCTTGGGAAAAAACTAAACATGCAGTTTCTGTATAACAGTCTAAGGAAGAAATGGGCTTGTAAAAACCCAATAAATTCATTGACATGGATCAAGAATTCCACCTTGTCTACTTTACTGATAAAGAAGACTATCTTCATGTGCTCTACGATGGCCCTTGGATGGTAGCCGACCACTATCTCATTGTCCAACGTTGGCATCCTCTATTCTTGGAGGAGGCTAAAAGAATCAAGAAAGTTGCTATATGGTGCAAAATTCCTAACCTCCCCATTGAGCTATACAATTTGGAATTTTTAACAAGGGTGGGATATTCTTGGTACAATGTTAAAGGTGGACAGGCTTACTTCCATTCATTCTAGGGGAAGATTTGCTAGATTGTGTGTTGAAATTGACCTATCAAAGAGGCTTATTCCAGAACTTGAAATTCTTGCCGGAACTGTCCTAAGGATCGAGTATGAAGGATTGCATCAACTTTGTTTTAAATGTGGCAAATATGGCCATAGTCAAGACTCTTGCTATGAATTCCCTATGGAAACCAGTCCTGAAGACTCAAAAGCAGAGGTAACCCAAAACCTTGAGGCTCAACCAAATCTTGATTCAGCTAAGGAAGGTGTCCAGCCTCCTATTGAGGGTTCAAGCCCAGACCAGAAAACTGCTACACCAGCTGACAATTCTAATTCAGAAGGTAACACCAAGAATCTTGGGAATTATGGCCCATGGATGCTGGTTTAAAAACAGCCCAGGAAAAAACCCACAGGCAAGACCCCAACTAAAGCTCCCCCCAAAGGTCAAGGATCAAGATTTGACCTTCTGCAAGAAGAGGAGATCCAAGAAGATGCAACAATTCAACATGATTCAGATCCTAATTCAACATCTCCCAAAGTTAGCCAACAGGAACAGGCTCATCCTACCCCTGCTGTTCACAATCCTAAAACTGTTCGAATTCGTGATCCCAAGGCTGGGAAAAAATCTCAGGCTAGTCAAGACAAAAGGAAACATCAATCTACGCTCTCGCGGAAAAAAAAATCCAAGTCTACACCTGCTGTTTCAGTTAATCACAATCATAAACTATTGGGTTCCTTGTCTAAACCCGTTACTCCATCTGAGAAACCTGGTTCTAGTACCACACCAGATATCAATGCACTAGAAACTAAAAGGAAAAAAGAACAGGAGCTTCTTCAAATTATGCGTATCATGAACAAAGAGAGAGACCAAGGTAACATCTTCAAACTGCAGTCTGACTATTTAGCAGCCCTTGGCTTTGGAACTCTTGAACCCAAACCCCCTGACACCCACAATCCAGGTAATTCTGAAACTACTACCCACTGTTCAAATACTGAAATGAAAGAATGCATGCATATGCAAGTTACCCCTGAGTATAATGCTCAACCCCCTACAAATAATTAATATGAATTATCTAGCTTGGAATTGTAGAGGGATTTTTTCTAAAAGCTTTCTGAGTTTAACGAAAGATATTAGACATATTTATAATGTTCATCTAATTATCCCAATGGAGATCCATGCTAGTGGTGATAAAGCCAAAAAGGTTATTCAAAAAATGGGATTTGATTCCTTTAAAATATTTGACTCTATTGGCCATTCTGGGGGGTTTTGTCATTCTTTGGGACAGATCCAAATGGACAGTTAATTTCCTTCAACATTCTAGGCAATTTATACACATGCAGGTTAAAACTGGTTATGATAGAGACTGGTTTCTTACAGCTGTTTATGCTAGTCCCCAGCTCATAAACAGATCCCAGTTATGGGATGATCTAAGAAACTTGGCTTCTAATGTGGTAAGTGAATGGTGTATTATTGGAGACTTCAGTTCTATTCTTAATATGTCAGAAAGGAAAGGTGGTGCTCTCAACCCTTCACTCCAAGGTATGATTAATTTCCAAACTATGATTACTGACTGTGATCTTATAGATGCGGGTTTCGTGGGTAGACCTTTCACTTGGAAACGGGGTAATCTATATGAAAGGTTGGATAGGAGCCTTATTAATATGGATTGGCGTATTAGATTTCCCAATGCTACTGTTACCCACTTACCCTTTTATAAATCTGACCACTGTCCCATTCTTATAAGATTTGAAGACCAAAACTGTGTTAACTTACATAGGAGACCCTTTAGGTTCTTGGATGCTTGGTTAACCCACCCCAAATTTAAGGATTTTGTTAACACTAATTGGCACAATAACAGAGACTGGGGTTCTATCATTGCTAATTTCACTGAACAAGTTAAAAGCTGGAATAAAGAGACATTTGGAAACATAGGTTGCTAATGACCCCGAGTTACCAGGCGCCCCTCACACTCAAAGGTAATCCATGCGGGCTCTCCCAGGTGACAGACTTACCCTCGACTTATTTTGCTCTCTTTTGTTCAGTTTGTAAAGGATTAATTGAGATACGGGGCTACCAAATGAATGTATACCTTCGCTAAAGTACTGTCACTACCCATCGCTCATTAGATATACCCATCTCTCGCTTCCGGGATTCACAATCAACTAATCCTTTGCTATCAATAATTCAAAAACCATGCCTAACATATTGGAACGCCCTTCATTAGAGTACTCACACTACCCATCAATCACAAGCAACTCCCCCGTAAAGGAACTCTGGCTACCGAGTCCTCTCATTCACTCAGAGGTTGAGTTTCCTATGTCTAGGCTCCTTCAAACTCAATCCTAGTCGTAACGTTAATTACAAACTAGCCTATAACTCCGGCGCAAGCGCGGAAGTTAGGAATAAGCACAGAACGAGATTACCAACACTATAATTAGGGAACTGCATAAATAAAATAGATAGAGTTCAACATACACTTGGGAATGGAATTGATTACATTCAATCCTAATGGAGAGTTAACTACTCGAGGTAGCCATACAAACCACCGAAGATGCTGTCACCATCTTCAATCCTTGTGAAGCGCTCCTCCTCTCCTACTCTAAACTTAGCTTTGGTACATAATCACTGAACTATAGACTAGATTACAATGACTGACTACTCTTGAAATTGGTGCAAGAGGTTCCTATTTATAGACTAAGGAAAGACAACGCAAATTGGGAAGAGATCCATCTAAAAACGGCAACAAGGACAAAATCAGCGTAACCTGCGCTCCAGGCTGCGCTATAGCGCAGGAGTGAGCGCAACTTCTAGAGAGTCTGCGCTATAGCGCAGGTGAAGCACAGCTAGCGTCCTGCTGCTCCAACTTTCTCTTTTAAATCTTGATCTCTCCCCGAGACTGGTTTTCGCATATTTGTCTTCCATTGTTTCCCTTTATTTGATGATATCCTTGCATTTATTGAGCAATCCTTGATTTATTTGGGAAACTTGTCTGCAGAATCCTTGATTGATTGGCAATAATCTCCTCATTAATGGCTTCAAATCTTCTTTAAATCTTCATTAAATATCTTCAATCAATCTCAAATCTTGCAGATATCTTCCTCATTTGATGCTATCTATCCTTCAAATTAAATCTTTGCAATATCCTGCAAAAAATCAGCAATATTTCCATCAAAATAGCATCAAATTCAAATCTAGGATTAATAAATACAATTTATCTAATATTTAATAAAAAGGGATTAAATTGGGGCAAAATTATCATTTTATCCTTGATAAGTGAAATAAAAAGTGCTCTAATTTATCAACTAATTTTCACTTATCAAAATCCCCCCAACATAACTTCTTGCTTGTCCTCAAGCAAGAGACCTCCTTGCAATCATGAATCAATTCTATTCCCAGTGTATTCCTACTAACTAAAAAAACAAATTCAAGGAACTATTCCTCAAACTATTTCCTAAGCAGAAGTCACTTTCCAATCATAAGAAAAACTAAGGATCAAGGGATATTACCATACATCAATCAGAATAGAAATACAAACATCAATTAAACTTTCTCAATAATAGCAATTAAAGCAGTAAGTGATAAACCAAGGAAATCTCTCATTCTCACGGGTAAGTGTTTCCCTCAATCATTTTCACCACTATTGAACAACTAGAATTGATAGTCGTTTCCAAGATCTGAACCTGCAAGCAGTTAATATGGATCAAAAGGTCTTTATTAGGTTGTAATGAGGCAGGGCTATCAAGAAATAATGGTTTTTCTGGATATTCAAGGAACACTTTGAATAGAGAGCATCTTGTGATTATGCTTGGGACTTCTCTCAATTCACCTGGTCATTCTTGAATGGTCACCCTTTTTCAACTTGGCCTCATTGTTTGAAGAAATTTCCCCCCAACTTATTCAATTCCACTTTTTTGTGCAAATTTTTTTTTTCTTTTTTCTGTATACAGAAACATAACATAGAAATATTTTTGTGGGGGAGGATCCTTCTTTTGTGATTTCTTGTGCCTTCTCTTGAGTCTCTTGTGACCAACCTCTTGTCCCATTTTGTTGTGGTGCACCTTGCTCTCTATCCCAAGTGTTAAGGGACATGGTATGATCATTAATCATTGCTGGGGTGCATCAAAGGAAATATTCAAGCTCAAATGGGCAATCAAGAAATGGAAATATTAAATCAGGGTTGGCTATTTGGCACTGAGCATAATATTATAATCACAAAATATGCCTTTATCACTTCCATACCTTCTACAAGCAAGACAAAATTCAGAAATTCAAGCAATAACAGTTGACAAGCAGTGGTGAAAAGCTCTCAATATAAGTGTTTAGGCTCTCATCTCACCGGTTATGGCTAAAATTTCCTTGATAAAGCACTTAATGGATTTAATTAACTACCTTGATAGATTCTCTTGAGAAGTACCCTAATCCTAACTGATTATGGAATTAATCACAGAACCCTATCATCTTTCCTAGATTGGTTAGTTAAACTACTTATTTACAGAGAATATGGGAAAAGTTACCTTGATTCCTAATCCTAAGGTCCTAAAATCCTAAAAATTCAAAAATTTACCAAAAAAACACAAAAATAACTGGATAAGTACTGCATATTATATAATATCAGTGGAATTAGATACAGTACAAATCAAAAGAAAAGAAAATAAGAAAATAAAGAAAGAAAAATAAGAAAATATAAAGAAAAAGGAAAAGAAAAAGAAGGAAAAGCACCAAATAGGAAAGAAAAAATCAGTCCTCGTGGTCGTGATCCATATGAGCCGCTCCATCCTCAGCTCCGGCTGCTCCATCCCCCCTGGGAAAATAGGCCTGTCCCCAGGCCACTGCAAATAGTCATGAAAGAACCCAGGGAGCATGGGGTCCACACCAGTCTGGTGGTGACTGCTCTGAAAGTGTAGAGCAGCTCGGTGAAGTGTGGACATCTGAGCCATCATGTGAGCATGTTGGGCCCCAAGTTGCTGGGGCCATGCTGGAGCATCCATGTCTGCTGCTGCTGGTGGTGGTGGTTGCTGCTGCTGCTGCTCATCCTCAGCCTCCAACTCCTCAGCCGCGGTACAGTTGGCTTCAATATAGGCTCTGTTCATAGGTGGTAGGATGCGAACTGAGGGGTTCACCTCAACACCCCTAGATCTACAGAGCGATGTAATAAGGGAAGGGAAGCCAAGCCTGATCCTGGAGTTGGGTGTCCGACGCTCCAAAGCAGTAACATACTCTCCTATCTTCTTTGTGATGATTCGGGAGACGTCGATGACAACTCTTGTGAGGATGGAATAAATGAGGTGGGCCATGGGCATAACCACATCTGAAACATGCCCAGTGGGATGGATGTTGGCC
Organism: Sesbania bispinosa; assembly: GCA_026901365.1. Classification (NCBI taxonomy): domain Eukaryota; kingdom Viridiplantae; phylum Streptophyta; class Magnoliopsida; order Fabales; family Fabaceae; genus Sesbania; species Sesbania bispinosa. Next base: position 118,146 of record QLOH01000398.1, read on the forward strand.
AGTATCAGAGCTGTCCATATCTGAGTGATGCTCCTCATATCCTTCCTGTGAATCCTAGCAGCATGTCTGTATGCGTTCCTCTCGAAGGAACGCCCTGGTAAGTAGAGGAGCTGAGCAGTCTCTATGTCGAGGGGATCATTATCGTTGACACCAACGACCTCCATCCTGTCCTGGTACTGGAAGTCTACCAGGTCTTTGTCCTCCTCTATGGGGTGTCCGAGAAGTGCATTGATTGCATCGCAATCAAATCTAATTACCCGCCCCCTCACATAAGACTCCATTCTAATGTTAACGCCTTGGTCTCCAATGGCGTTAGCATAGAATTCCCTGACGATCTCTGGGTCAAAATAACTGTCAGGGCAACTGAGGCGACCCCAACGCCTCCTCTGAATCTAAGCAGAAAACTCCTCATACCCGCCCTCCTCAAGGACGACCGGTCGCTCCTTGATGAATCTGCAGTCGGCTATATCAGTATAGGCCTCAAAGGACTGGAGGTCCTTGAAGCGGTGAGGGTCGAACTCAGGTTCCCTCTGGGGGGCCTTCCTCTTGGCACCCCTTGTGCTCTCCCTAGAGGAGCTAGGAGCATTAACATTCTTTGTGCGAGCCATCTGCAAAAGAGAAACAAATCAAAATTATTCATGTATCATAAAATTTAATTACTCAAGATTATGAAATAAATGGCCAATTTAATTTCAAAAATCAAAGAAATTCATCAAACAATTGTGCATGAAAATTTTGATTTTAATTCTTACCTAATAAATGCCAATTAATTAATTAAGACATGCTAAAGTGATCAACTAAAACAAGTCCTAAGCATTCATAATCTAGCAAAAGTGAGAATTGAACTCATGCTAAAAAATCATGTCATCAGTAACATGCAATAGGGCATAATTATTTTTGTAAGGGCATGTAACAATATCAAAGCAATTAATCAATCACACATGCACAAACAAAAATAATTTTAAGAAATTATTGAGCACTTTAAAAAACTACCACCTAAGCAAACAGGAATGTCTCACAAAGGATTCTAACCACATGCAAACTATTTTTAAACATTTATAAACAATTATTTCTTTCCTAAAGGGTCCTAAAACTCCTAATCTTCCTATCCTAAGGCTATGCTCAAATAAAATAAAAATAAAAATTCCAATCGGTTAGAAAGGAAGAAAAGCATAAAAACTTACCTGGTGTGAAGTTAGAAACTGAAAATAAGGGTATATGAGTGAGAAACAGGCAAGGAAAGGGTTAGGAATATCAGAGAAAATGGTTAGGGACGTTTGGGTGGAAGTTCAACATGAACTTCCACGTCCCATTTTTGAAATTTAAACAGCGTGAACCCGCGCTACACCCTGCGCTATAGCGCAGGGTGGAGCGCGCACTGCTTCAAAAGATGAAGCGTGCCGCTGCGCTTCACCCTGCGCTATAGCGCGGGGTGAAGCGCAGAATCCAGAGAGTCATTTAGTTCCAGTAATTGCTGCGCTTCATCCTGCGCTATAGCGCAGCCTGAAGCGCAGAGGTGCAGTAATCTCTCTGCTTCTGTTACTCCTACTTGATTCCATGCATTTCTTTTAAAGCTATATCCTCAATTTAGCAGTTTCCTAATTACACAGGTAATTCCTAAAACTAAAACTAACAAAAAGAAAAATAAAATTGAAAACAAAACTCACAAACACTGGGTTGCCTCCCAGGAAGCGCTTGTTTAACGTCTTTAGCTCGACGCCTGGTCATGCAACCTCTTTTATGGTGGCCTCAAGTGGAGGATGATGTTGGACTCCATACCAGTCCTACCTCTGAGTTTCCATCCTCCATGCCAATCTGTGACTCTTTCTTCATTGTCACTTTCCTCCTCAGTGTCAGATGTTGATCTCTTTCTCCTTTTGAGCTTGAACTCCCAAGTTGTTTCAGGGTGTTTCACCCTCATCCTAGGCTTCCTCAGAAATCTGGAGCCTGGTAATTGTGGGGAGTTTTTGGAAATGGCATCAGTTTGATCTAATTTGGGTATACCCCTATCAATATGAAACACAATGGTTTCATCCTTTGAGCTCAATGCATATTTCCCTCTATCAACATCAATGATCATTTTAGCAGCCTTCATGAATGGTCTTCCTAAAATCAGGGGGACTTCAGTATCCTCCTCTTCTGTCTCTGCAATGTAAAAATCTACCACATATGCAAATTTGTCTACTCTTATTTCAATATCCTCTAGTATTCCATATAGGCTTTGAGCAGACTTGTTTGTAAGAAGCAATCTCACATTAGCATGCTTGACCTTCACATTACTCAACTTATTAAAATATGTTAGTGGCATCAAATTGATGCTCGCTCCAAGATCCAATAAAGCAAGAGTAGAGGGTAGATTACCAATAGAAATGGGTATAGTAAACCTACCTGGGTCAAGTGACTTACTTGTTACCAAGACCTTCTCTTCATGAGGTTCCTCTTGTTGGGTTGCTTTTTCTTCATCTTGATGAACAACTTCCTCTTGAGGTAGTTGTTCCTCGAAGATGATTTCTTCTTCCACATCAAGCTCCTCCTCCTCTGACTTGTTGCCATCAGTAGCAATCAAGTTGCATTGTTCCTTTGGATTGGTTTGGGTCACTGCAGAGAAGTGTTGCTGCCTGTGCTCTGCCATCTCAGTTGCTAATTGACCGACTTGATTCTCTAGAATTTGATTGATGCCTCAGTGGTTTTCTTGAATCCACTAAATCCTTGCACTAATTCATCAATCTTTCCCTCCATAGAATTCAACCTATCATATGTTGAGGGCTGCTGTTGGTAGGGTGGTTGCCTTCCTCCATTCTGATTCCAACCAGAGTTGGTTTGGTTATTTCTCCAACCTTGAGAGTACTGGTTGTTGTTGTTGTTGTTGGAGAAATTCCCTTGCCTCCCCTGATTACCCATGTAATTGACTTGATCTTGCTGTACTTCTTGGGTAGCACATTGACCATTCTGATGGTCTCCTCCACAGAAATCGCAAATCAATGGTTGGGCTTGGATGGGTTGTGAGTAGACAGCTTTGAGTTGTTGAGGGAGTGCCTTCAATGTCTCAGTGAGTGCTTCTGTTTGACGTTTGATGAGCTTATTCTATGTTAATAGAGCATCACTTTGATTAAGTTCAAGCATCCCCTTTTTCAATTGTGCACGTTGTCTTCCACTTCGAGCTTGTTGATCATTCTGCGCGAAATTGTTGATAATTTCCAGAGCTTGATCAACTTCTTCGGATAAGATTGTCCCTCCTGTTGCAGCATCTATGAAAGATTTGGAGTCTGAGTGCAGTCCCTTGCAAAACATATTCAGTTGGGCTATGTCTTCAAAGCCATGGTTGGGACACTTGCGCAGCAAAGATTTAAATCTCTCCCAAGCTTCACAAAGTGGTTCATCATCCCCTTGTCTGAAGGTGGAAATATCTGCTTTAGCTTCAATCTGCTTCTCTGGTGGGAAGAATCTTGACAAGAATTTCTCTTCAACCACACCCCAACTAGTTAGACTTTGATTTGGGTGTGACTGCAGCCATTCCTTAGCTTTACCTATCAAAGAGAAAGGAAACAAGCGTAAGTACACAGATTCCAAACTACCTTCATCAAAACCCATAGTACCAATCAATTCATAAAAATCAGAGAGATGAGAATTTGGATTTTCATGATCCAGTCAAGCGAATTGATGGGCGCTGATGAGATTAAGATGTGCAGTCTTCAACTCCAAATTTCTTGCATTGGGTGGTAATACAATGTTGGAGAAGTGACAAGGCCCTTGATGGGAGATGTAATCTCCAAGCCTCCTCCTTGGGGCTTCTTCTGCCATTGTTTTTGGTTCTTCAACAAATATCCTCCTTCTTCTCCTCCTCGAGTTTCTACCTATGTTCCTTCGTGACGTCCTTTCGATTTCCGGGTCGAACTAAAGTTGATTAGGAGACGCCTGACCTCTTAGAAGCATAAACAAGAAACTTGAAAAAGGGTAAGTGTTGAAGAAATTTTTATAATTATGATAATAAATATAATATAATAAATAATAATCCTAAAAAAAGAAAAGTAATATAATAATTTCCTAAGATAATAATAATAATAAAAAAGAAAAACTTGATAATTAGACCGCCAAGGTCTACACAAATTGAAAATCGTTCCCCGGCAACGGCGCAAAAAATACTTGATGGGTTTCTGGCAAGCGAACCACAAATCCAGCAGTATAATAGTAAGAAAGAGTATCGTATCCATAGGGAATGGTTAATTTATGTAGATTGTGATCTACTTATCAAGGGAAAGCACGATTTAGAGGTATAATTGCAGAATTGTAAAGAGAGAGTAAATAATCAATTGGAATTTGAAAGGTAGAGTTAGAGACACTTTACTTGGATTAGGATTGAACTTCATCTCATTGCACCCCTTATGTATGTCGAGACTACCTACTACTTATAGGCTTTGAATTATAACGCTGTAGACAAACTATATTGCTAATGACCCCGAGTTACCAGGCGCCCCTCACACTCAAAGGTAATCCATGCGGGCTCTCCCAGGTGACAGACTTACCCTCGATTTATTTTGCTCTCTTTTGTTCAGTTTGTAAAGGATTAATTGAGATACGGGGCTACCAAATGAATGTATACCTTCGCTAAAGTACTGTCACTACCCATCGCTCATTAGATATACCCATCTCTCGCTTCCAGGATTCACAATCAACTAATCCTTTGCTATCAATAATTCAAAAACCATGCCTAACATATTGGAACGCCCTTCATTAGAGTACTCACACTACCCATCAATCACAAGCAACTCCCCCGTAAAGGAACTCTGGCTACCGAGTCCTCTCATTCACTCAGAGGTTGAGTTTCCTATGTCTAGGCTCCTTCAAACTCAATCCTAGTCGTAACGTTAATTACAAACTAGCCTATAACTCCGGCGCAAGCGCGGAAGTTAGGAATAAGCACAGAACGAGATTACCAACACTATAATTAGGGAACTGCATAAATAAAATAGATAGAGTTCAACATACACTTGGGAATAGAATCGATTACATTCAATCCTAATGGAGAGTTAACTACGCGAGGTAGCCATACAAACCACCGAAGATGCTGTCACCATCTTCAATCCTTGTGAAGCGCTCCTCCTCTCCTACTCTAAACTTAGCTTTGGTACATAATCACTGAACTATAGACTAGGTTACAATGACTGGCTACTCTTGAAATTGGTGCAAGAGGTTCCTATTTATAGACTAAGGAAAGACAACGCAAATTGGGAAGAGGTCCATCTAAAAATGGAAACAAGGACAAAATCAGCGTAACCTGCGCTCCAGGTTGCGCTATAGCGCAGGAGTGAGCGCAACTTCCAGAGAGTCTACGCTTCACCCTGCGCTATAGCGCAGGTGAAGCGCAGCTAGCGTCCTGCTGCTCCAACTTTCTCTTTTAAATCTTGATCTCTCCCCGAGACTGGTTTTCGCATATTTGTCTTCCCTTGTTTCCCTTTATTTGATGATATCCTTGCATTTTATTGACCAATCCTTGATTTATTTGGGAAACTTGTCTGTAGAATCCTTGATTGATTGGCAATAATCTCCTCATTAATGACTTCAAATCTTCTTTAAATCTTCATTAAATATCTTCAATCAATCTCAAATCTTGCAGATATCTTCCTCATTTGATGTTATCTATCCTTCAAATTAAATCTTTGCAATATCCTACAAAAAATCAACAATATTTCCATCAAAATAGCATCAAATTCAAATCTAGGATTAATAAATACAATTTATCTAATATTTAATAAAAAGGGATTAAATTGGGGCAAAATTATCATTTTATCCTTGATAAGTGAAATAAAATGTGCTCTAATTTATCAACTAATTTTCACTTATCAATAATATAATCTTTGATAACACCCTGCTTGAATCAATGACTAATGAGTTTTTTAAATCCCTGTTTTTAGATATTGGTGCTTATTCTCCCTTTTGTATTTCTGATTGTTTCCCTCCCTTACTACCCCAGCATCAGGACTCTCTTAACAAACCTGTTACTGATGATGAAATTAAAAAAATTGTTTTTTCTATGGGCGGCTATAAAGCCCCTGGGTATGATGGTTTACATGCTATATTCTATCAGACTCAGTGGGATGTTGTTGGTAAAGATGTTTGTTCCCTTGTTCACAATATCTTTACTAATCCCCAATCTGTTTCTTTGATCAATGATACCCTCCTTACCCTCATTCCTAAAGTTGAAGGTGCTAATAAACTATCCCAATTTCGTCCTATAAGCCTATGTAATGTTTCTTATAAAATCATTACTAAACTTATATCCCATAGACTTAGATCTATCATAACCCATATCATTGGACCTAATCAAAGTAGCTTCATTCCTGGAAGGCAGAGTAGGGATAATATTATCATCACTCAAGAAATTATTCACTCTGTGAGATATAAAAAAGGTAACTATGGCTGGATGGCCATTAAAATTGACCTAGAAAAAGCTTTTGATAGGTTAAATTGGCAATTTATATCTGATACCCTTGAAGAAGCTGGTATTCCTGACAACATTAGAAAAGTCATTAATTCCTGTATTACCACTCCTAGATTGAGAGTTCTTTTTAATGGTGAGGCTCTGGATCCCTTTACCCCCCTCTAGGGGGATCAGACAAGGTGACCCTATATCCCCCTATATATTCATTTTATGTATTGAACGTTTATTCCATCTTATCAACCTGACTGTTGAAAATAAATTCTGGAGACCTATTAAGATCAGCAGAAATGGCCCTAAAATATCTCACCTTGCTTTTGCTGATGATCTCATTCTCTTTGCTGAGGCTAGATTTGACCAAGTTGAAATTATATCAACTATTTTAGAATTATTTTGTACTAGTTCTGGCTAAAAGGTCAGCACTAATAAGACCAGGATTTTTTTCTATGACAATGTTTATTTGCAGGTAAGAAAGGAAATTTCTGAGGCTCTTGGGTTTCAAAGGACTGAGGATCTTGGCAAATACCTTGGAGTTCCTATAATACATGGAAGGGCTACTAAATCTACATTCAGATCTGTTATTTCCAGAACCAAGCAAAGACTATCTTCATGGAAAGCTAAAACCCTCTCTTTTGCTGGAAGGCTTACCCTTTCCCAATCTGTCCTAAATGCCATTCCAACCTATTTGATGCAATCTGCTTCACTACCTGCCTCTACTTGTAATGAAATTGATAAGTTATGCAGAGACTTCTTATGGGGAGACACTTACAACCAAAAGAAAATCCACCTAATTGGGTGGGATAAAGTTTGCACCCCTAAACAACTGGGTAGTTTAGGGTTGAGAAAAGCAAAGGAAATCAACAAGGCTTACATGATGATGATCTGTTGGGGCCTAATTCAAAATCCTAATGATCTTTGGGTCCAAGTACTCAGAGGAAAATATAAATGTGGCAATCTTTATCTACCAATAGTAAAAAGAGAGCTACTACTTCTAACCTCTGGTCTGGTGTGTGTGAAGTGTGGTATGAATTTATTGAAAATTGTACCTGGAGAGTCCACAATGGTGAACTTGTCCAGTTTTGGACTGATGACTGGATTCTAGGCTCTGGTCCACTCCTCCAACACTCAGTTCATCCTCTTCCTGATTCATATCAAACATTGAAAGTCAAGGATTTTACCACTCCTAATGGTGATTGGGACTTGGTTAAAATCAACCACTTCTTACCTGATACAATTTGCAGGAAACTCACAGCTATCCCGCCTCCCTCTCCAACCTCTGGTATGGATAAATTGGCTTGGAAAGGCTCCTCTGATGGTTGGTTCTCAGTTGGCTCAGCTCATGATCTCATTACTGCTTCCAGATACCCTGAACTTGACAACTTAATGAAGGTGATCTGGAAGTGGCAAGGGCCCTAAAGACTTCGTCTTCTCCTTTGGAAAAGTGCATCACAAGGGTTACTAACAAATAGTAGCAGGAAGCAACGAAAATTAACAACAGATGATATGTGCCCTATGTGCAGAAATAACTCTGAGACCATTCTACACCTTTTCAGAGATTGTGATGATGCCAAATACCTTTGAGCTAGTTTCTTCTCAGGTTCTTTCGTTCAAAACATGGCAAGTAAACCTACTGTTCGTACCTGGCTTCAAGCTGTGTTACACAATCCCCCTTCTCATGGTGACTCTTTGCGTAGAGATCTCTGCACTGAGTTCCTCCTCGAAACTATCTGGAGGCATCACAACGCTATTGTCTTCAATCAATTCAGAGCCTCATCAGAAACCCTAAAATTGCAGATTTGTGGTCAAGTTCAAGCCGCAATTAAAGCTCTGAAGGTTCGCAACTTTGATAAATCAAATACTCACCTGAATCCCATATTAGTTCCTTGGAACCCTCCTCCCCCCGGTTGGGCGAAGGTTAACATTGACGGCTCGTTCTCTCCGGTTACCCTCTCTGCTGCCCGCGGTGGAGTTATTCGCGACCATTGGGGCAGATTCCTATTTGCTTTCTCTAATTTCCTTGGTAGCTGCTTCTGAGAGGCCTCAATGCTGCTTCTGAGAATGGATTTAAGCAGGTGATTATCGAAGCTGACTCCATCATTGCTCTCCAATTTGCGGAGAAGGGTTGCCCTCCTACTCACCATGCTTTTGAGCTTGTTCTTCGTATTCAAGAAGCTGCTAGGTGCTCCGATAGGTTGATTTGGAATCATACATTAAGGGAAGGGAACAATTTGGCTGATTGTTTTGCCAAAAGGGGTTTGAAAATGCTGGGTAGCTTCAAGAGTTTTGGGTCTGCTCCCAATTTTGCCACTATCCCTTTCCTCTTTGATTGCTTTGGATCTCTGATCCAGAGAGACCCCTAGTCTTTGTTTGTTTTTTGGCCCTTTAGGCCCTTTTCATTCACCTAAAAAAATAATAATTGAAATATGGATATATAAAAAAAATCAGCGCATTGGTGATAACTTATAATAGCCCGTTTGTTTGAGCATTGTTGTTATATTCTAAAATCATGGTTTCACAGAATTAATTTTAAATCACTTTATTTATAATGTACTTCGTAAAATATGCATCACTCATCTCAACCATTGATTTTTAGAATCAATTTACTCAACTATAAAGTAGTTGTACATTTGGAAAGCTATGGAAATAATTTGTGTTCAACTCACCCAACGCATTAGTAATTAACTCCAGTTTGTGCGCACCCATCAAGTCATGACTGATAGGCCGATACCAACCGGTCTAATTCAAGTGAATCAATACTAGTTTAGAAAAGTTAAGGCCCATTCAACGGTATAAAACTCGGAATTCAATGCATGTCTGATCCATATAGGTCATGATAAGCTCAGTTTTCCGTCCGATCAATTGAATCGATCGAGTCGGCCGGTCCGATTTTAATAATTATGGATTAAGGATTAAATATGTTTTTTATTAATGAAATATAGTTACAATTTAATTTTAGTAATTAATGGTTTTAGTCTTTTAAAAATTGAAAATATAATAATTTACTCTTTTTTAATTTTTTACATAATTTTGTTATAGGATTTAGATTATGTACGCATTTTTATAAATAAAAACTACGGATTTTTATGATAAGAACTTAAAAGAATTATTTTAACCTTTTTTAGTGAATAAATCCATCAGATTTAATTTACATGAACCAAAATCAAATCTAGACTATATTTAGGAATAAAAAACATATTTAACCCTTAAGTTAAAATAATAATTAATATGGTTAAATACAAAGTAGATAATTTCAAAATTTGCGATGATGATTTATAAAAACTCTAAAATCTAATCGGTTGAATATGAAATTTAATAATATATACTTTTCTCAATTTAAATGTGCGTGATATATATATATATATATATATATATATGAAATTTAATAATAATTAAAGACTCAAGTTCATAGTAAATGCCACGGTGAGCCCTACATGTGTGATTGACTGTTCAAAACATAATCTAAAGTTATAATATGCATGTGCATAATATGAACGGTAGGTATATTACCAGCTATAGGTTCATCATAAACTCATCAAATTTATAACGACAACACAACTCAATCAATGCGTAGCGTAACAGCGTTTAATATAAACTCAATTTTATATATATAGGGTGAACCTAATATATTAAAACAAGGTAAGTTATAAGTTACATCATATATTATAATACACTTATAATTAATTTAATTTAGTAACATTTTATTTTTTCTAAATTATTATTACTCTATAGCAACAATATCAATTTCAGGAAAAGTCAAACAAATAACTCGATCGATTAGGTCTGAATACATTCTACTATATATCGTTCTGTTTTTCAACTCAATCTACAAATATACACACAAATTAAAGGAAGAAATTAATGCAAAGAACACTATCGATCTAGCTATAAGACCTTGCGCGCTGTATCTTCATGGTGATCTACAATTTCATTCTGACCTTCTGATTGACACAATGAGGAAGAAGCAAGAGAAGAAACAGCTGAGAAATATGAAGAAGTGGAATAATGAGAACAAGAATCATCATCATCATGATCAGCTGCTGCAGCAGCTGCTAAACTAATTAGTAAATCTACAAAAGCCAACACTATAAACCCATGATTATTCTTATCATTCACCATCAAATACCAACTCAAAAGCTCCTCCAAGCCTTTCCAACCTTTCACTCCATGACTCTCCACCATCTCCTCCATTGACCTCCTAAAGTCCCCACATGGATCCTCTGACTCCATAGCCAACAACACCACACCATTTTCTTCCAATGGAAACCCACCATTACCATTATGATCAGCCTTAGCCTTCTCCAAGATCGAGCTTGTGGTGTTGCCACCAGGCTCGAAAAAGAGTCTCTCTGACCTCACGCCACGTGATACGAACATCTCCAAGGACTCCCCATAGCGGTAGTTTTCATCATCATCATCTGTGGGGTCAGGGAAGACAAGATCATCGGAAGAGAGGGTACTCTTTAAATTTCTTCGTTGGCTAAAAGAGGGAAATAACTGCCATGGATGCTTTCTTAGCAGTGGTGGTGGTGATTCCTTGGTTTTGAACAGTGATGGAAGCTTCAGTGTTTTCTTTCCCATTGGAAGGAGGGAAATTGGGAAGGGTGGGTGTATGCAATAATTTTGGTAATTAGGAGCTAGGGAGGGAGGGAGGTCACGGTTGTGATATTTAAAGCAGAGGCTCAGACAGGAAGCAAAAAATACGGCAAACAATGGAAAAATGATTTTGTATGATGTGTGATATAATTAATGATTTTACATATAAATAGAAAAGAAGAAAATAGTACTCCCTCCCTCCGGTCCTATTTATAAGACAACGTTTGAAACTCTTTCATGATCCTATTTATAAGACAAAGTGCACAAACCTAGAAGTATTTATTGTTTTTTCTCGTATTTGTCCTTGTTGACAATTAAAATTTTAAGATGACACAATTACCATGGTAGTGGAGTTTAATTTGAAATATGGGTAAATTTGTAATCTTATAGAGTAATTTCTTGAAAATTTATGTATTAATTACTTTTTTTAATATCTATGTTTTGTCTGAATATTGTCTTATAAATAGGATTGGATGAAGTAGATATGATGTGTGATATAATAAAAAATAGAGAGGAATATGAGATAGATATGAAAATAAATTGGGGTAGGAAAAAATTTAGGGTTGAAATTTTGGGGGTGTGATGAGGTTGGGTAATTTCTGTGGGTGAATTTAATTTGTAGAAGTAGGTTAGTAAAAGTCAAATGTATTCATTCAATGCAAAGTCTACAGGTGATTTAAAAGGAAATGAAACACGGCACCAAATGATTTTTACGCATAATGGTAATTTGACTTCGTATTAGTGTGAAAAGTGTTGTGAGGATAAAAATAAAAATAATGAAAAAAATGAAAAGTATGATAAGAAACAAAAGAGATGTAAGAAAAATGCTAACCTGAAAAAGTTATGATTGTGTTTTTACATGTAATAAATGTATGATTTTTAATTTGATTTTTGTTTTTATTTTTATTTATTATATAAAAATAGAATTGGTATTAGTGCCAAATCACAATGAGTCAATGACTCACAAACACCGAAACACCCATTTCATATATGAAAGTTGAAATTGATTGTTGATTGAGAAATTGTTTTGTACATGTACAACATCTACAACATGGAGAGAGAAAGAGAGAAAAGAGAGAAAAGGGAGAGAAATGTGGGATGCGATGAGTGATATGATGAAGAGAGGTAGAGAAAAAAAATGTGTTGTATAAATTGTTGTATATTTTTTGTTGTATAAAAAACTTATCTCTTGTTGATATGGTAGTTTTTTTAGATATTTATTAATTTTTTTCAAGAAGTTATGTGATTATTTTTTTTAAAGAAAAACTCATTTTTAAGTTATTAGTTGATTTTTTTTATAATTACGTCCATGAATGACCCTCACTCACCATTATCTTTCGGTTTAATAATGTATATTTGTCGATCATTCTACAATTTTGATATAATTAGCAAGCACTTTTAATCAAACCAACTACTTTATTAACTTAATCTTTCAGCTAATATTACATTTTTTATCTAACTTTTTTAACTAATTTTTTTTCGCTAGTTTTTCCAAACACATTCCACCCAAGGATGACAATGGATAGGTCTAGGTATATGGTATATAGTATCCGTCCTCATACCCGCGTTTTAAAAAAAACCGTACCCAGACCCATACTCGCGTGGTGTAGTGAGTCTAATTAATACACGTAACCTTACCCACTGGGTACTTAAGTATCCGTACTAATTACCCACACTTTTGTTAACTATAAAATAATAAATTGATTAGAAAGTGAAAATTAATTGAAAAATCACTCCAGCACAATGAAAAATAATTTAAAGATCAATATTAACTATAAAACAACTCAGATAATGTGTAAATAAATGAGAGAGATGATAACAGTGAGAGGAGAAATGAAAATTAGTTCAAGTTTTGCTATTTTAGTGTTTAAGAATACAAAATTATAACCTTTTCAAAATCATAACATTTAAATTAGTAATATATATTAATATTTTTTATTGACTATAATATATATTAACATTAATTATTTTTTTTAAAATATTAATTAATAATATAAGCATATATATATATTAATTAATCATTTGTATATAAATTACATTAAATATATATATTATATAACTGCGAGTATGGGTAACGTAGGATATCCTAGTACCCGTACCCATTGAAAAATGTGTGTAATTACCCGGACCCAGACCCATGAGTAATTACCCATTACGGATAATTAAGTTTTGCGGGTACCCACTGGGTATGAGTCCAATTGTCATCCCTAATTCCACCTCATAACATATATCACTATTCCCTACTCTCTTTTTATTTCTCTTTGGTATATTTTTTCAACAAAATATAAATGAGTAAAGTAGTAATTTCGCCTTGGCTTTTTTAGGGTCATGCAGGTATAGTCCTTAATTAAAAATAGAAAAAACCTGAATATAATCTCTGACTTATGTTTTGTCTTGTCACTATAGTCCAACTGATGTGTTTCCCCTTTAATTTTTTTTACGCCGTGTCACGTTTACTGATACTATGTCACACAATTTGTCATTATAGCGTTAAAAAACGACGTCATTTTGTCAAATTTATAGTTTGGAAAACCTCAACTCCAATAGTCGTGTACTTCTCCGTTCTCCCTTCTTCTCTCTTCTTCCCTTTCTTTCATTGGAAGGTCTCCACCCTAATAACATCGTTTGGGTCTCGATGGCAAATAATGTGATACAGTGTCACTAAACGCGACATATCATCAAAAAGTTAACGAGAAACACACATATAGAGTGTGTTTGGTAAAACTAGCTTAAAGCTTAAAGCTAGCTGAAAGCTGAAAAGCTCGTTGAAAACTTAAAGCTAGCTGAACTGAAAAGCTATTGAATGTGTTTGGTAAAACTAATTGAAAATGGTTAAAATGACATTTAAGGACAATATATATTAATTATTAAATAATGATAAATGAGGGTGGTTGAGGGCTAAACTTGTAATTAATTTTCAGCTAGTAGTTAAAAATTTGAGTTTTTTTTAAAAAGCTACCCCAAGTAGCTTAAGAAAAGCTTGTAGCTACCTTCCCAAACACTGCTGAAATGGTTTCAGCTACTATTTTCAACTTTCAGCTAGCTGAAATGGCAAGCCAAACACACTCATAGTGATAGATGGAGTTAAGGAATCTGAGATTATATTGAGCTTTTCTATTTCTCAAAGACCAAACTGCATAATCATATAAAAAGTGAGGGACGAATTTGCTAATTTACTCTAATATAAATAATTAATTGAGCCATCAATTCAAAGAAATTAAAGGAAAGAAAAATAAATGGTCTCCATCCATGTTTCTTCTTTGTTTTAATGCCCGTGGAGGTACTGTCCAAGTGGCGTCAACAAAATCTTGACAGGGAGTAGTGAGTTTCTTTAGGTAAATTTCATTATTTCAAGGTGAAAGCATTTATTTTCAAAATAAAAAATTGACTGTGAAAAAAACAAAAAATAATTATATTCAATAAAATTGATTTTATGTGGCATTTAATATATTAATCATATATATGTGTATCTTAAAAATAAATCTACTTTATCACTTAATTAAAAAAAATTAAATTTTCTAAATTAATATTTAAAATATTATTTCCAAATATAATTAAATTAAATTTAACCTAGTTATTCCATCAACACTAGCTACTAAAATTTATAATAAACAAATTCTTATTAGATAAAGAAAGCAGTAATTAATTTTTATCTTTTTATATTTTTAAGATATAAATTATATTCATTTTATTAATTAATATTTTTTAATAAGTAGTATGAAATCATTGAAAAGTATGTAAAAATTCTTAGTATTAAAGTACCCCTTTAAATGGACATTATTCTCTCAACAAACAACTGTACGCTAGCTAGCATCTTTATTAACTTTTTTTTATATATACATCTTTGATGTTGTGAGAATAATGTTTTTATGGTTTTTTTATATGGATAAGTATAATAAATGTCCACGATTGGATACACAAGGAGAATATATCTAAAGCACACTAGTATTTGGATATTCACTAGAATTAATTAGTTTATAGCAATGGATTATAGATTACAATTAATAATATTTATACAAATTATATATGTAGGGTAGGGGGTACTTTAATTTGTTAAGTTTAAAAACTTAATACTTAGATCAGTATACATGAATATTATATGAGGAATATATGTTGAAACTAACGGAAATTAACATCTTTAACTTGAATGAATTAGCATAGTATAGCTAGCACTTTTTAGTTTATAATAATATTATTTTTTTTTTGTAAACCATAGGTATCCCTTATTATTAGAGCCAATTCTATTTGGAACTTAGTTAAAGTTAAAGTTCTCACCCCTTCTGAAGAGGCAATCCTATTCGTTTATAATAATATTGTTTGATAAACTGGTAATACATCTTTTAATATATTATTTATTGTTAAATAAAATTTCATATAAGATTTATTAAATAATTTAACTTACTTTTTAATTTTATTCAGTAAAATTCTCATAAAATCATTTAATAATATAAGTAGTATTTGAAAGAATGTCCAACTAATATCTTAATTAATATTAATTTTATACTAGGCCATATCTGTATTAATAAATGATTCCATCCGGCTCTCAATCTAACAAAACATAATGAAGTTAGTTGATTGAAAGGACAAAAACGTAGACGATGATAAATCGTTGTGTAGGTAGAAGATATACGTAGTTGACCACACATGAAAGGGAGGCCAAATTAATGCGAAAATTTTATAGGCAGAACGGTTGCACTTGCATGATTCATACTTGTCCTTCGTTAAAGTATTACTAAAAGAAAAGAAGATCGAGACCTAAATCTGTTTCCTATATTAACTAAATTTCGTATGTTCCATATCATATTACTTTTTAAGTAAAAATATTTTTTAATTAGAAAATTATTTTAAAAATTTAAGATGATTAGATATTTTTTAAAACAAAATAAAAATTATTTTACATTTTTTTCACAGAAAGGAAAATTAAATTATAAAAATCATATAAATCCATATCCAATGACAAAATAGCTTTGATAATCAACTTGTTTTTTTTTTTTTTTTGTCAATGATAATCAACTTGATCTGTCAATTTTGGCGGCTTAAGACAAAAAAAAAATTGATGTGTAGTGTATACTCCATTAAGTCAATTTTGGAGTCATATTCAGAAATCACGAAGGAATTGTCTTTGGCTACCGCAATATTGCAAAGTGATATTGATGATCCCTTTCTAGATGAAGCTGAAAAGCATTAAAAAATGGGCTATGAATCTAGCTCGTGACTTATGCTTCCAGGAGATATATGCAGTTTGAAATGGATAATAACCAAAACCAATGTGCTCAAATGTGGAGATCTACAGACCATGAAGAATTCATATTTTGTGCAAGTGATGGATGGGACATAGCAATGCTTTTTTTTTTCCTGCTCAATTTCATACATCACTGGGGAATTTTAATATATAAGGTGACAGATAAACTTGCCTCTTTATCGTTTATTTATATATCCTTATTCTGTTTGGGTTGAAAATTATCCACACCAAATAAAGATTTCTATGCTTAGGGAAAAAAGAGATTATATATATTACAAGCTGATACTCTCTTGTTTTGGTTAGTACGTAATATGAAGTTAGAAATTTCAACTCCAACATGATTTCTTTTCATAACAAATAATTGTGATTCACACTTAAAATAAAGCTGGAGCCTTATAAAAAAATTAAATATAATATTTATTAAAAACTATGTGAATATTATTAAAGTAAATGATCTTCGGAAAGCTTTTGGGTTGACTGGCAAGGAAGAGACGGTGGCTTTGATGGCTTTTGCAACGGTGGTGGACTCCACGACGGGGCAGGGTTGTACTGCAGGGACTCCGACGCTCAACGTAAGATATTAATCCAGCAGGAGTAACAATAGTCTAGAATGCGTACCTGGCACGTGAAATCCGGGGTATAAATAGGGAAATCAGGCGGGAAGAAGTCCGTTATGGTAAATAACGGTTTTCGACATATCCGAGTGGGGACGCGCTGATTAGAGCGTCTCCAGTCACGCGCCTAACGTTGTCGAGACATTGAGGTGAATCGTGATCCGCAGCATCGAGGTGATGTATCGTCATCAACTTACCCATGTATATCTGACGACCCAAATGCCTATGAGCATCAGAGTCAGGTATCCCGGATGTCATCGAGGTCATACCTCGCGACGGAAGGGTAGGTAACGTTGGTGATGCCTTGCCGACGACGTCTGCTCTTACGTCGGAGAGAGTCGATATTGACATGTCTTATCACGCCGAGGTGAATGTCGACATGGAGACGACGAGGTCAGTGGTGATTATAAATCTCCCCTTAGAACAGTGCCCCCCAAGTCGAGCATTCCGAGATAGGAGTGGTCGGAATTTGATATTTCGGCATCAATGTCGAGGTTCTAAACCTGTAATTCTCCCACGCAAAATCCGAGATGACGTTTGATGTTCCAGTTGTAACGGTTTATTTTATTCATTTAACTCTTGGCCTTTCGCATGCCTGCCACGTGCCATAATCCTGTGACATTGGGCCCTTGGGCTCTGTCCGATGGCCTAATCCTGGCTTTTTGTGTAGCAAATTTATAAAGGGAGAGAGGGATCCCCCCTCACTTTCCTCTTCCCTGTTCCTTCTCTCAGATTTCCGTTCTCCCCTCCGCTGCTTCGACGGACGTTTTCCCATTTTCAGGCGGCTAAAAAGCTTCCATCTCCATCCCTGCGTGCTAAGTGGCGTATGAACTTTGGAGTTGCAGTTTTTTTTTCGAAGAATTCCAAAAGGTTTCAGCAAGAGTTTACGAAGGTACCCTTATGACCCCTTTGACTTGTGTTTTTTGAATAATGGTGCTTACAAGGGCTGGGGTTAAAAGCGCTTGCTGTTGAAAGCAGACGACAATGCTTCACTGTAAGTGAAGAGTCTGAGGATTCGGGAATCCCCGGACCTGATCTGAGGCGTAGACGTGGTTCTAAGCCGGTTCCGACCTTGGGAGGTTTCAGCAAGAATCAGTGCGTCAGACTGCCTGCATTCTGCAAGAATGGGGTTATCCCGAGGTGCTTTCACTGGGTCCTCCGGGATTGGCCCTAGATGTCCAAGGGTGGAACCTCCATATCAGTTTATTAACTTTATTCCGGGACTTTGGACAGGTCCGAGATGGGTAGGCGGAAGTGCACACCTCGCCGGCTTCCGATCTTCCCCCGTGCCGAAGGCCCTAGAGTGTATGGATTGGGTAGATAAGAAGGCTCTGGGAACTTCCAGCATGTACAATTCTGTTGCACACTTGGAGCTAGGTTTATCGTGATGTAGAATGGGTGTGCGAACGGGCAAGGAGAAGGAATGGGTAGTTGATGGCCCCGGGAGAAGACGACAGGACCCTGTTCCCAGGGGGACTTGGACGGAAAAGTTTTTCATCCCATATATAAAACCGTATTTGATGACTTGGGGGTGTGGATGCCGTATCATTTAGTTCGAGCTTGAGGTGCTGGGGCATCTCGAAGTTGCTCTTTCGCAGTTGCATCCAGCGGATGGGCTTTCATAAGGAGTTTCATGATCTTCTGTCATGCTTTCGGCTTGGAGCTTAGCAGTAGTGTTTCTTTTACCTTTTTTTCGACCTCTGGTGGTCAAAGATCCTCCCAACCGCTATTCGTGGCTCGCACTTCACGCCGGGGCTGGAGGTAAGATTTTCGAGATCTTCCAGGAGTCCTATCGAAACTTCAAAGACAAATATGTATTTGTTGTCCCAAAGGGGAGGAAGGAAGAGAGTCAGTGTTTCATGAGGACGGAAGGTGATAATCAACCATTACTGGAACACTGGCCACTTCCTGAGGCTCTTCAAAAGCATACACCATGGATTAAGCCTCGTGTGTCCGGAGGGTGAAAAGAAGGTGGCTGACGCCATCAAGAAGTTCGTGGAAAAACACATGGCGTCTTGGACTGCCAATCCGTAATAAAGAAGGCGGTTTGGCAACCGGGAGATACTCGGTAAATGCCCGGCTTAATGAGTTTTATCTTCCTCCTTGTGAATTTATGCTAACTATTTCTGTTTAATTTCTTCGTAGTTGCAATGGCGGCCAGGGCAACATGAGAAACTTGCGGAGAGGCGGGCA
Source organism: Sesbania bispinosa (assembly GCA_026901365.1). Classification (NCBI taxonomy): domain Eukaryota; kingdom Viridiplantae; phylum Streptophyta; class Magnoliopsida; order Fabales; family Fabaceae; genus Sesbania; species Sesbania bispinosa. Next base: position 137,224 of record QLOH01000398.1, read on the forward strand.
AGAAAGGCACTCCGTGATGCTCAGAAGGAAAACCGACGTGGGGGAGATGTCAAAATCCGATATCAGTGCCGCTGGTCCGCAGAAGGTTAAAGCGTCTGAGGGTAGACATCCCGGTTCCGCCTCTCAGAATAAACCACTGGGAGATGGATTGACTAAGGGGTCTTCTTCCTCGACGCTCCAATGGTTGACAGGGGGAAAAGGCTCATGTTTGGCGTCGGGTTGCCGCCGTCCAACATGAGTGTCGAGGAAGTGAAAACAGCACCTGGAGGCCTTGGGTCGGGCTATGTTTGAAGCAAAGTCCGAGGGAGGGAAATCAGCGAGATCCTTGCCGCGGGTCCAAATGGGGCATGAGGTTGCCATGATATCGAGGTATTCATCGGCGCATCTCGAGATCTTGCCGCTTCTCCCATGAGGGCGTAATTGGAGAAGATGACAGCCAAGCTGCCGAGGCCGATGAGCTGTGAAGATGTAGAAGGCCCTTGCTGAGGTGATGAAACTTCTGACTAAGGAAAATGATTGAACTGTTAACGGATAATGCTGATCTGGTTGATGAGCCGGTTCAGTCCCTTACCACGACCCAGAAGAAGGCCGAGAGGAGACAGCGGCGACATCCAAGCTGTAAACTGAAAGAATCTAACAACTCTCGAGAAACGGTTGGGGGGGGGAGTTGAAGAATTGAAGCAGAAGTTCGAAAGAGGGCAGAGGTTCTCTGGGAAGACGTCGCTGATATGTATTTTTACCTCGCCATTAAACAGATTGAAGTTCCTGAACCCAGGGGTGGTATGAATACCAAAGGTTATGTCAACGCTTTGTGCCGTGAGGACAGAAAGTGGTACGACGTGACTCCACTGGTTTAGAGTGAAAGCGTTCCTGGGGACATAGAACCCAAATCTTCTCCGTGCACGATGAAGAGGATCCGACTGCGAATGCTGAGAAGGGGCCTGACGGGGCATTGAACTCAGAGGAAGTTGACCCGACTTCGAAATCGACATAAGTTCCAAGAATGAAGGGCCGGTATGTCGGTTTACGTTGTAATTGTCATTGTTTATTTTTAACCTTGTTTGAATTTCTGCCGCGTTTTGACGGCTTCTTTTGAAAACAGTTATGTTGTGCTTGTTTAATGTTGTTCCGTGTTGTTGGTGGTCGTCCCGAAACGATTATAGTGTCCGGGGTTTGTACCCCGACGGTCTTCATGATTCGACTAGGTATTGTATCCCTATCCGTCGCTCGGGGTTGTACCTCGGCAATTCCGCGCTCGGCAGTTGTACCCCGCTTATATCGCGTTAGGGAGTGTACCCCGCTCATATCACGTACGGAGTGTACCCCGCTCATATCGCGTTCGGAGTGTACCTCGCTCATATCACGTTCGGGAGTGTACCCTGCTCATATCGCGTTCGGGGGTGTACCCCGCTCATATCGCGTTCGGGGTGTACCCCGCTCATATTGCGTTCGAGAGGTGCCTCGTTTATATCATGTTCGGGATCGTACCCCCGATTTAAAAAGACGTCGTAGAATCAAGAAAAGGATTTTATTCCTACAAAATTTGGATACATGACGGATTGTCACGACATTTACAAAATCAACTGAAATACCTACGAAGTTTATCCGCGTTCCAAGTTCGGGTATTGGCTACTCCGGGCAAACGTCTCTAGGCGGTAGGCTCCGGTTTCCAGTTCCCGAGATAACCCGATATGGCCCTTCCCAATTTTCTGCCAGCTTTCCTTGGCGGCGTTCTTGTTGCCGACGTCTGCTCTGCGTAAGACCAAATCTCCGGCACTGAATGTCCGTGATATGACGGCCTTATCGTGTCGCCTTGTCGACTGTGATTTGATCGCGGCTTCGCGGATAGAGGCTCTTTCGCGGATCTCTTCAATCAAGTCTAGCTCTTCGTGAAGCCTCTAATCATTGAATCTGGGATCATACGCTTAGAGCCTGGGGCTTTGTTCGCCGACCTCCACGGGATGACGGCATCCACTCCATAGGCCAACTTGAACGGGGTTTTCCCCGGTAGTGGAATGGGGAGTGGTGTGATAGGCCCATAGGACGTTGGGTAGCTGCTCTGCCAAAGTCCCTTTGTTGTATCAAGACGCTTTCTTTAGCCCTTTCAGTACTACTTTGTTGGCGGCTTCTGCTGGCCGTTGCTCTTTTTGCGGACTGTTCAACTGACGAGAATCTGTGGGCGATGTGGAAATCCGCCATGAGCTCTCAAAACCCCTTGTCTAGAACTGGGTGCCGTTGTCAGTCACAACGGTTGTTGGGAACCCCGAACATGCATATCACGAGCGGTAGAGTGAACCTTGACAGATTTTTGCCCGTGATCTTAGCGAGCAGATGGGCCTCGATCCACTTGGCTCGAAGTAGTCGATGCTACCGCGATGGTACTTTAGTTGTCCTGGGGCCGGATGGGAATGACCCCAGAATGTCTACGCCCCACCAGGAGAACGGGTATGGGGCTAATATTGACGACAAGGCTTCAGCAGGAGCTCGATGTATGTCGGCGTGTCTTTGGCACTGTGAGCATCTTTTCACATACTTCAGTGAGTCTGCCTCCATGGTGGGCCAATAATAGCCTGCGCGGAGGATCTTTTGGGCTAAGGAGTAACCACCAGGATGGTGACCACAAATTCCCTCGTGAACCTCGGCCATCACGTAGTCGACTGTGTCACCCGAGATACACTTCATCAATGGCTGTGCAAGGCCTCGCCTGTAAAGGTTTCCGTCGATTAGGCAATAACGGGTCGCTCGCCTTTGTATGCGTCGAGCTGTACCGGGGTCACTGGGGAGTGTACCGTCACCTAGGTAGCTCTGAATGTCGGAATACCAACATCTATCAGTCTCTATGGCGAATATTACGGTAGGTGTGGGGACGACCTCCGGGATGACGGACTTATTGTTCCCGGATGATCTTGTGCTTGCAAGTTTGGAAAGGACGTTGGCCTGTCATTCCACTCTCTCGGAATGTGATGGATCTCGACTGCGAAGAAACAATGAAGCAGGCCCCTAACTACTTCGAGATATTTGAGGAGTAGGGGTCCTTGACCTGATAGTCGCCGTTCACCTGGGATACCACGAGTTGAGAGTCGCTGTGGACCTTTACCCGTGATGCTCCTACCTCGGAGGCCATTCGTAGACCGGCGATCACTGCCTCGTACTCAGCTTGATTGTTGGAGGTTGGAAATGAAAAGCTAAGGGAGTGCTCCAGGATAACTCCCTGTGGGCTTTCTAAGAGTATCCCAATGCCGCTCCCCTTGGGGTTTGACGAACCGTCGACATGTAATTCCTACAATTCATCAGTTATTGGTTGTGTCGGGGTTAGTTCCACAATGAAATCGGATAAGGCTTGAGCCTTGATCGCTTGTCGTGGTTCGTAGGATATCCCGAACTCTGAGAGCTCCACGGCCCAAGACATCATCCTGCCGGCTAAGTCTGGTCGGTGAAGCAGCTGTCTGATGGGCTGATTTGTACGCACCACGATCTGGTGTGCCTGAAAGTATTGTTGTAGTCGCCGTGCTGTGGTGACGAGGCTTAGAGCGATATTCTCCACCTTGGGGTATCGAAGTTCCGGGCCTTGTAATGCCTTGCTTACGAAGAAAACCGGGTGTTGTTCGCCTTCTGATTCCCGGATCAAGAGCGGCAGCGACAACCTCGTCCGCTACAGAGAGATAGAGGTGTAGGACCTCGCCCAGATTCGGTTTGGATAAGACGGGAGGAGATGCCAATATCACTTTTCTGCTGGAGTGCGTCTTCGCATTCTTGGTCCACTCGAAAGCTTTTCTTTCTTCAGAAGTCGGAATAATGGGAGCGCTCGAGATGCAGATCTCGAAATGAACCTCGTCAAGGCGGCCATCCTCCCCGGTTAGTTGTTGACTTCTCTGACTGTCGTCGGACTCTTCATTTCAAGTACTGCATGACATTTGTCGGGGTTGGCCTCGACCCCGCGCTCTATGAGCATAAAGTCGAGGAACTTGCCAGCTCGGACCCCAAAAGTACATTTCCTTGGGTTGAGGCGCATGTTGTATTTTCTGAGCTGGTCGAAGACTTCGCCGAGATCTCGGACGTGATCGCTATCCTCAGCGCTCTTTGCAATCATGTCGTCGACATACACCTCGACGACTTTCCCAATCTGATCTCGGAAGACGGTATTCATCATCCTTTGGTAAGTTGCTTCATCATTTTTTAGCCCAAAAGGCATCATACGGTAGCAGTAATTTGCCTCTTCGGTCATGAATGCGGTTTTCTCCTGGTCCGGGGGGATACATCGGGATTTGATTGTAGCCGAAATATGCTCCATAAAAGATAAAAGACGATAACCAGAAGATTGGTCGACCAAGCGGTCGATGTTTTGCAAAGGGTAAGAATCTTTCGGACATGCTTTATTTAAATTCGTGTAGTCTACACACATGCGCCATTTGCCATTAGGCTTTTTAACCAAGACTACATTTGACAACCAAGTGGTGTATTTGACCTCCCTAATGAATCCGGCGTCGAGGAGTTCCGTAACTTGTTTCGAGGCAGCCTCCGCCCTATCCACTGACATCTTCCGACGTCTCTTCTCAACAGGCTTCGTCCTGGGATCGACGACAAGTCAGTGACAGATGATGTCAGGATCCAACCCTGGCATATCGGCTGCGGTCCAAGCAAAAAGGTCGCTGTTCTAGCGGATCAGCGTGCAGAGGGCCTCTTCGTCTTTGGGGGTCATCCCACTACCGACCTGCACCACATGGTCCGCGGACTCCCCTATCTACAGGGGTCTGGAATCTTCCTCCGGGGAGGTCTTGTGTCCGTGAAGTCTTCTCGAACGTCGAGATCAGCGAGCATCACCCCGGCTGACGTCGGATGTTCTGCCTTCTCTTCATTAACAACCTCTTTCTCTGGCTTGGTAATCTTCAGGGACTCGTTGTAGCAAGATCTTGCCATCACTTGGTCACCCCAGAGACTAATGACCTCACCTTTATCACTCCAGAACTTCATCACCAAGTGGTTTGTCGAGATGATCACATCTCACAGATCATGGATATGAGATATCATGTGCTCACATAGGTACACATTAAGAGTAATGGTGTACTGGACAAATCCACCTTAAGAACGTTGCATGGATTGTTACATAAGTGTCATGAACGTTTCTTAAATTGATAGGTGGTATATGAAGTCCTTCGACCTGAAATCACTACGATTCCTACATAAGGAATTATATGTTTTAATTATCATCAAACGTTACCTGTAACAGGGTAATCATAAAGTTGGTTTTTGGACATATAATAAATTATGTGGTGGAATGTGAGTGCCCTAGATGGGATTTGTCCCTCCTATGTAACAGGAGTTATATCTGTAGGCCTCTTGATAAAGTGAGACTGTAAAATGCATGGCCATGCTCAGGAGGATAAACATGAGATGTTTATTTCTGTACAGTCTACTTGGGGATCAAGAAAACATAAATTGAACTATACAAGGTTGACACAATCCATGCCCTTGTGTTCAATTAGATATTTGGACAAAGGGACAGATCATATAAATTATTATCATAAATAGGATTTATCAAAGTTATTGATAATCTCAATATTTGGATAGTGATGTTTTGCTAGATACCGCTCACTATTTATGATATTAAATATAAAAGGGTTTTATTTTAATATCATAACCAAATATTAAAAGCCTATTGGGTCACACGCATACAACAAGCCACTAGGAAAAAGATAATTCTAGTTTATTTAGAATTATTACATAATGGGCCAGGCCCATAAGTGTGAGGGTTAAGTGAGTGAGAGGGTAAAACCCTAGCCACTACTCTATAAATAGAGCATGAGATGCACTATCCTATACACATGAGCAATCGCATTTTACTCTCTAAGGCTACTAGCAGAGTTGAGGAGAGAATCCTAGTTCGGCTGTTGGCGTGGACACCATTAGAGACGTGGCTGCTATTGCCTTGTTCATAATCCTAATAAGGTACGACCTTTTGTTTTATACCCTTTTATGCCTTGATTTGTGTTTTCGCATAACGATCATAACAAGGGAGGGAATCCATTTATTTCCGCTGCACCCTGACCACATGCTTGATTCCCTTCAGGTCCCCTGTCGGATCTGCTTCAGTGAGGCTTCAGTTTTGGGCTGAACCTTGCTGGTGGTGAAACTGGTGATGAACTTACTCCTCAGGTCGGCCCACGTGTTGATGGAGCGAGGTGACAAAGTCTGGAACCACCTGAGGGCGGTTTTCTTGAGGGAGAGGGGGAATACCCTACACATGATGGGTCCGGAAGCGTTGCGGATGGACATGGCGGACTCATAAATGTCGAGGTGCTCCAACGGGTCTCCCATTCCGTCATAGAGCTCTGGGACGAGGATTTTCTTGAAGCGTTAGTCAATGGGAAAGAGCATTATACGCTCGGAGAATGGCAATACGACCTGTATCACCTCGTCATCAGTAGTTTGGCGGGATTCTTCGTAGACGGGAGTAGCTCAGTCTTTGTCCCCAGGGCGAAAGTTTGAGTGCATAGATTGGGCCGACGACTGAGGCGATGGCGGCGCATGGCGAGAAGATTGCAAACGTTGATTGCGTGGCGGTGAAACATGATTTTCTTGATTTTGTTGGGCTTTAGGGGCGCAATGTGGAGGCTGGTGGCGCTCTGACCGAATTCTTCGGTGCATTGCCTCAGCCTGGCGGCCAGTTTCGAGTGCTTCAAGGCGGCGCGCGTACTATCCAATGAGCTCCTCCTGGCGGCGAATAACGTCCATGAGATCTCCTCGCGATGGTGGATCCAGATGAGATGTGGGTGAGGCGGTCCCCGCAGGTGGCGGAGGGATGGTGGTTCTGGTGCGTGTGGTACCGGGGTGAGGTGGAGGAATCCCGGTGGTAGCGGAAACAACTCCAGTGGTTGCGGAGAAGACGGCCGGGACCGTTCCTGAGGTTACCACGAGGGTAGAGGCTTCTCCCGCAGGAGCAGGGATTGAAGAGGTGCTTCTGGTTCCCACCATAATATCATTTTCGAAGAGCGTCAAAGTAGAGGCAAAACTCAGGCTGAAGGTCTCCAAAGATCCAAGAACGAAAATCTTGAGCAAGTCCTTCGTTGTTCCCACAGACGGTGCCAATGATCTTCGGAAAGCTTCTGGGTTGACTGGCAAGGAAGAGACGGTGGCTTTGATGGCTGCGATGGCGGTGACTCCACGACGGGGCATGGTGTACCTGCAGGGACTCTGACGCTCAATGTAAGATATTAATCCAGCAGAGTAACAGTAGACTAGAATGCGTACCTGACACGTGAAATTCGGGTATAAATAGGGAAAATCAGGCGTGAAAGTCCGTTATGGTAAATAACGATTTTCAACATATCCGAGGTGACACACTGATTAGAGCGTCCAGTCACGCGCCTAACGTTGTCGAGACGTCGAGGTGAATCGTGATCCGCAGCATCGAGGTGATGTATTTCATCAACTTACCCATGTATCTGACGACCAAAATGCCTACGAGCATCAGGGTCAGGTATCCCAGATGTCGTCGAGGTCATACCTCGACGGAGGTAACGTTGGTGATGCCTTGCCGACGGTGTCCGCTCTTACGTCGGAGAGTCGATATTGACATGTCTTATCATGCCGAGGTGAAGGTCGACATGGAGACGACGAGGTCAGTGGGTGATTACAAATCTCCCCCAGAACAGTAAATATAAATTACTTTTACGCTCATATTACATACCTACCTATTGAACTCAAATTATACCTTAAACGTTTGAAATTATGATTTTTTTAAGCAAAATTATCAATGAAATTCAAATTATGAATTATGTAAAATTACACACTGACCTGTTTAATCTAATTGATGGAACGGAGAAGAAAGAAAGTGAAATCAATAGAGCAATGGACGCAACGTTGAAATAAAAGATTTTGCATATTTAATTACCGGTTTTAAATATTTTTTGGTCCTTCAAAATATAATGGCCCCTCATTTATTTTTTTATTGGTTTTGGTCCTCCATTTTTTAAAATCACATGCTTTTAGTCCTCTTTATTAATTGCACTCTGTTAACTGTTAAGTCACTTTCGCAGTTCCACTACGAAGTTCCTGGGTAAGCATTTACAGAAAATTTCTTACGATTTTTTCTCTAGAAAAATCATGTTTAGTAAATTTAAAAAAAAAAACCTCAATTTTTTTTTACATAAAAATGCCACTATAAAATTTCTTTGCTTTGTTGTAAAAAATCTATAGTAAGTTTCCTGCAAATTTTAGAATCTAAACAAAATTTCCTTTGAATTTTGAAATCTGCAGGAAAATTCGAATGTAAATCCATAGAAAAAAACTACAAGAAATATTACTACGTTATCACTTAGCGGAATATAACTAACGACAAGAACTAAAATCATGTGATTTTGAAAAATGGAGGACCAAAACCAATGGAAAAAATAAATGAGGGACAAAAACCAAATTTCACTATATTTTGAGGGACTAAAAACATACTTAACCCTTGATCACCTCATAAAATAACCAAACGTTAACACTTCTTTAACACAATATGGTTATTAAAACCCCAACAGACGGGGTCTCAAACATGACAGGTGGCAGGTTCCAACCCCACTTCCAACCCCATGCCACTCGTCCCTTTGGGATGGAGTATATGTTTAGATTATCCCTAATTATATTTTATGGATTAGCATTAATCAATTATTTAGAATTGTATTTATTTGAATTATTAATATCAATTATAGATTATATATTTAATTATAGCACATAATATAAAGATGGATGATATATTGAGCTTTTATCGTGAATAACCCGTGATGGGTTGAACTGTTCAGGCTGGTAGCCTGTTGAGCGGTCTCTGGTCTCTACTAGTAAGGAACAGAACTGATACCTCATTAGTCAGTGAAGTTGGCTGAACGTCTTTAGAAGGGGGGGGGGGTTGAATAGAGACCTTCAAAATCTGTTCCTGCAATTCCACACTAAAATTGATAGTTGAGACTTGCTCTCAAGTTGATTGACTTGGAGTCTCTGTTAAGACAGGAAAGAGCTTATACACTTTTAGTGGTGAGCTTAGTCTGATCTCGTGATTAATACTTATATCAGTTTCAATTAAGTTATCCTTTTAATTATCAAGATACCTTACTGATTTCAGTATAGTTAAATATATGAGTAAGGCAAGAGACAAGAGACAGAGATCTTATCCTGGTTCACCCACACCTTGGGCTACATCCAGTCCCCACAACCTGTGAGATTTTCCACTATTGACACCAGCCAATACAAGTATTCTTACAGCCTCTTCAGGACGATCCACTCACACTAAGCCTAGGCACACTCCTATCTTAGCTGAATTACAAGTATTCTTACAGCCTCTTCAGGACGCACACCCTCACTCTAAGACTAGGCACACTCCTATCTTAGATGAGACAAGATACTGATGAATGTTTATGATAAGTCTAGCCTAAGCTCATACACAGTATGGATATAGAAGTTAATGAGCTAGACTGAGTCTCAACTCTGATTACAGTAATAGAATGATACACACAGAGATGAGATGAAAGAGACAAGTGAACAATCTCAAGATGAGTTGAGTCTGATCTTCAGACAGCTGATGAAAGTACTTGAGATGTTTGTTAAGAAGTGATAAGCTGCTTTGATAATTTTGCAGATGTGTAGGCAGTCTCTCTCACCTTTCAGTTTCTAACAATGTCTCTTTTATACCAGGACTTCAGAACTAGCCGTTTATGGCCGTTTGAAGTTTGTTGGAGCTTGCAGCAATGGTCACAGTCCTTTCAGTAGGTTCTGAGCAGCTTTTTAGTCTAAAGTACTGTCAGTGTACTTTCATGCTTTCTAGTTGACTTGACTTGCTGTCTCCTGATTACTGAGAATGCCTTCTGTCTGAAGTTCAAATTTTGTTGCACTCTTGTTGCTTCTCTGATGAGATCCTATCTGACTGCGTCTGTTCTTGAGATGACATCTCAAGCTGTTCTTGCATCTCAAGCTGTTCTTGCATCTCAAGCTGTTCTGGCATCTCAAGCTGAACTATCATCTGTTCATTGCTTGCATCTCAAGCTGAACTATCATCTGTTCATTGCTTGCATCTCAAGCTGAACCCGAGTCTCTTTTAAGCTTCATGCTAAGATCCCTTTTATTCTTTGGATGACATCTGAACAATAGACATATGCATCTCATGCTGCTTTCTTTTCTGAAATGTTTCTCTTATTCTTACATATGTGTCTGATTGCTCTGCATCTATTTATTGATTCTGATTGTGTCTTATAAGCTTATGCTTCTGCATGGTTTCTGATCTTGTGTTGCCTTGTATGCAATTTAGTTCTTCCAAGTGAGTTTCTAATCTTTTTTGGTCTCAATGGTTTCCTGAAATAACTTAAGATGTACAAGATCTATGATATACATGAACACACAGTTAGTAATACAAGATGCATCTCATCTTAGTATTTAAACTTACTTAGTTTGACATATTAAAAATTGCTTTAGGGTGAGCTTGTCTCAACAGTAAGTTCATACGACATACCTCATTTGGTATTCTGCCCTTTCACCTTCTATTAGAAAGAGAGAAGTATTCTCTCACGTTGTTCAAGAACGACAAGGATGGATCCCTTATTGATTCCTGGTACGCAATTCTTTCTAATCCTTTTATGTACATGCCATAATATTGTATATCTTATCGATTATTAGCTCACTTGTGTGGTTTGCTCATTAGCCCTATGTTGAAGAGAGCGGTATTTTTGAGCTTTTTGTTGTCATATGTTCTTATGCACACTTAATTATATGACATGCTCTTAAAGATTTTGGAAAGAAGTCTCTTTCCATCATACTGAGATATATTTTTTGTGCACAAATTGCTAATATATATTATTATGTGCACTTTTATTAAATCTCAGTAAGGCACATTAAGTGTATGCTAATGTTATTTGTTGGTATTGCACATTTGACTTGCAATTTTATTGTGCTTTTCTCTTGACCAACATTCCACATTTTATAAGGTCACGGGTTTATAAGTATCTTATATGAAATTAATACTTTTATCGAGTATGATTTCTTGGATCGATAAGGTTCTTGTAAATCTTATTATTTGGACCAACAAAGTGCTTACTCATTGATGCCATATTGTAAGCCCATTTTGTAATTATTTTGGTTATTGGGTTATGCCCATACGTAATTACTTTTGTTATTTTTTCTTGGACTATTATAGGCACTTGAGTTTATGTGGACTGTGTTATTATTTTATTTATTATTTTGGCCATTGTGTTGTGAAAGACACTTCGACTTTAGTATGCAACTTTGTTTTGATTTTTCTTTAACCGATATTCCACATTCCATAAGGTTACAAATGTATGGGTATCTTGCATGTATGATAGAGTACTCTTATCGGGTATGATTTTCTGCATTGTTGAGATACTTGTATTCTTTTGTTTGAACCAATTGATATAAGTGTTTGCTCATTGTTGACACTTTTTGTCCATATTAATCTCAAGTTTTATTCTGTTTAAACTAAGTGTCTATGTTGTTCAAGTGGGAGATTTGTTAAATTTATTTATCCTGCAAGGACATGCATAGTCACTTATTTGATAAAACTCAGATTAATTAAATGCCAACTGTTTTCAATAATTCTTGATGTAGCCCATGTGTAATTACTTTTAATATTGGATTTTCCCTTATGTGGTTACTTTTGTTACTGGGCTATTGTACGCACTTAAGCTTGTATGGATTATGTCGAATTTGTGTCCAATTATGATAACCAAAGGAGCTATTTTTTGGATTAGTGTCAAACAGACATTTGCAACAACTTTCATTGTATGTTGAGCATTTTAGCAGATCCACTAACTAAAGACTTGATTATTAGAGTTTTCATAACTCATGTGTGTTTGTATAAGTCTTTTGGTGTTTTGGGTTAGTGGGAGTCTGATTTGTATTTGCTCATTTTCTGAGATATGTTTTAATTTTATTTTTCTAATCATATCTCTTATAGCATTTAAGATCCTGGGACCATTATTGGATAGCATATTATTTGTTGAATTATGCTTTCTCTTATCCATCATTTTATGAAATATAAGCATATGGTATCTAACTGATCTATCAGATTCTACCTTCTATATTATTAATGCTCATATTTCTTAGAATTATTGAATGTTATGTGCATTGGCTATAATTGGTACTTTAGTTTTAATAATTCCTAGTAGTTTTGATAATTGACTAATGCTATCCAAGTGGGAGAATGTTACATTATCCCTAATTATATTTTATGGATTAACATTAATCAATTATTTAGAATTATTTTATTTGAATTATTAATATCAATTATAGATTATATATTTAATTATTGCATATAATATAAAGATAGATGATATATTGGGCTTTTATTATGAATAGCCCGTGATGGGTTGGGCTGCTCAGGTGGTGGCCTGTTGAGAGGTCCCTGGTCTCTACTGGTAAGGAACAAAACTGATAGCCCATTAGTCAGTTCATACGACAGATCTCATTTGTTATTCTGACCTTTCACCTCATACCAGGAAGAGAGTAGTATTCTCTCACGTTGTTCAAGAACTACAGGGATGTATCCCTCATTGATTCCGGGTACGCAATTCTTTCTAATCCTTTTATGAACATTCCATAATATTGTATCTTATCGATATTAGCTCACTTGTGTGGTTTGCTCATTGGCCCTATGTTGGAGGTCTCCCCGGTGGTTTAGGCTCCCCTCACTACCTAACATGTGTAAGTACTTCTGTAAGCCCGGAGGCCTTCCTTGCGTTGGACTGGGACTATCCCCTCACCCTAAGCCTACGATTGGTTGGAGGGGAGGGATTTTAAATGAGTTTTTCATGTTTGGTTCAATTTTTAAGAGGGGAGGGGGCCAAAATCCCTTGTAAGGCTCCCCTCCAATAATGGGGATTTGGAGGGGAGGGGAGCGAGAGTTTAAATCAAATAATAAAAATGGCTTAAATACCGCTAAACTTATATTAATAAACTATCTTTATCTTTATACATATAAAAAGAGTAGTATGAGGTTTCCCTAGGGATATATTTTCCCACCAAAACTAGGGCCATCTAGTAAAAGTGCTTATTAATTAATTATTTTTACGAAGGTAATAAATAACCCATTCATAAAGAAGTGGGTAGATGGATTTGATAATCTCTCTTTGTTTTTTTATTATTGGGACTATGTTTATGTGCATCTTCAATTGATTTGCACATATTGCTTTAAAATTTTTAATCTAAGGTAGACTTTTTTTTTTGTAGTGTTGTTAGTGTTACCATTAATTATAGTTATGTAAAATGATTAATTTTAGAATATTAATCTTTTATATGTATATTTTATCATAAATTAAGTTTTGATATGACATATGTTAATGTGCTTGCACTCTAATTGTGGCAATGTGGACTCAAATTTCAATCTATTCAAGGAAAAAGAGTAAATAACCACGTTTAACTTTATTCTTTTATAAATAGGTACCATGAACTTTCATTTTATCTGAACCCTTAAACTCTTTTCATTGTTGCAATAGGTTCTTTCATTAACATGAAGTTAAATATTTAACAAAAATCATCTCAAACCCTTCAAGATTTTTTGTTTAAATATTAAAAATTTTAAAATGAAGTTTAAAAAATTTAAACAAAATTCATGTCACTTTTATAATTTTAAGTAGACTTGAAATTTGATAAAATTTGAAACTAAAAATATATTTAACCTTATTTAAAAAACATAAAATTTTAAAAGGTTGAGATTGATTTTTTAATTATTTAACTTGATGCTGCAACCACAATAAAAGTTTAACGATTAATGAGACAAAGTAAAAGTTCATGTCTATTTTCAAAACATAATTTTATACTCTGTTTCCAAAATTTAATATATATAAAGATAGATTTAATTATTTTCATCAAATAAATTAATTCTTAAACCACTAATACATCCCTGAAAGTAAAGTTATTTTAATTAAAAATATTGGATTTCTTGTCGAAAAGAAAAAGTGAAAGTTGACACCCTTCCATTAAAAGTGGGAGAAAGCTATCAATACCCTATAGTTTTACTAAGAGGTTTTTCCACACACTTTATGTACAACTTGTCATTGCTCGGGGTTTCGAGGTGATCCCTCCTCAGTGGCACTGGTGCTTCATCGTGGTCTTGAAGTCCTTACATTGCAATTTGGAAGGTCCCCTCGATTAAACTAAATCATGCCTATTGGCAATAGGCTATTGCCTATACATTACCCTTTTTTTTCATATGTATATCTAGGGATACACTTATATAGGTATATAGCCTCCTTATAATCATTATATGATATAAACTAGTTAATCGGTTTTATTTTAATTTATTTTCAGTACATTAATAAAAAGATATATGTATTGTTTTATTTTAAATGTTATATGGACCATAATATATTATTTAAGAACATTTGGCTTTAAAAAATCAACAATATATATATATATATATAATATTTAACATATTTATTTAATAGATATAATTGTGCATGATGATGAATTATAATAGATGTTTATTAATAATGATATTTCATCTATTATATTTAATAAATATAGTATTAACAGCATTGTCAATGTGAATTATACGTTAGATACGGATAAATAGATTGATATTTCATCTATTATATTTAATAAATATAGTATTACCAGTTGGAAACACTATTCTCAAATTCATAAAATTATTTTCACGTATTAATGATATCGGTAGACATACATTACAATGCTTAGGTAATTTCAACACTTACTTAAGCGGAAATCAACCATCCCTATAATAAAGTCAATGTTGCCCTTATGACTCTAATACATGCATCAAGTGAATAGGCAGAATGGGATATGGAAATACATGTCCCAAAATGTAAAAACATCCATGAGGGTCCCCCATGCATCTCCCTATCCCATCAAAGAATAACATTCTATGCCTTACAAAATAATCTAGAAATCCAAAAGAGAGATGGGGACTAAAAACCCAACTCCAAGCTCCAACTTCTCGTCAAGCAGCTGGACGGTTACCCTGCACATTTGAACATAATTCCCATATCGTGGGAACGTCCCAGTGAGTGTGATAAAACATGCAGTGGGGTTATCAAGCAGAGAAATGCAACAATCAATATGTAAGTCAATGAAGCATTAAGCATGAATAACACATAATGGCATTCATACATGAAAGCCATAAAGTGTTACCCAACACCCAAGGGATCTTTCCACTTATCTGTGAAGGTTAGACTAAGCTCAGGCTAACAGGGACCGTCGTCCCTGAAGGCCACTGGGACCTTACCCCTAACTGTGATAGATTCATACATTAATTTCCTCTTTTAAACATGAAGTCCAAGGACCCAAATCTTTTCTTTAAACATGAAGCCCAATGACCCAAATCTTGTCTTTAACATAGGTCTAAAGACCCAAATAATTTTCCTCTTGAACATGAATGGACTAAGGACATGAGAAATGACAATAATTTCATCATCATGAACATTTGCATGAATGTATAACTCCTCTAGGGTCTCAACATCAATATACAACTATTACACAAAAATCTCAAATCTTCTAACCTAGGGTTCAAGCCATGAGAGTATACAATCAATCAACCCAACCATCAACCTAGATTCATCTTTAATCAACCACAATCAAACAATGTAAGCAAGGGAAGTGAGAATGGAGAGCATACAATGGGTATTCATTCAAAATGAAAGTGAGTGGGTGAACCACACTTACCTCTAATGGAGGAATAGGAAGAATGGAGGGATGGGGATGAAGATCCAAGCTCCTTGAACGGTGTGGGTGGCTCCAACCAAGCTTTCTCCCTTCAATCTCCCCTTCTCTCTAGTTTCTCTCTCTAAAAAGAGGAAACGAGAGAAATGAGGGTCAAAACCCCTAGCTTTCTGTTTTAAAAACATGAATCCGCGTGTCCCGCTCAAGCGAGAATACGCTCGCTTGAGAGAGCAACACAAAACATTTTTGAAAATGCTCCCTCGCTCAAGCAGATACGCTCGCTTGAGCGAGACAACACAAAAAAAAAACAAGACAGAAATGAGGACGCGAATCTGCGAAAAGCGAGCCCCAACTCAGAGAGCATTGATGCTGCAGGGGTTCTCGCTCGCGCGAGCCCTTGCTCGCTTGAGCGAGCCTGCGAGCACCCTTGATACCGCAGGGGTTCTCACTCGAGCGAGCCTGAGAGCACCCTTGCTCGCTTGAGCGAGCCTCAACTTAGAGACTCCCCTCTCTGCCCTGCCCCTTGTTTGAGCGAGCCCTTGCTCGCTTTGAACGAGCCTATCTCAACTCAAATTCTTCCTTTCTTCACTCTTACTCCCTTCTCCTCTCTATTACTAATGTATTAACCTCCTTCTAACTTAGTTTCTTTCGTTTGAATCTCTTCCCTCATACCCGTCGATCCTCTAACTAAT
This sequence comes from Sesbania bispinosa, assembly GCA_026901365.1. Lineage (NCBI taxonomy): Eukaryota > Viridiplantae > Streptophyta > Magnoliopsida > Fabales > Fabaceae > Sesbania > Sesbania bispinosa. Next base: position 153,573 of record QLOH01000398.1, read on the forward strand.
CCTTCATCCTATATCTACTTCACTCGTTCAACGCCCCTACTTTCGGTCTCATCTTCATTCCTATAATCCTCTCCGTCTTATGGTGTGATTTCTTCTATGTTAGTTCTACAGTTGTGTTTGGCTTAACACCCGGTTTCCCTTCTAAATTCTCTTAAAACTCATAGCTCTTAATACATTCCATACTTCTTATCAAAATCCACACTCAGGCCCCCAAGTTCTCTACTTCTAACCTCCCTTTCCTTGGCCTGATTCACAGCCTAAGACTTCCACGTTATTTCTAGATTCTAATTTCCGGGATGTTACAAACATTATATCACATAACTAACTCAATAATTAGATTAGTAAGATTAAAAAATGATTGATTAACTTCTATTATATTATAATGTATTAAATTTGAAGTGCATTATAGCATTGATATATCAGTTATATATCATTTTGCCAACATCAATAAATTTCCTTATGCATGTATCATCTCTCCATGTTCAATGTTTTTTTTTCAATGTTAATGTGTACGTGCTAGATATGGACTCGCGCTTCACACGATTGGCTTGAAGTGTAAATAGAAAACCATGAGTAAATAGAAAAGGAATATAGGAAAGGTGGGCTTAAAGAATGATCCATAAGTTTTTTATTGATGTGGCACAAATAGATAGATGTGACAATATTAGAGGTGATATGGCATGCTGAGTCACATGATTCAAATTTAATATATATATATATTATAACATAAGGGTTAAATATATTTATAGTCCCTCCAAAATACACTTGTTTCATTTTAACCCCTCTAAATTTTTTTTTAGTTTTTCATCCTCACAAAATTATTTTTTCAAAATAGTTCTTGATGTTATAGTTGCTCTTAGTCTTGTTGATCTGTCCGTTAGTGCATAAGATGATATGACATTCTCACTCTTATTGACATTAGATTTATCAATTAACAAGTTTAATAATTTATTAAATTACATAACAAATGGAAAAATAGTTTCTCAAACCTAAAAAATGAAAAAAATGATTTACACTTTTCGGATAACCCCCATTGTTCACCATCTCTTATGACCATCATTTCTGTTGTCATAAATCTCTGTTTGTTCTATTTATTGTGCTTGTTGAGTTGTTGTGACGAAGTATGAGAGACAATTATGGAGGGTGGTAAGGGGTATATGGAAGGAGGTAATAAGGATAAGGTTGTAAATGAGGGTAACATTAGTCACAGTGTTGAGGATGAGAATGATGTTGGGGAGGGTGATGGTGAGGGTGCTGACGGTGATAACAGTGTGAGCAAGTGCAGTCTTTGATTGAGGTGAGATCTATGTGGCTCAGATACTTTAACAATGGAGTTTAAAGGTTGTTAAAGTTAAAAGAATAGACAGGGACCTAAAAATTCAACAAACTATATATAGGTCATAAATATGGGATTGAAGAAGAAGATTATCACGTCAACTAATATGGTAACCGTCACATCAGCACAAATGTTAAGCTAATCTAATGACGATGACTATTTTGAAAAATAATAAAATTTGTGAGGACGGAAAGCTAAGTTTTATTAGGGGACTAAAATGAAAATGCGTGTATTTTGGAGGGAATTAAAAACACTATTTAAGTCATAGATATATTATATTGGATTATCATTAATATTTTGTTTATCCAATCTTAATATTTCAACTACGTAAATAAATTAGACTCAACAGTTATATATATATATATTTTCACACATATTAAGAAAAGTATTTAATGCAGTAGTTTTCAAAAAAATATTCTAGAACATTCCAAGTTTACAATCTATTTAAAATTAAATTAAACTCCACTACCGTGGTAATTATGCCAATTTAAAATATTTAATGGTCAATAAGGATAAATATGAGAAAAAAATATTAAATGCTTCTAAATTTATCTAATTTATCTTATAAATGAGACCATAATTTTTTTAAATGTTTGTCTTATAAATAGAACTAACAAGTTACCCGTGCATTCGCACGGGTGCGAGTGATGCTGATTTTTATATAGATTATCAAATATTTTTAATAAAATAATAAAAATAAATCTGTCGAGATATTGACAGTCCTAATCCCGTCATTATCAACCACAATAGTGCCTTCACCAATTGTAATGATCTAATCGGCAATTCACGGAGTTCTTCGCGTGATTGATCGGGTGCTAAACACTGAAGTCTCATGTTTGTTTCTAGCTTCAAAACCTGCAATTTTTCCATAAAAACTAATGAATTAATTGTAGCCATAACAATGTCAGCCCTACTACCACGAGGCTCAACAGGCAAGATTTTCCTAAAATCCCCACCCAACACAACAACTTTACCCCAAAAAGGCTTGGCTAAACTATCAGGGATACTAAATCTTATGATATCTTTCAATGTATGATCAAGTGGTTCAAAAGCCAAACGATTAACCATAGGTGATTCATCCCATATTATAAACCTAGTCCTTTGAAGTAATTCAGCCTTTGCACTGCCCTGGTGGATTGCGCAACATGAATCCTCATTTAATGTGAGGGGTATACAAAAAAGTGAATCAGCAGTTTTTCCACCAGGCAATAACAAAGATGCAATACCACTCGATGCAACGTTCAAGACATTTTTTTTTCTCTGATCGCAACTTATATGACAATGCTTGCCACAAAAATTTCTTGCAAGTCCCCACCATGACCGTACACAAAGAAGAACCCTCCTGCATTTTCATTTACAGCTGTAATAATTTCACTGTAAACAAGCCACTGATTTGGGTTAAATAGGTGAACATGTTCGTTATGCAATCTACTCATCTCAGCGTCATCATAGTTTGAGTTCATTCATGATCAGAGGCGGATCTTCATGTGGACAAGGGGAGCCATGGCTCCCCCAAATTTTTTTTCAATTTTTTATAAATACATATTTCTATTCCTAATTTTTTAATAATGAAATTTCTCATAATATCTCAACATTTTTTAAAGTTGTTCTACAATATTTATTTAATTGGTGATAATTTTATCTATCTAATATTCTTTTAATGGTCAATTTTGTGTTAACATTACACTATAAGACTAATTGTAATTTTAATCTCTCTAGTTTGCATCATATATAATTTTAGTTCCTCAAGTATTTTTGAGTAAATTAAATTCTCTATTTTTAAATTAAGCAAATTTAGTCTCTTTATCAATTGTCATCTATCTAAAACGCCCTCAAATTATCACTTTCTATTTAACATCTCCACAAATTAAGTTGATTAAATCACTTTCTTATTAAGTTCAAAACTCACCTTTAAAATTATCAAATTTCACCTAAAATTCCTAAATTTTTCCCTCTTTAAATCTTAACTCTTACAAAATCCTTTCTCTTAAACTTTCATTAAAGTTTTGAATTGTGAATTTTTAAAATAAATTCATATCTCAAATCTCTAATAAACTACCAAATATTTGGATTAAAAATGAGAACTTGAGGGTTTTAGACTGAAAACAATTACCAAGAGACTAAATTTGCTTAATTTTAAAAATTGAGAAACTTAATTCGCTAAAAACTTACACAACCAAAATTGAACATATTCTAAATTAGAGGGACTAAAAGTTCAATTAAATCTATATATTATATATATTATGCATTTATTTTGGCTCCCTCAAACATTTCTTTGAAGTTCCGCCATTGTTCATGATCAAGGCATTTACAACGATACTTGTGGAGTTCAAATCAACAAATGACATATCATGGTAATCCTTTAGTGATTCCCATCCAACAACAACAACTGCTCAACTTAAATTACACACATTATCAATGTCTTTGGCTGACATTGTGTGTCCAACAAAAAAAATCAATCGATTGAATATAAATGATAGAAGCAACTAAAATGATTGAAGTAACACCCACCAGCCAGCTCATGCCCTCACATCCTACTCGCTCCTGATGCACACATATGAGACCCTCGCATGAATAGTGGAAAGGCGTCCCAAAAATTAGGCTGGACCCCTGCGAAATGCATAACCGTGAAAATGGACAGCTCATGTCCTTCGGCACCTGGGTGTGGGTAATGTGGCAGATCCTTTGGAATGAATGGAATATCCAACATGGAAATAAAATAGCATTTTAGGGGGATGACCAATAGAGACTCAAGATGAATAGTGAAAAGTAATCTTGCAACTTACGGTGCATTAGATATAATGTATTGAAAAATACCCATACCCCACATGCACACAAATGATATATTGAAAAAGTGAAAAAAATTAATTTCTTAAGTAATAAAAGAATTTAAAGAGTAAGAAAAAGAAAAATCTTTTGTTGGAGAGAAAATTTTAAAAAGGAAAAAAGAAAGAAAAGAAAGAAAAGGAAACGGTTGTTCCCGTGTTTAAAAAAAATAAATGAAAACATTAATGAATAAAGTAGAAAGATAAATTATATAGTGATATAAAAAAGTATGGATGAGTAATGAGATAAAATGTTTTAATATAATAATAAAAAAAGAAAATTAAAGTGTGATAAAAGGGGAGGAAAGAAAACAGTTAGTAAGAGCATAATTACCTTGTGAAGGATACTCGTGATTTATAAAAACAACACTCTTGTAATCAAACATATTAATAGAAACGAATAATGAGAGGAAATATTTTAATATAAGAATGATAAAAAAATGAACATGTGATAAGAATGCAAAAAAGGAAAGAAAACGGTCGAAGGAGAACTGTGTCCCGTGGAGTATATACGTATGGTTTATAAAAAAAATCACCTTATTAAAATGATAATGAAAAAATAAAAGAATGTAAGTGAGAAAACATGACACATGTGAAACAATTTTAATATAGATTGAATGGATAAGAGAGATAATAGATTAAATTATTAGTGAATAAAATAATGAGATAAATGATATGTTGAAAAAGAGAAAAAAATAACATCTTAACTAATAAAAGAATTTAAAGAGTAAGAAAAAGAAAAAATCTTTTGTTGGAGAGAAAATTTTAAAAAGGGAAAAAAATAAGGCTTAAATATCATTATGGTCCCTACATTTTTTCGTGTTTTTGGTTTTAGTCCCTGCCAACTTTTTTTTTAAATTTAGTCCCCACTTTTTCAAATGTATGTTATTTCAGTCCCTGCCAAATTTTGGTTTTAGTCCCTGGCAACTTTTTATGTTTTTGGCAGGGACTAAATTGAGTAAATTGTTAATTTGGTCCCTGAAGTGTTGCTCGTTGTCAAGTTAGTCCCTGAATTGGCAGAAACTAAAAATGAGTCCCTAAAACTGTATTTCGTCCGTCAAAGCAGTTCCTCGGTTAACAAAAACAAATCTTTTAGGGACTACTTTGATAGTGGTTTCTTAGTTTTAGGGACTTTTTTGAACTTACATACTAAAATTTGAAGGCTTAAAATGATAGTAAGTATCAACTTATAAGGACTAAATTATACTTCTGTTAATATAGGGACTACTTTGACGGATGAATGAAATACAGTTTCAGGGACTGATTTTTAGTTTCTGCCAATTCAGTGACTAACTTGACAGCGAGCAACACTTTCAGGGACCAAATTGACATTTCACTCGACTAAATTTAAAAAAAAAGTTGGCAGGAACTAAAACAAAAAACACGAAAAGTTGACATGGACTAAAACCAAAAACACAAAAAGTTGGCAGGGACTAAAACCAAAAACACAAAAAGTTGGCAGGGACTAATGTAACATCCTAAGTTTTATTAAATGAAATAAAATTAATAAAATTAGAGAAATAAATAAATAATAGTATTAGTAGTATTAGTAATTTTATTAATAATGCTATTTCGAATTAAAAGAGGATAAGTGGGTTGGGAGTGGGCACAACCCAATTAAGTATTTAAGTAAGGAGGGGTTACCAATTCACTCTAATCCTTATTTTTCAAATCGTCAGAGGGCGAAACTCTAAGGAGGGGAGAAACGACGTCTCAAGAGGAGGTTGCTGCAGAGTGATCATCAAGAAAGAGCCAATCTTTGTTGTTCGATCTTCACTTCAAGGTACGGTGGGGGAGAGGGTGCTGCTTGTATGTGCATGTGGGAATGCTTGGGTAGTTCTAAGACTTTAAATTCGAAATTGATTTATGAATCTTAAGTATTGTATGATGAAAACTTGTTGTTTGATGATTAATTGTATGAATCTTGGTGAATCTTGATTAAATTTGAAGAGGGGTAGCGAGAATAGCGAAAAAAAAGGGGTAAATAAGGGTTTGATGATTTGAGATTATGATGGAATAACTGTGAAATCTGTGTAAAGATTGGTGTTTTTGTTGAGTTTGTTTGATATAATCGTATATGATTGATGTGTTAACACTAAGGATTGATTAGAGGTTGAATAAGAGGGTTTAAAAGGGGTAAAAATCGCAAGAACTATCATCTCGTGTCACGGGTAATCGATTACAGAGGTCTGTAATCGATTACAGAGTGTTCTGGGCAGCAAGAGAGTGATTCTGGTTTTCTGGTAATCGATTACAGGGTGTCTGTAATCGATTACCAGTGAGTTTGTTTCCTGGTAATCGATTACAGAGGGATGGTAATCGATTACCAGAGGTTTTGCTTGGAGGTAATCGATTACATGGGTCCTGTAATCGATTACCAGAGAGGTGTTTGGCTGGTAATCGATTACAGGAGCCTTGTAATCGATTACCAGAGTGTATTTGGTGATTCTTTTGTCTGTTTGATGTGTTTATACACATTGTTTATGAATTTAAGAGATTTATGTGGATAGATCATTGATTGTGGTATGAGTATGATGGTATGAATATATCCTTTGATGATAGATGTTTTTAATATTGTGATGTATGATGATGATAATGATGTATTGATGTATCGAAGTTTATGATGATGATGTATGAAATGTGTGATGATGATATATTGATGTAACAAGAATATGAGGTATGCGATGTGTGATGATGATGTAATGATGCATTGAGCATATAATATGTGTTATGGTGATGATGATATATTGATGCGTTGAGCATATGAGCTAATGATGTTGATGATATAGATGCATTGAGCATGTGAGTTATGATATGATGATGATTATGCATTGAGCATATGAGGTGTGGTACCTGAGTTGCACGAGTCCAAGAGAGGGGGTGTGGTGTAACCTATCGGCCTTTGTGGTGTTAACGGTAGGGTGCAACTCAGGAGGTGAACTGTACGGACCCATTGAGGGGTGGTGCAGAGACAATGATGGGGGACATTTTTGCACAAGCCTAGAGTGGGGTGTAGTGCAACCTACCGGCCTGTGTGATGTTTAACGGAAGGGCTATATTTGTGGGGCGGATGTCTCTGTACATGCCTAGAGTGGGGCGTTGTGCAACCTATCGGCCTGTGTGGTGATTAACGGTAGGGCCATCATCGGTAACAACTAGGGAGATTGACGAGGTGCACCCATTGTGCGGAGTTCCAAGTCATGATCCTTGGGATGAGGTTGATGTGGTTTGGTGTGCATGATGATAGATGAATGTGCATTGCATTTGATGATGAAATTTAATTATATTATGACGATATGAGTACTATTGATATGAGTATTATGTGTTGAGAATAGAGAATGTGTTTTATTGGTAAATTGCGAGTGTGATTTATAAACTGGTGATGAAATAATATAATTGCTAATAAAGAGTGTAAGATAATATGAGTATGATATTACTTGATGATAATGATGATTATATGTGGGTGAGGATATGGTAGCATTCTGTGTGTATGTATAAGTTGGTATTCTTTTCCTCACCGTTACACTGTGGTTAATTTTACAGGTGATGATGATGACACGACAAGTGTCGAATATTGATTGAAGGGAGTGTTGCTCTGATACTTGTGACATCAGGGCTTAGTATTAGGAGTTTGATTTCATGTTTCTATTTTAGGAAGAGAATATATAAACTGTTTTAAGTGCCTTACATGGTTAAGAAGGATATTTTACTGTTAACTTCCGAGGTAGTAATGTTTTATTTACTTTGGAAACCTTTGACTTCAATTTCTATTTTAAATGAGTTGACTTTGAAATAAATGATGTTTTAATGAGAGAATGTGAACCTTTTTACCCAATGCGGTCCGTTATATTTCCCAAATATTCCTAATTGCTGAATGTATAAGAGTTTGGGGTAGAAGGGTGTCACATTAAGTGGTATCAGAGCCTGGTCGATTTGCCGGCCTTAAGTTATGAGTTCACTGTGCTTCTGTGGTGCTAATGTGTTATGTTGATTGAATGAATTCTGTTGTTTTGATTTAATTATTTGTGTGACTTATCTACTTTTCTGTGAATCAGAAGAGTAATGGCTGGGGGAGGTAGAAATGACCGAGTGATGGCTGAAGCCTTAATGGCTATGGCGCAGGCTGTTGGCAACCTGAACCAACATCACGAGGTGGATTGGCTTGCTCGGTTCCAGAGGAACCATCCACCTACTTTTCGTGGGCGTTATGACCCCGATGGAGCTGCTAACTGGATATTTGAGATGGAGAAGATCTTTTAGAGCGATGGACTGCCCGATGGTACAAAAGGTGACATTAGCCGCGTTCATGTTATCATGGGATGCCGGATTCTGGTGGCAGAGCACCTATCAGAGGATGATCGATGAGGGCACCGCGTTGAGCTGGGATAACTTCAAGAGGTTGTTCCTTGAGAAGTACTTTCCTCATGATGTCCGTAACAAGAAGCAAATAGAGTTTCTTGAGTTAAAGCAAGGGGATGGCACCGTGGAAGACTACGTATCCAAGTTTGAAGCGTTAGTTCGATTCTGTCCTACATATGAGGGAGCTGCTAATGAAGAGTCAAAGTTTGTAAAGTTTCTCAGCGGTCTTCGTCCAGAGATCAAGCAAGTGTTCAACTGCCAGGGGATGACGCGCTTTCACGAGCTGGTAAACAAATGCAGAATTTATGATGAAGACAGCAGGGCTAGAGCGGCGCATTACAAGAGTGGAGGGACTTTGAGAAATCAGAACAAGTTCCAATCAACTAGCAAGGGCAAATCATATTCTCGTGCAACGGGAGGCTCCAAGTTCGGAGGTGGCAGTGAGGGTTCGATACAGAAGAAGAGTTACGCTCTGGCTGCTGGTCAAGCGTCCAACGGTGGAAGCGTGGGTTCTACCGCTCCCAATATTTGTTTCAGATGCGGGAAGGAGGGACATCGAGCAAACAAATGTGAAGATAAAGAGGTCACCTGCTACACCTGTAGAGAGAAAGGACATATTTCTCGTGATTGTCCTCAAAAGAAGCAAGGAACTCCAGCGGCAAGTAGAGGTGCTAGTGGAAGTTCTAGTAAACCTAAAGCTACTGGGAGGGTCTTTGCCTTGAGCGGTACTGAAGCTGCTCAATCCAAAGACTTGATCCAAGGTACTGGTTTCATTGCGGGTAATCCTTTAGTTGTCTTATTTGATTCTGGTGCGACTCACTCTTTCATATCACATGCTTGCATGTGTCAGTTAAAATTGCCTGCTTCTTCTTTGCCTTTTGTGTTGAGTGTGGTAACGCCAGCTAGTGGGTCAGTTTCTACTTCTGATGTGTGCTTAAATTGTTCTATTCATGTTAATGGTAGAGAATTCCTAGTTGATTTGATTTGTTTGCCTCTAAGTCAACTAGATATTATTCTTGGTATGGACTGGTTATCTTCCAATCATGTCCTATTAAATTGTGCCGACAAAACTGTTGTGTTTGGTCACCCTGTTGAGAGTAAGAATAAGGACTTTTTGACTGCCAATAGTGTGAAGGCGTCTCTAAGGGAAGATGCCCAGGTTTACATGTTACTAGCTTCTTTGAAACATGAGAGTAGTGCTAATGTTAGTGAGATACCTGTAGTGTGTGAGTATCCTGAGGTGTTTTCTGATAATGTGTCTAGTCTACCACCTGAGAGAGAGATAGAATTTTCTATAGATTTAGTACCGGGAACGGGACCGAATTCAACTGCACCTTATAGGATGTCACCTATAGAATTAGCAGAGCTTAAGAAACAATTAGAAGACTTGTTAGAAAAGAAGTTTGTAAGACCTAGTGTATCACCCTGGGGAGCGCCTGTTTTGTTAGTAAAGAAGAAGGATGGTAGCATGAGGTTGTGTACAGATTACCGTAAGTTGAACAAGGTAACCATTAAGAATAGGTATCCTTTGCCTAGGATAGATGATCTGATGGATCAGTTAGTAGGAGCATGTGTGTTTAGCAAGATAGATCTTAGGTCAGGCTATCATCAGATTAGAGTTAAGGAAGAGGATATACCTAAGACCGCGTTTAGGACTAGGTATGGGCATTATGAGTATCTGGTAATGCCTTTCGGTGTGACTAATGCTCCTGCAATTTTTATGGATTACATGAACATGATTTTTCACCCTTACTTTGATAAATTTGTAGTTGTCTTCATAGATGATATACTAATTTATTCCAAAACTAAGGAGGAGCATGAGGAACATTTAAAGTTAGTACTTCAGATTCTTAAGGATAAACAATTATATGCTAAGATGTCCAAATGTGATTTCTGGTTAGAAGAAGTGAGTTTCTTAGGTCATGTAATTTCTAAAGGAGGTATAGGTGTTGACCCTTCTAAGGTAGAGGCTGTTCTTAAGTGGGAGGCTCCTAAGTCAGTGAGTGAGATTAGAAGTTTCCTTGGGTGACTGGGTACTATAGGAGATTCATAGAAGGGTTTTCTAAGTTAGCTTTGCCTTTGACTGAGTTGACTAGGAAGGGAGTTGCTTTTGTGTGGAATAGTAAGTGCGAGTCTAGCTTCCAAACCCTTAAGGAAAAGTTGACTATTGCACCCGTGTTAGTGTTGCCTGATCTCAGTGAATCCTTTGTAGTGTACTACGATGCTTCTAAGATGGGTTTAGGTGGAGTGTTAATGCAAGAGGGTAAAGTAGTAGCATATGCTTCTAGGCAATTGAAAATCCCTGAGAGAAACTACCCTACCCATGACCTTGAATTAGCGGCTGTAGTGTTTGTGTTGAAGATGTGGAGGCATTACTTGTATGGTTCCAAATTTGAGGTTTTTAGTGACCATAAGAGCCTTAGGTATTTGTTTGATCAGAAAGAGCTGAACATGAGGCAAAGGAGGTGGTTAGAATTTCTAAAGGACTATGATTTTGAGTTGAGTTACCACCCTGGTAAGGCTAATGTAGTTGCAGATGCCTTAAGCAGAAAATCTATTCATGTTAGTTCCCTGATGATTAAGGAAATGGATCTCTTAAATCAGTTTAGGGATTTGAGTTTAACCTGTGAGGTAACTTCTGATAGTGTAAGGTTAGGGATGATTAGAGTAAGCAATGATTTGTTGAAGGACATTAGCAAAGCTCAATTAGATGATCCGTTTTTGGTGATTAGGCGAGAGGCTATAGAAGGGGGGTAGTGGTGGGGAGTTTATTCTAGGTACAAATGGAGTAGTGAGATTTGGAGACAGAGTGTGTGTACCTAGTGAACCTACCATTAAGCGTTTAGTACTTGAAGAGGGACATAGGATTAAGCTTAGTTTCCACCCGGGCTCAACTAAGATGTATCGAGACTTGAAGAAGGTGTTTTGGTGGCCTAGGATGAAGATGGACATAGAAGATTTTGTGAGTGCTTGTTTAGTTTGCCAAAAGTCTAAAGTAGAACATCAAAAGCCTTCAGGATTGCTTCAACCTTTAAGTATACCTGAGTGGAAGTGGGATAACTTCTCTATGGACTTTGTAGTTGCTTTGCCTAAGACTATAAGGGGGCATGACTCTATTTGGGTCATTGTGGTTAACTAAGAGCGCTCATTTTCTTCCCATTAACATTAAGTACTCCTTAGAGAAACTAGCTCAGATTTACATCAGTGAGATTGTGAGGTTGCATGGCATACCATCTAGCATAGTTTCAGATAGAGATCCCAGGTTTACATCTAGATTTTGGGAGAGCTTGCAACAGGCTTTGGGGACCCAACTTAGGCTTAGTTCAGCTTATCACCCTCAAACCGATGGTCAGACCGAGAGAACCATTCAATCCTTAGAGGATTTGCTTAGAGCTTATGTGTTAGACCAATGGGGTAGTTGGGATAGTTTCTTACCTTTGATAGAGTTTACTTACAATAATAGTTTTCACTCTAGCATAGGTATGGCGCCTTATGAGGCATTGTATGGTAGGAGGTGTAGGACACCCTTGTGTTGGTGTGAGCCGGGGAGAGAGTCTTGTGCTAGGACCAGAGGTAGTGCAGCAAACCACTGATAAGGTTAGGATAATTCAGGAGAGGATGAGGACAGCTCAGAGTAGGCAGAAGAGCTATGCTGATAAGAGGAGGAAGGAATTGGAATTCAAAGAAGGGGACCATGTATTCCTGAAAGTCACTCCGTGGACTGGGGTTGGTAGGGCATTAAAGTCTAGAAAGCTTACACCTCGATTCATTGGTCCTTACCAAATTCTCAAAAGAGTCGACAATGTTGCCTACCAGATTGCTCTACCTCCACACTTGTCAAACCTTCATAATGTTTTCCATGTTTCTCAACTCCGGAAATACATTCATGATCCTTCGCATGTGATTGAGTCGGATCATCTTGAGAGTAAGGAAAACCTGACGGTGGAAACCATGCCGGTGAGAGTTGGGGATCGGAGGGTGAAACAACTTCGAGGTAAAGAAATTCCTTTAGTTAAGGTAATCTGGGGAGGAGCTACACTTGAGAGTGCTACTTGGGAACTTGAAGAGAAGATGAAGGAGTCTTATCCAGAATTGTTCGCTTCAGGTAAAATTCGAGGGCGAATTTTCTTTTAGAAGAGGAGAGTTGTAACATGCTAATTTTTATTAAATGAAATAAAATTAATAAAATTAGAGAAATAAATAAATAATAGTATTAGTAGTATTAGTAATTTTATTAATAATGCTATTTCGAATTAAAAAGAGGATAAGTGGGTTGGGAGTGGGCCCAACCCAATTAAGTATTAAAGTAAGGAGGGGTTACCAATTCATCCTAATCCTTATTTTTCAAATTGTCAGAGGGCGAAACGCTAAGGTGGGGAGAAACGACGTCTCAATAGGAGGTTGCTGCAGAGTGATCATCAAGAAAGAGCCAATCTTTGTTGTTCGATCTTCACTTCAAGGTACGGTGGGGGAGAGGGTGCTGCTTGTATGTGCATGTGGGGGTGCTTGGGTAGTTCTAAGACTTTAAATTCGAAATTGATTTTTGAAACTTAAGTATTGTATGATGAAAACTTGTTGTTTGATGATTAATTGTATGAATCTTGGTGAATCTTGATTAAATTTAAAGAGGGTAGCGAGAATAGCAAAAAAGGGGGTAAATAAGGGTTCGATGATTTGAGATTATGATGGAATAACTGTGAAATCTGTGTAAAGATTGGTGTTTTTGTTGAGTTTGTTTGATATAATCGTATATGATTGATGTGTTAACACTAAGGATTGATTAGAGGTTGAATAATAGGGTTTAAAATAGGTAAAAATCGCAAGAACTGTCATCTCGTGTCGCGGGTAATCGATTACAGAGGTCTGTAATCGATTACAGAGATTTCTGGGCAGCAAGAGAGTGATCCTGGCTTACTGGTAATCGATTAGAGGGTGTCTGTAATCGATTACTAGAGAGTTTGTTTGCTGGTAATCGATTACAGAGGGTTGGTAATCGATTACCAGAGGTTTTGCTTGCAGGTAATCGATTACAGGGGTCCTGTAATCGATTACCAGAGAGGTGTTTGGCTGGTAATCGATTACAGGAGCCTTGTAATCGATTACCAGAGTGTATTTGGTGATTCTTTTGTCTGTTTGATGTGTTTATACACATTGTTTATGAATTTAAGAGATTTATGTGGATAGATCATTGATTGTGGTATGAGTATGATGGTATGAATATATCCTTTGATGATAGATGTTTTTAATATTGTGATGTATGATGATGATAATGATGTATTGATGTATCGAAGTTTATGATGATGATGTATGAAATGTGTGATGATGATATATTGATGTAACAAGCATATGAGGTATGCGATGTGTGATGATGATGTAACGATGCATTGAGCATATAATATGTATTATGGTGATGATGATATATTGATGCGTTGAGCATATGAGCTAAATGATGTTGATGATATAGATGCATTGAGCATGTGAGTTATGATATGATGATGATTATGCATTGAGCATATGAGGTGTGGTACCTGAGTTGCACGAGCCCAAGAGAAGGGTGTGGTGTAACCTATCGGCCTTTGTGGTGATAACGGTAGGGTGCAACTCAGGAGGTGAACTGTATGGACCCATTGAGGGATGGTGTAGAGACCATGATGGGGGACATTTTTGCACAAGCCTAGAGTGGGGTGTAGTGCAACCTACCGACCTGTGTGGTGTTTAACGGTAGGGCTATATTTGTGGGGCGGATGTCTCTGTACAAGCCTAGAGTGGGGCGTTGTGTAACCTATCGGCCTGTGTGGTGATTAACGGTAGGGCCATCATCGGTAACAACTAGGGAGATTGACGAGGTGCACCCATTGTGCGGAGTTCCAAGTCATGATCCTTGGGATGAGGTTGATGAGGTTTGGTGTGCATGATGATAGATGAATATGCATTGCATTTGATGTTGAAATTGAATTATATTATGATGATATGAGTACTATTGATATGAGTATTATGTGTTGAGAATAGAGAATGTGTTTTATTGTTAAATTGCGAGTGTGATTTATAAACTGGTGATGAAATAATATGATTGCTAATAAAGAGTGTAAGATAATATGAGTATGATATTACTTGATGATAATGATGATTATATGTGGGTGAGGATAGGGTAGCCTTCTGTTAGCGCAAAACCCTCTGAGATATGGTTTTAATGACAACAAACCTATTGATCAAACTTAATGTTTTCTGTTCTTGAAGTTACTGATGTTTTGTTATGTGAGATCTTAGAAAGACAGGATTCTCATGAAGAATTCAGAAAGATCAATCACGACCAAGCTCAGATTGAGATTGGGAGGAAACCACATATTGAGATTGGTAGTAATCCTCAGACTTAAGATGAAAATAAAAGATCAGCCTGAGTTTGAGCAATCAATGCAAGTCTTTCCTGAGATTCAGAAAGATCATAATCCAAATGATAAGAAACATCAGACTTCAGAATTGTCTTTGAAGAACAGGCAGAGCTTAGAAGTTCTATATGCTGAAGGTAATTTCAGAAGAAGGCCTCAATACATATTCTTTATCAGAAAGTCTTCAGAAGCTTTAAATGGAAGATAGCCTAAGTTGAGAGAGGTGCACATCCGAGTAAAATCTCAGCTACAATCAGAAAGGGTCTCTACTAGAAATGCCAATCATCAAGTCAAGTCAAGATGAGCTCAAACAATGAATTAAGTTGCCTCAAGAAGACCAATATTTGAAACTCGAGATGAGACGCAGACTCAAGCATAAGATGCTATCTCATGTTCAGATGCAAGCTCAGTCTAAAAATCATCGTAAGACCAATGCTCAAAGAAGAGGCTCATCTACAAACTTAAAAGGAAGGATCAACAGTCAAATACAAGATCTTCCAAGAGATAAGAATCTAACTTAGCTTCAGAATCAAGAGATAAGATCAGAATAGAAGATGCCAAACCAAGAAGAGATTCAAAGTCAGCTTGAAACAAGCTCAAACTGTAAAGTCAGATTGAGACAAGCCCAAATTCATTATAAGATCATATTCAGTCCAAGCATGACAAAGAAGAACTTTGAAATATGAAGCTGAGCAAAGATGAGATTCAAAGTCAGACTTGAGATGCAGACTCAACAGAGATGCAGAATCAGACTTGAGATGTAGACTCAACTTGAGATGCAGAATCAGACATGAGACGATCTCAGATCAGATGTAGTCTCAAGATCAGATGCAGTCTCAAGTTCAGACACATAGATGCAGATGTAGACATGAGACAGTCTCAGATCAGATGCAGTCTCAAGATCAGACTCTGAGATCAGATGCAGACATGAGACTCAGACTTGAGACGCAGAGATGAGATGCAAACATCAGACTCAACTCATCAGAGACGCAGCAGCAAAAAGCTACTCAACGCAAGTACACTGTCACAACAGAGACTGCACCAGAAAAGTACTGAGCTCATGACTGAAAAGTGAAAGACAACTTCTCTCTCTCTTCCAACGGCTAGTATAACGGCTAGTTTTTCTGAAGACTATAGAAGGAAGTCTCATTATGTTGAGATAGGTGAGAGACACAGTGAGACTCAGCAGAGATGTTGCTGCACATTCTGAAAAATCCAAGTCTCAAGTGAATCTTAACCTACCTACCTATGCTATCTTAGCCAATATATTGTAGTAGGTTTAGCTCTTGTTTTGCACTGATTTGTATACACTCTTTGAGTGATTTAGAGAGCTACCATCTAGCTGAGCTCACGGTTTATCCATACTTTGTATGTAGTCTAAGCTAGATCAATCACATCTCATCTCACTCCACCAAGTCTCAACTAAGTCAGGAGGTGCCTGTGCTTAGTATGAGCGTTTGTAAAGCCTGGAGAGGCACTGCAACAAGAATACTCACTGAGTTGCCTGGAGAGGCAGTTGAAAACAAAGAATACTGCATGCGTTGCCTGGAGAGGTAGTTGAAAACAAAGAATACTGCATGAGTTGCCTGAAGAGGCAGTTGAGAACAAAGAATACTTGTGGCTCAACCAAGGTAGGAGTGCCTATGCTTGGTGTGAGGGACGTCCTGAAGAGGCTGTAAGAATACTTGTATTGACGAGTTTGTCAATAGTGGAAATCTCACGAGTTGTGAGGACTGGACGTAGCCCAAGGTTGTGGGTGAACCGGTATAAATCTCTGTGTGCATCTCTTCTCCCCATCTCTTTATTTATATTGCACATCCCATATCTAAAATCTGTTTATTAAACTAAATCAAATCTATTCAAGAATAATGAAGCTTCATTTATCAACAAATCATCATTACTTGATTACAAAATTATTGTTGAGACAACATCTCATCTAACCTACTTGAGACTCCAAGTGTCAAACTTGAGATCACGTCTCAACGTGAATTTAAGTGTGAATTTTCAGGAACAATATTTTCAAGTCTCTATTCAACCCCCCCTTCTAGAGACATTCAGCCAACTTCACCTTCTGTGTGTATGTATGAGTTGGTATTCTTTTCCTCACCGTTACACTGTGGTTAATTTTACAGGTGATGATGATGACACGACAAATGTCGAATATTGATTGAAGGGAGTGTCGCTCTGATACTTGTGACATCAGGGCTTAGTATTAGGAGTTTGATTTCATGTTTCTATTCTAGGAAGAGAATATGTAAACTGTTTTAAGTGCCTTACATGGCTAAGAAGGATATTTTACTGTTAACTTCCGAGGTAGTAATGTTTTATTTACTTTGGAAACCTTTGGCTTCAATTTCTATTTTAAATGAGTTGACTTTGAAATAAATGATGTTTTAATGAGAATGTGAACTTTTTACCCAATGTGGTCCGTTATATTTCCCAAATATTCCTAATTGCTGAATGTATAAGAGTTTGGGGTATAAGGGTGTCACAACTAAAATAGCATACATTTGAAAAAGTGGGGACTAAATTTAAAAAAAAAGTTGGCAGGGACTAAAATAAAAAACACGAAAAAATGTAGGGACCAAAATGATATTTAAGCCAAAAAAAAGAAAGAAAAGGGAACAATTGTTCCCGTGTTTAAAAAAATAAATAGAATAGATAAGAGAATAATAAATAAATGAAAATATTAATGAATAAAATAGAGAGATAAATTATATAATGATACAAAAAAGTATGGATGAGTAATGAGATAAACTGTTTTAATATAATAATAAAAAAAGAAAATTAAAATGTTGTAAAAGGGGAGGAAAGAAAACGGTTACAAAAGCACAACTACCCTGTGGAGGATACTCGTGATTTTTAAAAACAACATTCTTGTAATCAAACATATTAATAGAAATGAATAATGAGAAGAAATATTTTAATATAAGAATGATAAAAATAAACGAACATGTGATCAGAAAGCAAAAAAGGAAAGAAAACGGTCGAAGGAGGAATGTGTCCCGTGGAGTATATAAATTTTTTGGTTTAACCATAGGTATCCTCCACGGGAGGCAATACTGTTCGAGTTGGGAATATCCACGTCATGGTGGGGCTAGCTCTCCCAGCGGGGTATATAAAAAATCACTTTATTGGAGAAAAAAATTTAAAAAGAAAAAAAGAAAAAAAGAAAAAAAAAAGGGAACTATGTTCCCATGTTAATAAATAAATGAAAAAATTAATGAATAAAATAGAGAGATAAATTATATAATGATACAAAAAAAGTATGGATGAGTAATGATATAAACTGTTTTAATATAATAATAAAAAATAAAATTAAAGTGTGGTAAAATGGGAGGAAAGAAAACGGTTAGTAAGAGTACAACTACCCTGTGGAGGATACTCGTGATTTATAAAAACAACACTCTAGTAATCAAACATATTAATAGGAATGAATAATAAAAGGAAATATTTTAATATAAAAATGATAAAAATAAACGAATATGTGATAAGAAAGCAAAAAAAGAAAGAAAATGGTCGAAGGAGGAATGTGTCCCGTGGAGTATATAAATTTTTTGGTGTAACCATAGGTATCCTCCACGGGAGGCAATATTTTCTGAGTTGGAAACATCCACATCATGGTGGGGCTAGCTTTCCCAACGGGATATATAAAAAAATCACTTTGTTGAAGAAAAATTAAAAAAAAACTGGATTTGGGCCGGAAAAAATCCCCCCAAATTCCGACACGTGACCCCCCAAACCTTACTGTTTAACATAGTTTTGAAAACTGGACCGGACCGGCCGGTCCGACCGGTAAACCGGTGAACCGGTGTCCGGTCCAAATAAACCAGTGAACCGGTGTTGTAAAAACCGGTCAAAAACCGGTAAACCGGTTAAAAATCGGTTGAACCGGTCTTGCTTAAGAAAATTCTATTTTTTTTATTTAATTTAAAATACTTTTAAGATAAATAAAAACATATGTTTAAGAATATAGATATAGATTATAGGAATGGAAAAAATATATTTTACTATTAATTATAAGGCAATTGACACAAAAGTATAATTCAGTATTTTGATTGTGATTCAATCATAACATTGTAGCTTTAAGTTCAATATTCAAAAGGGTAAAACCATTATATTTTAAAAATAATTTATTAGTTTTTTTTAAAATGTCATCATATTTTTATTAAATAAAGTAATCCATGACTATTCTATTAAACTCTATATGAATAGAGATATAAAATTTATAGAACAATAACATACAACAACTTATATAACACACTTTTCTTTCTATCTCTTTTCATCATATCAATTATCACATTTCATATTTTTCTCTTTCTCTCTATATTGTATATCTACAACATTTACCTATTACTCATGAATATTTGGAATGTGAAATAAAAAATTGTCCTTTTCAATGTAAATATTGAATTTCATAATCAATCAAATTAAGTTTGATAATAAACACCCTTACTCTTAAAAATTCACAAATTTTGAGTTGACAACTTGATACATTAACAATAGAAATCATAAAAGAGCTCTGTTATACAAAACATTTAACATCTTTTATATTGAGTTGGAATATCATTTATACTCTATTAATTTATTTATTTTTTACTTAAAAAAAGTATATATGATATTTAAAGATTCAGTATTATGATGAGATTCTCACAAAATAAAAACATAATGAAGTGAGTGAAGAGAAAAGTACAAATCAACATGTCTATTACAATAGCGATTGCTTGGAAAGAGTTCTTACAAGATGAGAAAATAGGTTTGTTCTGCATAATATATGCTACATCCTCTCCATTCACTAACCATGTCTAATGTTATGTTCGATTTCAAAGCTTACCGTTTTAGTCTTTTTTGACTAACTCAGATTAAATTTTATTTTTACTTTCTATAAAAAAAATCTATTTTCTATAGATCTCAGTGAAATTTATAATTATACTATATAGTAATATTTTTTACAAAGTAAAACTAAAATAATTTTTATTATCAACTTGGACAAATTTCGCAGGTCTACCTCTGATCTTGTTTAAAACTTACATATGATAGGAGTACAGAATTAAGCACTGATTAATAACATGTTAATAACTTATTGATAGGACTGTTATATTAGGCAAAAAAGAAAGTGAAGGTATAAAAAATGTCACGTCATTTTGTTGCTATCTTCCTTTTGTATTTCTAAACTCCGACAAATTCTAGCTAGGTACTTCTATTTTGTCAGCTTATTACTCAATAGGTATCTCAAGCAACAGGAAACCATGATTTTGGACAAGTAAAACATGTTCAACCAATTTATATCATTCTTCTATTTTGTCATCTTATTTCTCATAAGCTATATATATCATCCTTCTATTTTGTCATCTTATTTAGACATATTAAAATGCTGAACTCAACAAAGCCAACTTTTGGAATGAATTAGAAGAGTGACACACAAACAAACAAACAGACATTATATATTTCAACAACATTGGTTTCATATAAACCATTTCTTTATTTGATTTTGTGGATCATTATTCCATCAATCATTCAAGGATTATTCTTCCTCTCCTCGAGATTAGACAAAAAGAAAAGGCAACCACTATTCACTGTCCATTCAAACAGACAGACCGTCCTCTTCTCTTTTTTCATCAGGGCCTCGTTATTGGCAGAACACCCTCCTTTTCTCTTTTTTTACCCTCTTTTTCCTTTGTCTTTCCATCATCAAGTTTTGAGCTTATTCATCACTAAAGCAATTATTCCATTCATTGTGTTCAAAGCTTGTTGCTTTGCAACATTTTTTATACTTCCCACAAGATTGAAGAGAAGAAGCTTTTGATAATCCACATAACTTTACATATATATCAGAGAGAGAGAGAGAGAGTGAAAGTTGCATCACATGCAATCCACTTTCACATGTAAAGCCAAAATTTCCCTCACTAACAAGAAAGGCACAAAACCAACATCATATCTATAGCGCAGACACTGATCTTAGTGTCCTCAAACATAGTATTATAAACTAGCCCATATTTGCATTTTCCTCAAGCTAGCTATAGCAGCAAATTTTATTGCTTTCAACCCAAATGAGCCTCATTGAACCAAAACTCCATTAAGTTTGTTCTAACCTTTGTGCTTTCTCTTGAAGTATTACATTGTGTTAGTGTCAAATTGCAAAGATGAGAACAGGAATTTGCAGCATACACTTGCAGGCTCTGACACCAGAGGCTGCAACACTTGTTAAACAAGCTGTTAATCTTGCCACAAGAAGAGGTCATGCTCAAGTGACTCCTCTTCATGTTGCTAGTGTCATGCTTGCAACTTCCACAGGTCTTCTCCACAAAGCTTGCCTTCAATGCCATTCTCACCCTTTACAATACAAGGCACTAGAGCTTTGTTTCAATGTTTCCCTCAACCGTTTGCCAACTTCAACACCAAGCCCTCTTTTGGGTCCTCAATATTCCATTCCTTCACTTTC
The DNA here is from genome assembly GCA_026901365.1 of Sesbania bispinosa. Taxonomy (NCBI): domain Eukaryota; kingdom Viridiplantae; phylum Streptophyta; class Magnoliopsida; order Fabales; family Fabaceae; genus Sesbania; species Sesbania bispinosa. The sequence goes on from QLOH01000398.1 coordinate 174,921, forward strand.
CAATGCCTTAGTTGCTGCCTTCAAACGTGCACAGGCTCACCAACGCCGTGGATCTATTGAGAACCAGCAGCAACCTATTTTGGCCTTGAAAATTGAGGTGGAACAGCTCATAATCTCTATCCTTGATGACCCTAGTATTAGCAGGGTCATGAGAGAAGCTGGTTTTTCTAGCACCCTTGTTAAAAGCAGGGTTGAACAAGCTCTTTCAATGGAAGTTTGTTCACAACAAACTCCTGCTAGAAGCCAGTCCAAGGAAAATACTAAGCTTCAAGTTATTGGTGGTAGTAACAATGTGTCCTCATCTATATCTTTTGGTCAATTTGGGGGCTCAATCACCAAGTCTATAGACCATGTTAATAATGATGTGGATGATGTCACTAGTGCTTTGAGTGAACTTGTGAGAAAGAGAAGAAACACAGTTATTGTTGGGGGAGAGTCTTGCCAATGCTGAGGGAGTAGCTAGGGGAGTGATGGAAAGGTTAGAGAGAGGCAATGTTTCAGGAGAGTTAAGGTATGTGCAATTTGTGAGTCTTCCTCTGATCTCCTTCAGGAACATTAGCAAGGAGGAAGTTGAAAGGAAGCTTGTGGAGCTTAGAAGCCTAGTTAAAAGCTATGTGGGAAGAGGGTTTATTCTATACTTAGGTGATCTGAAATGGTTGTTTGAGTTTTGGTCAAATTATTGTGAGCAAAGAACAAATTACTATTGTTCTGTGGAGCACATGGTCATGGAACTTAAAAAATTGATTAGTGGAAATGGGGAGAATGGTAGACTGTGGCTTATGGGGATTGCAACTTTTAAAACATACATGAAGTGTAAAATGTGTCATCCCTCCCTTGAAACTATTTGGGAGCTTCATCCTTTTACAATTCCTGCAGTTGGTAGCCTGAGCCTTGGTTTAAGTTTTGATAGGTATATATTTCATTCTTCTATATTTCTCTATTTTCTGTTTTTGATGCTTATCTTATTATTATTATTATTGAATGCATTGTAGTAATATTCTCTCTATCTTTTATATTGTTTCAGTGGTTTTCAAGCTCAAGAGAGAAACAAGGTAATATTCAAGGATGAATCTTTTGAAGATCGAGCCAAAGTGCGCAAGCATCTAACTTGCTGCAGAGACTGCTCATTGAACTTTGAAAAAGAAGCTCAGAGCATCGCTTTCAGTGCAAGTATAAGCAAGACTACTAGCTTGCCAACATGGCTCCAAAATTGCAAGGAAGAGAGAAGTGACATAATGGACAATCAGGTTGTTATCATAACCATGCTTAGTTCAATATAATAATAAAGTATTTATTGACAAAAATCTTGAAACTAATGTTTCTGTATTTTTTTGTCTTATGAATCAGGAAAATGCCAAGCTTAGGGATGTCTGTAAGAAATGGAACTCATTTTGCAGTTCAGTGCATGGAAATCCTCCTAATCATGAGAAACATTTTTTGCTTGTTTCATCCTCTCCTTCATCCCCTACTTCTTCTATTTCTTCACATCAGAGAAAGTCTAGCTTGCATCTGAGCCACCTAAATTGGCCAATCATTTCTGAACCAAAAGAAGTACCTAAAGAATATGAGTTATACACTGAGACTGTTACTGATGATTGCTATGAAGGAAACTTAATAATGTTCATGCCAGAAAGAAATGTCCCTAAGCCAGATCTTTTATCAAATCCCAATTCTAGCCCCAACTCAGCTTCTTCAAGTGAGGCAGTGGATGGTTTGGATAGCACTCAAATGTTCAAGGAACTTAATGCTGAGAATCTGAAGATTCTCTGTGATGCATTGGAGAAAAAGGTTCCACAACAGAAAGAAATCATCAAGGAGATTGCAAGCACTGTCCTTCTTTGCAGGTCAGGAATGAGAAAAGGAGATAATTACTTGGTGAAGAGAGATGGGAAGCAAGAAACTTGGATGTTCTTTCTTGGTGTGGATTCTCAAGCAAAAGAACTGATCTCAAAAGAGCTAGCTAAAGTTGTTTTTGGATCTTATAGCAACTTTGTCTCCATTAGTATGAGCAGTTTCTCTTCCCCAAAAGCTGATTCCACTCATGAGGAATCCAAGAACAAAAGGCCAAGAGATGAGTTTGGTAGCAGTTATCTGCAGAGATTTGGGGAAGCAGTGAATGAGAATCCTCATAGGGTGTTCTTCATGGAGGATTTGGAGCAAGTTGATTACTTTTCTCAAAAGGGTGTGAAGCAAGCAATTCAAAATGGAAATATAACCCTTCCAGGTGGTGAATCTGTACCTCTAAAGGATGCCATTATCATTTTCAGTTCTGAATGCTTTAGTTCAGTGTCAAGAACTTCTCCATCTGCTGAAGACACGGGGAATGAGAATAGTGATAAATTGGAGGAGAAAACACCATGCCTCTCTTTGGATCTGAACATAGCCATTGAAGTTGATGCACAAAGTGTGCATTTAACTGGAGACTTTGGAGTCCTAGAGTTAGTTGATAAGAAAATTAATTTTGAAATACAAGAACTGTGATATTAGAGGAGAAATAATCATCTTTGTTAAGTTTGGTTGATACCTTTTTTTAATGCATATTCTCCACTCATTTAGTTAGACACTTGGCGGGGGAAAGAAAGTAATGAAGGCAAAATTACTAGACAGAGATACAGTTTTTATGTGTATTTTTCAAGCTTGGATGAGGGTGGTAAATTTCCGGATGCCTATGTGTATATGCTAATTAATGTAATCTAATCTTTTTTTCCTCTAATGTGACAGTGTGCCTAAAGTTTTATGTTAAATGATTAATATTTATATTTGATGCATATTTTCACAAAATTAATCATTTAAATGCAGGCATGTATATTACCAAAAAACAAAATGCAGGCATGTATATTTATATAAAACTATTGCCTAGTACTCCATATATCAACCCATTTTTAAATATATTAACGTATTATATGTTTTTCAAGCAAGTGATATATATATGTATTAATGTATGACCAGCATGATATTGAAAATTCAAGCGCGCGCGCACATATATATATATGGAAAAATATAAATCTACATAATACAGTGCATACCATGATTTTACCACTTAATCATGTCAATAGAACCAAAAAAAAAAAAGCGAGAGAGAGAATGTGTTCGGCTCTCTCCTGGACGGGTGGTAGAAATGTGGGATGGGTTATGTGATTTATGGGTATCACTACTCTCTATATATATATATCAACACTACTTCATGCACATATTTAAAATGTGTCTTGGTATAAATTCTACAATGAGTACTTATATGTGTACATAAAACAGTTATAACATAATTTTTACCACATCTCTCTTTGTGTCTAATTGCTCAATTTCTCTCTTATCTTTATGCCCTTTTCTGCTTAAAAAACAGTGTGGTACAATTGTTGTACCACACTGTTTTATGTACACATATAATTACTCTTCTACAATGTCTAGCTAATTGTACAATCAACAATGATAAACATACATAAACATAGTATTACCATTTTTTTTATCACAAACTGTTTTTTCTTTTAGCACCCCTCCCCCTTTTTTCTTTTTCTATTTTTTTCTTTTTTTTTCTTTTTCATTTTTTAAATAGTTTTCATTTTTTTATTTTATTATTTACTTATTTATTTATTTTAATAAATAATAATATAGATTAAGAAATATAATAAATGTGTGTTTTTTGAAAGATTAACATAAGTTTTTTATCATCATTATTTTATTTTGATGTTATTAACCAAATGTACTACTTCATTCACCGTTTCTGTGCACACAGTTAACCGCACAAAATCAATTAACCAAATATCTCACTTTGTTAACCGCCAATGTATACACCATTAACCTCATTTAAAAATATGTTCACCGTTTCTGAACACAAAATTAACCCCGTGTTAACAAGAGTTGCAATTAACCTCACAAATTCAATTAACCAAAAATCTCACTCTGTTAACCACAAATGAATACACCATTAACCTCATTTTTAAATATGTTCACCGTTTCTGGACACATAATTAACCTTGTGTTAACGAGAGTTGCAATTAACTTCACAAAATCAATTAACCAAAAATCATATTTTGTTTACCACAAATGGATACACCATTAACCTCATTTTTAAATATGTTCACTGTTTCTGGACACATAATTAACCCCGTGTTAACAAGAGTTGCAATTAACCTCACAAATTCAATTAACCAAAAATCCCACTCTGTTAACCACAAATGGATACACCATTAACCTCATTTTAAAATATGTTAACCGTTTCTGGACACATAATTAACCTCATGTTAACAGGAGTTGCAATTAACCTCACAAATTCAATTAATCAAAAATCTCACTTTGTTAACCACAAATGGATACACCATTAACCCCATTTTTAAATATGTTCACCGTTTCTGGACACATAATTAACCCCGTGTTAACAGGAGTTGCAATTAACCTAACAAAATAAATTAATAAAAAATCTTATTCTGTTAACCACAAATGGATACACCATTAACCTCATTTTTAAATATGTTCACCGTTTTTGGTCACATAATTAACCTCGTGTTAACAGGTGTTGCAGTTCACCTCACAAAATCAATTAACCAAAAATCCTTTTCTATTAACCAAAAAACGGAAACACCATTAACCTCATTTTTTTAATATGTTCACCATTTCGGGACACATAATTAACCTCGTGTTAACATGAATGATTAACACAAATTTATGCGATCATTTATTATATTTCTTGATCTATATTTTTATTTTTATTTGATGAGATAAATAAATAAAATAATAAAATAAAAATATAAAACTATTTTTTAAAAAAAAGAATTTAAAAAAAGTTTAAAAAAAAGTGGGGCAGTTTAAAATAAAAAATTTCAAAAAAGAAAGGGAATGGGGGTTGAAAAAAAAATTATGTTGTAAAATTGTGGGACGTACTGTATTATGTACGTCCGACATTTCCGTTGTACAATAAGTTCTAGGTGTTTTCAGGCAACTTTATTTCATGGACAGTGCAAACAAGTCTTTTAATGATATAAGACTTGTCCAAAAGTTAAAGATTTTCGAAGGGTAGCTGAAGGAATATGATTCATAGCGTAAGCATTCTGCAAAGGAAAAAGCTTGCTAACATGTCAATTTATATAAGAAAAACACTTTCATTAATCAATATGTCTAAAGCTGTTTGTTTTAAAATCGTTTCACATAAGCACGAGGATCTAATGCCAAATACAAACCAAATCATAGAATTAAGTAGGCGCATCAATAAGAAGCTTATATATATATATATATATATATATATATATATATATATATATATATATATGTTAAACTTCATGATCAAATTTCAGATAATTTGGACACTCGTGGGTATGTTATCTAATAGTGGACTTTTACTTATATTTTAAAAACATATTATACGTAAAAATAAATTAGTTTGATGAAGTATCAATTAGTTTTCGATTTTTATGAAATTTTATAAGCTTGATCTACTTTATAAGAACTTTCAATTCAACGGTTAGATTGATCAATTTCACATTCTACAAAAAGTTATTAATTGATGTAAGTCTTGAAGTTTGACACCCGGTGTCAACGAATCCCGACTCATATATATATATATATATATATATATATATATATATTCCCAAAATTGTAATCCCCCCACTGTCACCTAACACATTTTACCACCACAATTGTCGCCTGTCACCCTACACCGCAACCGCTATCGCCACCACCACACCACTGCAACTGCCACTGTCATCGCTGCCGCCACCACTTTGTTGTCGTAGTCGCCGCCACCACCATTTAATACCTTTTACCACCACCATTGTTGCTCAGCACCCTACACCACCACCGTCGTTGTTGTTGCCACCACTACTGCCATCGCCATCGCCATCGCCGTCACCACCACCTCCTCCTCGCCGTCACCGCCACCACCTAACACCTTTTACCACCACCATTGTCGTTTGACACCCTACACCACCATTGTCGCCATACTGTCACCACCGTCGTCACCACCACCGCTGCCACCCTACACCCCCTATTACCACCATCCAACACTCCTTATTCAATTTTTCAATACTTAATTAAATAATAAATAATATATATATATATATATATATATGGGAGCATATCAAGTGAGAACACTTGCTTATTGTGAGAAATGAGAACATTTAATAATGACCATTGGATAATATTTAATGGTTGAGATTAATCTCTAAATAAAAAAAAACCCCTTAACTTCCTTACTAATACATGATTACGTCTCTTTCCTTAAAATATTGCACATGCCATTGATTCTGTTAGATATTGTAAATATAATGAGACGCTTTGAATTTTTTTTTTTACAGTAGTAAAGCATGCAGCAAGCAGTGCGGGAAGGCAAGCATATGAGATACAACACATAACACAAGTCAACATGTAATACAACAATCATTCTAGTCACCTTACAAAATAAAATTATATCTCAACTCAATATAAAGAACATATAAATGAAATCCAAGATAGATATGCTATGCATGACCTGCGTTGCCCGACAGAACGGGGTCTTTTCACTGATTCTGGGATTAGACCTGAGCTCATGCTACAAGGAAAGTCTTCCAAGGGGACGTATCCCACCCTTATTCTGGACCGAAGTCAAGTTTTTATGCATGCATTCTGGGCCGAAGCCAAAACTCTTATTCTGGGCCGGAGCCAAATTCATTTTAGTCTTATTCTGGACCGAGGTCAAGCTTGATTAATTAGAGTTTGGTGGCCATAGGTCAAATTCATTTTCTAGCTGAAAAGAAATACATGTGCATAGTCTAAACTGAAACTTGGAAATGCCAAGAACAACTTAAAACAGAGAACATTCACAATTTCAACATACATGCCCTCAATGAGGAATAACATAAATGATTAACACCAATACATGAAATATATCTAACATACACATGATATTCAGCAAGAATCGCCAACAATGCCAAACCTTAGCAAAAATCCCCAAATCCAAACCCTACATAGGAACTTCTAACTCGATCACTATCAAACATACAATACAACTAAAATCAATCGGTAAATAGTCCTATACAATCACATACAACCTCAAGAAAGGGAAGATAGGAGGTAGGGCTCAAAAGGGAGAACATTCACAAGATGGAGTGGAACTGTGTGAGCTTTACTCACCTCAAAGAAGCTAAAAGAGAAGAGGAACGACGTTGGGGAGGATTGGGGGTGAAGATCCTTGGCTTCTCCTCCTTCTTCTTGGCTCCAAGAGCTCCTTCTCTCTCTAGAAATCTCTCTCTCTCTAAAAGCAAACGGAATGGGGAAGAATGAATAATCTCGTACCGTAAACTGCGTTTTTAAGTCTGTAAGTGGGTTCTCGCTCAAGTGAGATATTCTCGCTTGAGCGAGAGGGCTGGAAAAATCCCCTCTTCGCGTCCTCACTTAAGCGAGAAGTTTCTCGCTTGAGCGATCCCATTCTCGCTCAAGCTAAAATTGTCCAGAGAGTACCACAAAGTTGCCCTGTTCTTCGCTTGAGCGAGACCATTCTCGCTCAAGCGAAAGGTGCAGAAACCAAAATCCTAACTTTTGCTGCATAACTCGCTCAAGCGAGCCCATTCTCGCTTGAGCGAGAATCCTAAGATTTAATTCCTTACTTTTAATTAACTCCTATTTAATCCTAACTCACTCTCTCCCACTCATTCCTAGTTCTTTTCCCTATAACCTTCTCCTAACTTGGTTTTCTCATCCAATACTCTCCTCACTCCAATTTCTGACACCTTAAACCCTTTATAATTCTCTCTTAAAACTCGAGACTCTTGGTTTACTTCTATAATTCTTGTCTAAATTCAAATTCTAACCCCAAGTTTCTCTCCCCACCTCTAGTCTTTCTCTCTTGGCCGGATCCATAGACTAAGGCTTTCGCTATACTCTCTAGGCCCTAATTTTTGAGATGTTACATTTCTACCCCCTTAAATAAATTTTGTCCTCAAAATTTGCCCCGGTTACCCCCCAACACCAGGTCACAATCTTGCTTCTAAATACGTCCGAGCACTTGGAACTCTACCAAATCGTTTTTCGTTTACTAATACCTCTACTACTCTAGGTGGCTAAAGGAAACTAGGGTTCAATTGCATTCCTGAACTTTCCTTCATAGTCCTACCCTCATAGGCTACGTCTCAACCGTCATTATCCTCTAACTGTCCCTTGCCTAACTTACACTGGCTCCGATCAATTCTCCCATTCTTCCTCGGGATACATACCCCAACGCCTATTCTTCCTCTACCATAGTCCCAACACAGGCTTCTGAGGGCCTCACCTTGGTCTCCTCAGCCTAAGGTGACTTACGACTGGGGTCGAACTGTCTACATAATAGGATTGAAACGGAAAAAGGTGTTCACAAGGCTCCTGGTTGCGATCCCTAACTTAATGCCTAATCTTCGCACCAAAACCTTGGGGAGTACCTAAAGGTTGTCTAAGTTGTTGGGGTTCCTAATTTTTCAACAGCTACAGATTGCCTCAGACTCTGGGTTGCTAACAATTGGGTGGTGCTTCGAATTTTAGCTAGTCTTCTAGGTTACACTATGGATCCCTATGTCTTCTTCTACAAGACTACCCCCTTAAGGGTTTTGGCCCTCTCTAACAGCCCTCAAGGTTTAAGTCTACCACAAGGAACTACACTGTGACTCCTAAAAGCTAGCTGGTCTGAGACATCATCTTATAAACAACATCATCTCATCATTAGTTTCTGAAATAGCAACACACAGGTCTCAAATAAAAGAATATAAAGTTGCAGCCAAGTGATGCTCTTTTGATACACATATGATAGAGAATGGACAACCCCTTATAGTTCATCCGGAGAGAACCCAATCTCATCTAACAAAACATGATAGTGTGTAGGCCTGCTTGTACCTATCACTCCATCATGTGCACAAAAGTAGAAAACAAAATTATCTATCATTTCAACCTAGGAGACTGAGTAGGAACACATGCCCTCTACTAAGACATCAGAAGCTATCGCCTAATGTTGATCACCTAAGCAATTGAAGGAATATACAATTGCTCTGGTGAACCAAGGGACACACCCAAGCCTAGAATAATGGTGGAAACTTTAGAAACAAGAGGAATGGAAGGAGAATGTTCAACACCTAACAATGAATTCAGCATGCCGAGCTTAACACTAATCTTTAACAAGACATTATATAGATACTGGTCATTGACCCTCGTAGGAGTTATGCACCGAGTAACAATTCTAAATTCCACAAGATTTTTCTTCTTCCACGAACTATAAAGATCAGAGTTTTTCCGCTCAGGGATCAAACAGAGGAGAGACTGAGAACCCAACCTATAGACTTAGCTCTACCACTGATAAATTAGAAAGTAGGTAACAACCCGTGTACTGACAACATAGTCCTAAACATAGGTAATAGGAATGCCTACCCATGGGATACGGACAATAATGTACTAAGCACAAACTGATACTTATAAGACTTCTACTCCAAAAGCACTTGGCTAAAATAGCAAGGAATCTCATTCCTTAAGTGTCAATCAGCCAAGTAGACATAGGACCGGAAGGAACTGACCATGATTGAAACCTACTAAGTACCTCTATCCATCCAAGTTTCCAATGTCATTCACTCTCTTTACATACTTGGGTTTTACCTCCTAGCTTAACCGAACTAATCATGGGGTCCTCACTAAGTGATAATCCCCACCCTGTTCTACCTTAGAGCACCCTTCTTACCTTAGATCCCTTGTGGTATACAACCTTGTTAGGGTGGGTATTGGATCATGATCCTTAAACTTAATTTCCTCTATTAGTTCACTGTATTCTGACTTTTATTATGTTCCTAATAATTTTTAAAGTCATGACCTGGGTTCTTCTAAGATAGTCCTCACCCTCCAATCTCTAAGCAAGCCATTTACGCCTCTTGAGTCATCCTACCCCTAATCTTAAAACTCCAATTATAGGTGCCCCTCAAACCCACTCTATGTCTCTAAACTACTAACATCGTTCCCACACCTAGGGTGTAAATTCCCTTATCCTCTCATGAACTCCGCCCGTCCTCTATAATCCATCAAAGCGAGAAATCCTCAATTTGCAAAATTCTAAATTCCAAGGCCGTTCGACCCATACCCTAAAAGTTTACCATTAACCCTCTACTTACAATACTTTTCAAGCAACACAACTAGACATACTTGTCATGCAATCATTCAAGCAGACAAACAATATCATAATCAAGTACACAAGACATACAATTATTCAAGCAAGCAAGCATCACATTCAGTCAGGCAAGTCTAACACTCCATTCAACTCAAGTAAATCACATCACCAAGGTGCAACTACCAACAACCAACACTCTCCTCCCCAACTAGGGAGCCTACTCCTTATGTTCCCTCTAAACCTCCCTCTTTTTTTCACCTTCCAAAACCAATTACGCACACTCTCTGAAAAACTTCTACTTTATCTTTCCTTCTAAGGGTGCCTCATGTCCACTAGGAACTAAAGATGACATACCAAAATGTAACGTCCTAATTTCTTAATTCAAGAATAACGTCCGTTGGAAACACTATTCCCAAATTTATGAAATTATTTCGCGTCATTTTCGATATCGGCATACAAATCACATAAATGCTTAAGCAATCCAACGTTTGCTTAAGCTTCCACAAAATTCTTACATCATAGTTTTCAATACAAATTCTTAATTAAAAACCTAGGGAACGAACCTACAATTGGGAGTGTTATGGTTCATAAAACTCCTACCGGAGATTCGGAAGAGTTTCCCCTAAAAACTAGACATTCCCCAATTTTCCAACTTAACCTGAAATCCCGAAAAAAAAACCACCGGTACAGTTTATAATATCACAATACAATCTTAATCTACAATTAAGCCTCCATGGCCAATCTAAAGTCTCTATATCAATACATCATTATCTAATAATTACAAAAACTTCTCCACTAAGAATTTCTCTATGATCACTGGGAGTGTGTGGGTCCACTCCAAGAGCTTCATTTTCCATTTGAATATAAAGTTGGAACAACCTGCATAACTAAAATGTATCCTCGAAACGTGGGGTGAGACTACGGTCTCAGTGAGCAAAGCATGCAGCAAGCAGTGTGGGGAAGGCAAGCATATGAGATGCAACACATAACACAAGTCAACATGTAATACAACAACCATTCAAGTCACCTTACATAATAAAATCATATCTCAACTCAATAGAAAGAACATATAAATGCAATCCAAGATAGATATGTTATGCATGACCTGCGTTGCCTGGAAGAACGAGGTCTTTTCATTGATTATGGAGTTAGACCTGAGCTCAGACTACAAGGAACGTCTTCCAAGGGGACGTATCCCACCCTTATTGTGGACCGAAGTCAAGTTTTTATGCATGCATTATGGGCCGAAGCCAATATTCTTATTCTGGGACGAAGCCAAAACTCTTATTCTGGGCCGGAGCTAAATTCATTTTAGTCTTATCCTGGACCGAGGTCAAGCTTGATTAATTAGAGTTTGGTGGCCATAGGCCAAATTCATTTTCTAGCTGAAAAGAAATACATGTGCATAGTCTAAACTGAAACTTGGAAATGCCAATAACAACTAAAAATAGAGAATATTCACAATTTCAACATACAGGTCCTTAATGAGGAATTCTAACATAAATGATTAACACCAATACATGAAATATATTTAATATACACATGATATTCAACAAGAATCACCAACAGTGCCAAACCTTAGCAAAATCCCCAAATCCAAACCCTAGGTAAGAACTTATAACTCAATCACTACCAAACATACAATACAACTAAAATCAATTAGTAAATAGTCCTAAATAATCACATACAACCTCAAGAAAGGGAAGATAAGAGGTAGGGCTCAGAAGGGAGAACATTCACAAGATGGAGTGGAAGTGTGTGAGCTTTACTCACCTCAAAGGAGCTAAAAGAGAAGAGGAACGACGTTGGGGAGGACTGGGGGTGAAGATCCTTGGCTTCTCCTCCTTCCTTTTGGCTCCAAGAGCTCATTCTCTCTTTAGAAATCTCCCCCTCTCTCTAAAAGCAAAAGGAACGGGGAAGAATGAATAATCTCGTACCCTAAACCGTATTTTTAAGTCTGTAAGTGGGTTCTATCTCAAGAGAGATATTCTCGCTTGAGCGAGAGGGCTGGAAAAATCTCCTCTTCGCGTCCTCGCTTGAGCGAGAATACTCCAGAGAGTATTCTCCTCTCTCGAAGATTCTTGCTTAAGCGAAAATTGTCCAGAGAGTACCACAAAGTTTCCCTGTTCTTCGCTTGAGCGAGACCATTCTCGCCCAAGCGAAAGCTGCAGAAACCAAAATCGTAACTTTTGTTGCATAACTCGCTCAAGCGAGCCCATTCTCGCTTGAGCGAGAATCCTAAGATTTAATTCCTCACTTTTAACTCCTCTTTAATCCTAACTCACTCTATCCCACTTATTCCTAGTTCCTTTCCCTACAATCTCGTCCTAACTTGGTTTTCTCATCCAAAACTCTCATCTCTCTAATTTCTGACACCTTAAACCCTTTGTAATTCTCTCCTAAAACTCGAGACTCTTGGTTTACTTATATAATTCTAGTCTAAATTCACATCCTAACCCCAAGTTTCTCTCCCCACCTCTAGTCTTTCTCTCTTGGCTGGATCCATAGGCTAAGGCTTTCGTTATACTCTCTAGGCCCTAATTTTTGGGATGTTACATATTCCTTTATTTTAGGTAACAATTAAAAATCATGGCCTATTCCCTTATTTTAGACAACAATTTTTAATTTTTTTACCAAAAGTGAAAAACCATTGCATATTAAAATAATATGCAACGACTACAAAAATGACGCTAGTAAAACCGTTACCAAATCGTGGCCTAAGATTTTAGGTGACGATTTTAGCATCTTTTGTCACGATTTTCTATTGTCTAAAATAAAAAAATAAATGTTGTAATGTCGTAGAGCTCCCTTCATTTTGTCTTGTTTGGCCGCAAGTTTCAATCAAATCATTTTAGGGTGCAATGCATCCAACTTTAACACTTTGTTGATCGAAATTGCTAAATGGCTCGAAACATTAAACACGAAAAATGAATGAAAGTCAACATGGAACTATTATAGCCATTGGATGTTTTATTCTTAGATTCTCAATTTTTCTGGATTGGTTATTGATAAATGAAAATTAGTTGATAAATTAGAGCACTTTTTATTTCACTTATCAAGGATAAAATGATATATTTGCCCCAATTTAATCCTTTTTTATTTAATATTAGATAAATTGTATTTATTAATCCTAGATTTGAATTTGATGCTATTTTGATAGAAATATTGCTGATTTTTGCAGGATATTGCAAAGATTTAATTTGAAGGATAGATAGCATCAAATGAGGAAGATATCTGCAAGATTTGAGATTGATTGAAGATATTTAATGAAGATTTGAAGAAGATTTGAAGTCATTAATGAGGAGATCGTTCCCAATCAATCAAGGATTCTGTAGACAAGCTTCCCAAATAAATCAAGGATTGCTCAATAAATGCAAGGATATCATCAAATAAATGGAAACAAGGAAGGACAATTATGCGAAAACCAGTCTCGGGGAGAGATCAAGATTTAAAAGAGAAAGTTGGAGCAGCAGGACGCTAGCTGCGCTTCACTTGCGCTATAGCGCAGGGTGAAGCACAGACTCTCTGGAAGTTGCGCTCACTCCTGCGCTATAGCGCAGCCTGGAGCGCAGGATATGCTGATTTTGTCCTTGTTGTCGTTTTTAGATGGATCTCTTCCCAATTTGCGTTGTCTTTCCTTAGTCTATAAATAGGAACCTCTTGCACCAACCCAAGGAGGCTGGAAGTCGTCAATCATCGTAATCTAGTCTCTAGTTCAGTGATTATGTACCAAAGCTAAGTTTAGAGGAGGAGAGGAGGAGCGCTTCACGAGGATTGAAGATGGTGACAACATCTTCGGTGGTTTGTATGGCTACCTCGTGTAGTTAACTCTCCAGTAGGATTGGATGTAATCGATTATATCCCTAAGTGTATGTAAATTCTATATTATTATTTCCGTGCTCTCTGTCTATAATATTGGTAATCTTATTCTATACTTAATCCCTAATTCCCACGCTTGCGTCTGGAGTTATAGGCTAGTCTCAACTAACTAGGTTAGTTTTGATTAGGACCGAGAGTTGAGAAGTAGCTTCCATAGAAACTCACTCTCTGATTGAATAAGAGTACTCGATATCAGAAAACTGACACATGAGCGTTTCTAATGAGCGATGGGCAATGTGAGTACTCTAGCGAAGGGCGTTCACAGGATTAGGCCTATGTATCGATAGCAAGGGGTAGTTGATTGTAATTCCAGGATTCGAACATAGGCGTATCCTGATGAGTAAGGGTAGTGACAGTACTTGAGCGAAGGTGCGTCTACAGCGTTGGCCTCGTTTATCAACAAAGTTCCTTTACAAACTGACTAAAAAATAGCAAAATTAGCCGAGGGTAAGTCTGTCGCTTGGGAGAGCCCGCATGGATTATCTTTGAGTGTGTGAGATCGCTGGTAACTCGGGGTCTTAGCAATAAAGTTTGTCTACAGTATTATAGAGTAAACCTAAAATAATATATAGTCTTTACATGCACAAGGGGAGAGATGAGATGAAGTCCAATCCCAATCCAAGTAAAGTGTCTCTAACTCTACCTTTCTAATTCCAATTGATTATTTATTCTCTTTACAATTCCGCAATCATACTCTCTAAACCGTGCTTTCTCTTGATAATTAGATCACAGTTTACATAGATTAACCGTTCCCTGTGGATACAATACTCTTTCTTACTATTATACTACTGGATTTTTGGTTCGCTTCCCAGAAACCCATCAGTTATTAAACATTTTGTTATGTTTTCGTTATTACATTTTCGATTCATATATCATGGCTGACACAAACCATGCTCCTTAAGCCAAATTGCAGCTAAAGTAGCCCCATTATTGAGGACCTTTATGGGCACCGACGATTCAACCATGAGTCGACGTACATTTCAAGGACACATCATCCTCCGGTTTATGATGTAACTAACCAATGATTTTTTTGTACTTTTTTTGTGTTTGCTTAATTTATGGGAAATGCAAAAGTAGGAGTACTCCATCCGGGCCCATATATAAGTAAAAATAACTACATTGACACTTATTAAGAAAATTAGTTGAATTCATTTAATTTCTTTTATATCATCTAAAAAGTAATTGCATTACCTAAATTACCCTACGTTCCATTTTTTGAAACTTGTTTCAAGTAGACATACTCTGTTTCTATTGGCACATGATTCATTAAATAGAGTGGTTGGAAAATAAATTATGAATTAAATAAAGGGTAATTTGGGATGATATCATTAAATAGGGTGAAATTAGTTAAGTTTTGCTTAGATTTTAGTCCACCATAAGTGGGTGATTTTTTGCTTATAATTGAGTCCGGAGGGAGTATTAATTAAGAAAATAAAAATGAAAATATTAAATAAAACTTAAATTTTTATTAGAGTTAATATACAGTTTAGTCCTGAATGTGTCACGTTGTTTACTTTTAGTCCCTGTAAGTTCATTCGTGTACAAGTTAGTCCCTGAAAGTTAGGGATGGGAATAGGCCGAGTCGAGCTAGGCTTTCCAAGGCCTCAGCCTGGCCTGCACCTTAAATCCATGGCCTGAGCCAGGCCTGTTACCTGACATAGGCTTTATTTTATGGTATGAGTCTGATCTATTTAAAGCCTGACATGGCCTGAAAGCCTGTTTAAAAGCTTGTTTTATAATAAGGTACTTGGATATATCATAAGCATATATATGAATAGACATATAAACTCAAGTTTTTAACATACTTAAATGTTTATAGAAGCTAATAAGTATATAATTATAAGGAAAAGTAATAAAAAAATCTTTATAACAATAATATCAATATAAAAAATATTAGTATTTTATTTATATTTAGTTAAATAGACCGACCTGATAGGATCAAAAGGCTTTTTCGATAGCCTGAAGCCTGACCTATTTTGCTATATAGGCTTTTGAAAAAGCCTTGGCCTGATCTATTTAATAAATTGGCATGGGTTGGCCTGTGCCTGATGTAGGCCGGGTGGTAGGCCCCTGACGAGCGGTCTGGCCTGTTCCCACCCCTACTGAAAGTGTAAAACTTCTTACTTATTAGTCCCTTTGTTAACTTTTGTTACATGAGTGAAACGGACTTGCTGACTTGGACTGTTAAATATGCACAGTTGGACTGTTAAGTGATGTCTACATGAAGCTTAATAAGTTGTTCAGTATTTAATGTTGGACAGATTTTTAACTCATTCCCCTAAATTTATAAACTTCATTGATCTTCATTCTTCTCCCCCTACGAGAAAATATTTGACAACCCTAATTTCTATTCTTTAGGACCACAACAGAACTATTTTACAACCCAAATCTATATTAATTCTTTTCTCCATTCTTCTATCCCCAATTTTATAAGCCTAATCTCCAGTATTGTCTCTTCTTATCTCTCAAACCCTAAATTAAACAAACCCAAAGAGATAATGAGAACTGTAATGAATCAGGCAGCAAGTGGAAGTGTGTCTAGTGATGAAAGTTTGATGAACCCATGTTCATATCACAGAAGACTACAGTTGATGGGGTGTAGGAAGGGAAAGAATAAATTAAGATGGTTCTTGAGGTGACCTTTTTTTGGGGCAAGAACACTATCTTTCTGTTTAAGTTGGGTTTTAAAAGTGGGGTTTCTTACCATTTTCTGTGTATTTTGTGCAGAGGGATGATCTTGATTGTGGATAGTTTGAATGAAAGTTAACAGTGAGGAAGGGAATTTGTCAGGTTCATGCATATGAGACTTAGATGAGAGGTTGATTAGGAATAAATTTGTAAGATATTAAGTGAAAGGATTAACTAAAAAAAATTAGGGTTTTATTTTGGGAAAATTTTACAGCCCTAATTTTATTCTAGGTAGGCATCTTATGTGTCACATAACAATAAAACTATGCATTTAACTTACCAACTAAGCACCTCTATTTCACTAAACTAACAGAGGTTAACCGAGGGAGAATAAGTAAGAAATTTTAGACTTTATGGGACTAATTTGTACGTGGATGAATTTTCAGGGACTAAAAGTAAACAACACGACACTTTCAAGGACTAAATTGTATATTAACTCTTTTTATTATATTAGAAATAAAAAATATTTAATATATTATTTCTTATAAGTTTTTTTCATAGAGAAAAAAATATTACAATGTACCCTAACCTGTGTACGTACAACACCTCAAGACCAAAAATAACATTGGAAAGAACATTAGACCCTTTATTCGAGGGTTTAAGGAAAGAACAAACATAAGGGGGTCTTGGTTTGAACTCAACCACATTGAATTCGTTCTCTTCCTCATCTACATCCTTATCGTTGCCTTCCTTGAAAAGTTCTACAGAGGCTACCTATCCCTCTTTATGACTCGACCAAATTTCTTAAACTTAGGTTTTTCAGCCTTCAAGTACTTGATCTGTCTAACTCTATCACCTAACTAGGCCATGTCTAGAACTTTTTGGCTCACCAAATTCTTTCGAATGTAAAACTCTAGTCCTCCAGTAACCATTTGAACCAATTCATGTTCTGGGACTTGGGTAAAACACCTAGCTTTAGATTGTCTGAACGTATTAAGGTAATAGTCTTTTTTCACCATGCAGCCTTTTAATATTTACTAACTCCATTAGGCTGACTTTACTCTCACCTCTGAAGAATTTTTCATGGACGGATCTCTCAAGTTTGATCCAGTTATGGATCGAGTTTGGGGGTAAGGTACTGAACCAAGTAAAAGCGTTTTTTTGTTAGAGAACTTGGGAAGTATTTCATCTTTAAAAGTTTACTACTAGCCAAGTCCCCACATTCATCTGATATCTAGCCACATGTTCAATTGTTGATTCCCCCAATTTCCCCAACAAACTTAGTAATTTTTGGTATCTTTAGTCCTCTGGGTAACTCAGCCAGTAACACCATTTGAGGGAAAGCATATACAAAGTAAGGATTGTTTGCATACCCTATGTTGAACTCATGCCTATTTAACACTTGTTCAATTACGTTTGTTATCTTTTATTCCCCCAAGGTTAATTTGTCTCACCCTTTCAACTACTTGAGTTGGGTCTTGGTTTTGAGCCATTATAATAGGCCCTTGGTTACCACCTAGGTTATAGTTTCCCCTAACTTGAACTCCTTCTTGGGGTATCTCCAGTTGTACTCCTTGACTAGGGGCTCCTAGATTTGCCCCAAACACATCAACAAGCCTACACATTTGTCTTGCTAGAATTTGGTAATTCCGATTAGTTGTTTTTACCAGAGGGGTCATGATTGTGGCCATTTGGTGTGTAAGCATGTTCATTATGTCATGGTTACTCTCGTCCGCCTGTTGCCTAATTGAGTTTAGGGCTACATTGGTAAAAGTATTAGAATTCATCTCAATGGTCCAAATGTGGACCATTGGTGAAGAAATTGCCATTCTCCTATTAAAACTCTCTGAGTTTCCAAACAAATCGGGGGCTATAGGCATATATCGAACTAGAATTGATGTTTCCAGGGGGTTGGTGTAAATTACTTGGTACTTCTTAGAGGCATGGAAATACTCTGGTTGACAAAACTATGAGGTGGAATGTTAGCCCTTAGCGGTGGAAAGGGCATTACCTGAATGATGACAGGTTCTTCGGGTTCTGGTAGAGACCCTAAAATAATTTCCACATTGTTTCCCTCTACTTCAGTGGGAGAGGTTTGGTTCCTAGGTTGACCATTTTGAGATTTCTCATTGGCCATATTGGCTGATGAATTCCTAAGGGAATTCCAAGAAACGTTCTTCTGCTTACTGTTAGCCATTCCTACCACTCCTCAAGTTGCATTACAAGAGATAAGAACATGAAAATTTAAATTGTAGAAAACATAAATGTACAAGAATTGAAATGGTGGTCTGCAGTCCCTACTTGTTTTTGCAAATGGTTGCCTTAGTCTCAGGATGGACGTTGTGGCTTCTTTATGCTTGAGTATTCAGTTTTCTGATCATATAACATTCATCCTAATCCTTTTTATAGGATTCTTTCAAAACTGCTTTGTAGTAACTACTTTCAACTGCTCATGGGCCCTTCTTCCTTTATTGAGTCATCTGGACGCTCCTATGTCTCCACGTCTCTTTGAAGAGAACTGCTAGTAACTGCTTTGGCTGACATGGACAATCAAGAATCTGAACCACGCCTTCGAATACTGGCTTCAAATTGACTCCTTCGAACCTTGAATCTTCGACTTACGCTGCTAATTTGTGCCTTGAGGCTACTTTTGATGTCTCAAGCCATCAGTTATTAATGCCATAGCTCGAAGTCTATCTGTCTCAAACCCATTTCGCTTCAAGTTAGTAAAGGCATTATCGAACTCTTACTTGTTGGGTATGTCCAAAATTAAGACTTAACAAAAAATATGCTTTAACCCTAACAAACTCAATTTTGCTTTTGCAAACAGAAGTTGCAGTCAAATTGTAGTTTGGAAACTTTAATCCAAACACACTCTAAGTATGATTTTCACTTCAAAACTCAAGTAAAGACAACAATGATGTTTATGAAATGATTGTTTAGCTTTATATTTTGTGCACTAAAAGGTCAAGACTATTGAATCCACATATGTTTTTAGGATTTTTTTTAAGTTCAAAGTTTTTAATAGTCCTTTTGTTCATGAAGAATGCCCTTATATATAATAATTTTTTTCCGTGAATAATATTGCATCACTCCAACTAGTGTCTATATATAATTTATGGAGCGCCATTCTATTCACATTAGTGTCTATTCATATAAGAATGTTTTTCATAAAGAATTATGTCACTCCAATTGGTGTTTACGCATCATGTTTCTTTATTCAAATCATGTATACAATTTATTTTACAAGAAGGATTGTAACCATGGGAACGTTTACAATTCTTCAAATGGAAAGGCAATTCTTTAATTTGATTGTTTGTGCTAGAAATATATTATATAAAACCCTTCATGTGTCCTCCACCCAACAACTTAAGTTTTTGGCATAGTTGGTTCATGACATGATATCAGAGCCTCTATGACCATGTGGTCAAAAGTTCAATATTTGCCGCCTCATTATTCCAATAAAAGAAGTTTAATTCTAGTACACGGTAAGTGGGTCTGTGCATTATCCACGCTTACGTAAGGGGACGTCTTAGAAATATAATATATGAAAAAATTCATGTGTCCTCCACCAAACAACTTAAACTTTTGGGATAGTTAGTTCAACACAGTTTGAATTTGAATGAAATAGAACAATTGTTCTAATAAAATAATACAACTCTTTAAATCCATATTAAATCATGTTTTGGAAATGTCTCTCATTAAACAATGGAAACAATCACAAATATATACCCAAGAGAGGACACCCCTCTATTTCAACTTTTTTTTTGCTCTATATATTATAGCCATTAGTAAATATGCTTTGAAGTTTTAAAGACAAAAGAAAATGCTTAAATAATTGTTTAACTCAAATTTTAGAAATTATTTCTATTTTTAATCAATAAATATCTTTACATATGTTGAAATAAATCAATTGTTCTAATAAAACAATACAACTCTTTAAATCTATATTAAATAATGTTTTGGAAATTCTCACATTAAACAATGACAACAATTACAAATATGTACCCAAGAAAGGACACCTCTCATTTTTCAACTCTTTTCGAACTATTATAGCCATTAGCAAATATGCTTAAAAAAATTTAAGACAAAAGAAAATGCTCAAACTAATTGCTTAACTCATATTTTAGATATTATTTCTATTTTTAATCAATAAATATCTTTCCATATATTGCAATAGTTGTAAATGACTAAACAAAAGAACTAAAGGTATGTACACAATTCAAAAATGAAAATATCAGTGTGGTGCCGAAAATCAAGTGCATAACAAGTTAAAGATTACATTGATTAATTGTAAATGCCTTTAGAAAACAAATATGTAAGTTAATTGTGACTAAGGCCCGAACCGGATTACCACCGAGCACGTGGATCAGCTGTAAGGGACTGATTCAGCTTAACCAGTGGTCTCGAGTTCGAGCCCTGGGTATGCAGCTATGTTAAATACTCAGAGGGAGAGCTTTTCCACCCATAGGGTTCCTACCCGGCTCGAACAGGATTGCCTCCCGTGGAGGATACCTGTGGTATTGCACAAAAAAAAAGTCCCGAACCGGATTGCCCCGATTATAGTCAATACATGTGATTAAAAAAAACAAATATATATGTAAGTGTTGAGAAAATAAGTAACAAAATAGTTTTGGAGCCAAAGCATAAGACCATATTATGAAAAGGAAAATGACTTAAACAAAAGATGCAAAGCACTTGGGAAGATGGTGTTGGTTCGTGATCACTTGGGAAGATGGACCTCCGGTTTCCAGCAGAACCTTGGTGCAGTTTCGGTCCTCATGGCCATGCTCCGGGGCATCCTTAATAGCCTTATCTTATGCTGGAATTTGGGAGCCAGAAAAGTGGTGTTGGAGTGTGACTCGGCAGTGGCTGTGCAGCTGATCAGGGAGGGTGTGCATCAGGGACATCCTTATGAGTTTATTCTTCAGAGAATTGGTTTATTGCTCGCAAAGGAGTGGGAGGTCAAAGTTGTGCATGTTTGGAGGGAAGCTAATGGGGTGGCTGACCACCTCGCTAATTCTGCTCATGGTGGCTCTTTTGAGTTGCGATGTCTACATTCTCCCCTGCCTCTATTTCTGGTTTGTTGCTTTATGATGCTATGGGGTTATCTAGGCCCAGATTAGTTTCTTTATAATTTGGTTGTTTTGGCTTTTTAGCCTCCTTCTATAAAAAAAAAAAGATGCAAAGCACGTGAAAAGGAGTTATAAATTACATAGTGATTTTAATCATTCGTTTAATAAAAGTTTGATCATTTCTTAGAAAAAGTAATTTATTTAGCATTGAAATAATGATAATATATAATGACTAATATGAAAAACAACTTAATCATTTGTTTAATAAAAGTTTGATCATTTCTTAGAAAAAATAATTTATTTACCATTGAAATAATGATAATAATGACTAATATGAAAAACAACTAATTATGTAGCAAAGTTTGCATGTTCTTATCATTTTGAACAAAAAAATATATTTTCTATGACTATCACATGGTATGTGTGTTTTATTGTTATATACATGCTATCTATTTTAAAAGTAATAAATGAAATGAACAAAATTCTCTAAATGCTATTATATTTTATTTTAATAGTTGAAATTTTATTGTAGTTGCAACTTACAATGATGACATTGGTATTGATCATATCTAGTCTTTGGTTAAATATATAGAATTAGATAATTAAGATATCATTATAGTTTTTAAACTATGTAAGATATACATTCCTTATTTTGTTTTTTAAAAAATATTATAAAGAAATTTAAACTCATTTAATATAGGTTTTGATATCACAAATGAAGGAAGCCATGACAATAAGGGCTCATAAGACCAACGCTCTAACCAACTGAGCTACGGGACCATTACATTGATATTTGTTGTATTTTTCTATTTGATAATAATGTATTGCATTATATATAAAGTAGTTGATTTGATTCATGAACTCAATCCTTGATTTATTGAAAAAATGAGACTATTTGTGTTGATTTTACACTTAAATTTATACAAAATGAAATTTCATTTACATTTTTTAAACATAAATTTAGGTTAGACAAGTGCTTAAACAAAGGAGTACACAATCACTCCATCATTGGATATTAAAAAAAAGAAGCACACTAGCTAAAACACAATATGAATAAAAAAATAGGAAATCCAAACAAATTAATATATAATTATAAAGAGAAAAAGGTGAGATAGGTAGATAAAATTATTTTTTTAATCTAAAATTATAATAGTCTAATTAAATTGTATAAAACACTACAAATCAATTGTGTGTGAAAAATAAATGGGAAAAAAATTACCATATCTTATACCATAATGGGTTATTATACTTGAAAAAAAATGTTTATAGTAAATCCTCAATTTCGTCCCCGAATTACATGATCTCTTTCCCCATTAGTCAACAATAAACAATTTACATAAGCATTCCTCGAACTTTCAAAGATATATCATGTTAGTCTTCAAACTTTCACAATATCCTTTGATCCCTGACAAGAACCAATTTGATGGATATTATGAAAGTGAAAGAACAACTTATGCAATTAGTTTAGTTTGGGGACTAATGAGGAGAGAGATGATATATTCATGGATGAAAATTAAAGTTTACTCATTGCATGTGTTTATATTTAATTTTTGTCTTCATTTTTCCCTTTTTATTTGTCATTGATTTGAAGCAACAAAGACTCCTTTTATTGTCGGTAAGTGTTCACAAAATGATTCTTACTTGTGCAAAAAAAACTATTTAACAATAGTACTTCTAGATGTATATCTGAATAATTTGACTTCAATTTGTTAAATATTTGATTAAGTTCATTTATTTTATTAAACTAGCTTAAACTTGATTTTAAGCTTTATTATATGAAAGAGTTAAGTTGAAACTTGTTTAGATGACACTAAAAGCACATGAATAACTCACATAAGTGTGTATATGTATGTGTAGTGATATAAAGATTGTTAATTTGAATTAAGAAAGCGAGTACATTTTAGTAAATTATGATTCATTCTAGGAAACTATTATTATTTCATGTTCAACTATTCTTTTACTCTCTTTCTCTTCATAATTTCAATTCATCTTTTAATATGAAATATCAATTTAATAATTGAATAATAAATTTAAAAATATTACAAAAATGTATTTGATGAATCATCAATATATAAATAATGCAAACATTTATTTTATTATTTTGAGCATGGTCATGGATTTTATAGTCTAATTAAGTTTATCAAGAGACTCACATATATCATTCCTATCATATATATAGGAGGGAAATATTCCATCTTCGTCACTCACATTCCATAGCATGATCTATCTTACGCTCAATAACTAACTTTATAACTATGGGTGACATTTGATGGTGAATTTATGAATTCTACATCCTCATTGAGAGCTTTATCGTCATTAATGGTGAAATAAAATTATCGATGACTAAGTTGTTAACATGGACGAAAGAACCAATGGTAAAAGGACTGAAAAATAATGCATCTTTCTTGTTATGATGGGTCAAATTATCAACAACTAAATTGTCGACATGGATAAATAATCCATCTGTAAAATTTTAAAAATAATAATAATGCCTCCTCATTATTAATAGAGAATTTATGAAATTTTCAAATTTATTGATGGTTAAACAATCAATAATGTTGAAATAAAATCATGGATAACATGTTATCTTACAATGGACAAAAGACCATTAGTAAAAAGGATAAAAAAAAATTAATGCACTTTTGCTAATGTGAACAATGAAATTATGGATGGCTAAGCTATCATCATGGAAGGAAGATCATTGATATAAAACACCAAAACCAACATATATAAGTCATTGAAGTTAATAATTTAGTCGTTACATTTTTTAACTACTCAATTGCCAATAGGTGTGTAAACCAGCGACTTTTTGACCACAATGGTGCTTTTTTTAAAAAAAAATTACCTGAATAATGTAGTCCAAAATTAATTTACCAATCTGGTGTGGTAGGAAACGCAAACTGAAATTGCGCAAC
The DNA here is from genome assembly GCA_026901365.1 of Sesbania bispinosa. Taxonomy (NCBI): domain Eukaryota; kingdom Viridiplantae; phylum Streptophyta; class Magnoliopsida; order Fabales; family Fabaceae; genus Sesbania; species Sesbania bispinosa. The sequence goes on from QLOH01000398.1 coordinate 199,496, forward strand.
ATGAAACGCAAGCTGAGTTTGCGCATTGCTTGGGAAGCGCAAACTCAGTTTGCGCATTACAAAGGGAAGCGCAAACTGAGTTTGCGCATTACAATGGGAAGCGCAAACCCAGTTTGCGAATTGTGATAAAACGTATTTAAAATTTTTTTTTGCCGTAATTATATATTATTTCTACTTAAAATATATAAATTAGGATAGTGCCAAATTATTTTACATAAAATATAAAAATATGTTAATTAGGAATAATTTCATACATTACTCATTTTAAACAAAGATAGTGCAAGAATTAATCAACGATACATTTAATCTGTTGGTGGGAAAGGGGAGAGAATACAATGAGGACGCCGGTTTCTTGCATGGCGCGGTGGATTTCTTCTTGGCTCGTGGTCGTCAGTTTCCAGCACATGTCCTGATGAGCTTCCTTCTTCAGCAAATGCTTCATTTAAGTTAAAACCAAGGCCAGGGGGATCAGGTTGTCTAGAAGAACTGGCTTGGTAAGGCATCCCAGAAGCATCTGGGGACATGAGCGGAGCATTTAACCATTGATGAATCCAACCTGTTGGTGTTGTTGGTGTTGCAATATTTTGTGTATAAACAGGTGGCGTCACATGAACCGGCGGTGTTGGCATATAACATTCCTCCATTGTAAATGGTGGTTGATAACCAAAGTCAGGAGAAGGCATATTTGGAGGTGTCGGTTGTGATGGATAATAATATGAGGAATATGGATCAAAAGGATGCACCGGTGGCACATAATACATCCCTGGCTCAGGTTCTGGTGGTGGTGGTATTGTAAGTTGTTCATGGGCCACTCGTCTACGACGACGATGCAAATCTTGTCCTTCCACCCGTCCAGCAGGGATGTCATCGCTGACTTGCGATTCTTGTGCAACTTGAGTAGGGGCGGGAGCTGAGGATGCTGCTGTTGTAATTCTATCTACTTGTCGACAAACTTGCAAACAATGACCTAGTTCGTGTCTCATGTTTTCAAAAGTGAACGAACTTTGCCCTTCTGTCGTCACCGTGAAATACATGCGTTCCAAGCAGTCAGCCTACACCATAAATGTAAATAAGATATTGTCAACCTACACATGAACATTATCATACTTTCCAAGATATTAAAAAAATAATAAGGCATACCATGTGTCCATCCTTTGCACCCGTTCTACTAATCCAGCGCCTTGTGTGTCTTTTATACCAAATAATATATTCAGAATTGGGGGGTAGGTGCCCTTCCCCTTGAAAGTGTTCATTTTCCCAAAGAAAATGCATCCTATGATCCCATTGGTCCACGTATACGGCATGTTTGGCTCGCCAATTTTCCGTTGTCTTCCCCTTCAATGTAAGATCATGTAGTTTATCTGGCTGACAGGGAGGTCGTGGAATATGCTGATGCATACCAAAATGCCGCATACAACGATCTGGTTGATGCCACTCAATAATGTGGAAGCAAACAAGTGGCACAACGGCCCTCCATATTTGAAGACCCTCTAAACAATATGGTGGAAGTTGGATCATGATTTCAGGCGTGTATGGTATCCACACAATCTGTAGATGGTGTTAAAAACTTAGGTGGAATCATATAAAACAACCAATAATATGTAGGGGTAATAAAAGAAAATAACTCACATCTGTGCGCGCCATCGTATCAAAAATGTGCCGTCAATTTGTACAATTGGCTTGCAGAAATTGAATGCATCACAACATTGTTTGTAGGTCCAAAACACGCGAAAAAAAGTCCGGAATCGATTATCCACTTGATGATCATAAACAAATACCTTTGTCTCAATTTTATATGCTGAACCTGGGGAGTACAAGGACATTTTCTCCAACCACTGAGGCAATAGTGCATATGACTCATCCCAATCTCTATAGACCTTCACTATCGCCTTTTGTTTAGCCTTCCAAGCCTTTCTATAAGAGATTGAAAAACCAAATTGGGCATTAATCCTTTCTTGTATCATTGAAATGGAGACTGATGGATCTATGCCAACCATTCCTACATCAAATTCAATACAACGTCTCAAAACAAAGTTCCTTAAACATAATTATACAAATTTAATATTTTTATAAACTTTTGTTGAGCTAAAAACACCTTACCCAAGATGCAGGAAGACACAAATTCGGAATCCAACTTCTTGTGATCTTGGGAGAGCATTGCATTCATACATGTATGTTTACCTCCCCATTTAGAGATGACCCATTTTGTTGAATTCTTACCTAACATTGCTCTCATCCGCCACGGACAACCATCAAAATAGTTACGACACTTCAACGTCAGATATGTCGGCTTGGATTCAACAACAAAAAAGGTCTGGTGTATTTTCATTGAATAGTGCTTCACAGCCATTTGAACAGATTCCTTGCTATCGAATTGCAAACCAACATATAATTCATCTCCTACTCGCCATGATCCAAGCCCTTCCACCCCAGTGGATTCTGTCTCTTGATCAGGATGGTCCCAGTTTATATAATTATAATGAGGAACTAAATTCCAATAAGGTTCTTTTGTTTGACCTGTACATTAAATTACCTATTAAATTAAAAAATAGTCAAGTAACGTAAAAACATCACAATATCGACATAACTTACCTTGTTGTCGTTCGTTGTCATCATGCATAGAGACTGGTTGTGGTGAATTCGCAGCAAATGTAGAGGGCATTACAGGATCAACATTCGCATCAAAGTCGCCGTCAACATCTGTATCAGATGAATCCCCCTCAGGAATTTCCCCTTCTTCGTTACAATCCTCACTATCCTCGTGACAAGAATTTGAATTCATGTTGAAATCGATATCATTCTGCTCACTTTGAGGTTCACCTATGTTGACATCCTCCTCAACGTTTATATCTTCTGATTGATATACACGTTCATCTTCGATCCCCATTGTTAGTTGAGTATCCAAATTAAGAGATTGGACAGCTACAGATGAACTTCCAACATTGTCAATCTCTACATACAATTCTAGTACAGTCATCAATAGCTGCTGTTGAAATCCTTCCATCATACACTCAACATCTTCATCATCACAGATTTTAATACCTGTATATCTGGTTGGATTTTCAAATATTAAAAACCTACAAATCAAGCTAGAAATAATTTGGTTGGACGAAAGATTTAATTTTCTGTGAATTTTTTTCTTCAAAAAATTAAGACTGATTCCGCGTTTTACCCGTATAGATCTTTTATCACCTTCAAAAATTAAACCATTAACACCTTCAAACCATCTACCATTCGAATATATAAAAATAATAATTTGACTCATTTTTTATAAAATAAATTATGACAATACATACAAATACAACAAACAAAGACAGTGCATGCATCAACAGGTTCGCGTTTTTGACAATGGAAGTTTAGCCGTGCATGCATCTTCATTTATATAGGAATGTGTTTATTCAAATTGCGCAAAAAGAGGTTGAGTTTTACAAAACGCAAACTGAGTTTGCGGTTCCCAACTTTGACTGACATATTCTGATTCTTATTCTTATTCTGATTCTCACTCAAATCAGTCACTCATCCGATTCTTATTCTTATTCTCACTCACTCGTACTGATTCGTACTTCACGTGCCTTACTTTTCACAATTTGCAAACTGGGTTTGCGCTTCCCATTGTAATGCGCAAACTCAGTTTGCGCTTCCCTTTGTAATGCGCAAACTGTGTTTGCGCTTCCCAAGCAATGCGCAAACTCAGCTTGTGTTTCATGTTGCGCAATTTCACTTTGCGTTTCCTGCCACACCAGATTGGTAAATTAATTCTGGACTACATTATTCAGGTAATTTTTTTTAAAAAAAGCACCATTGTGGTCAAAAAGCCGTAAACCAGCTGATGATAAAATCAGGGACCACATAATTGATAATTAAGTTGTCAATATTGGTGCCTATTGATCAATGAATTAATTATTGACAACTTTATCCATTATTTAGTTGTGCATATTGATGAACAAACTATTGATATTTTATTATTTATTGACATTGTTAGAGCCATTGATAAAAATCTACATAGGATGGGGTACCTCCCAAATTTGAAGTTGCCCATCATTCTTGGCACCTAGCTTGGCCAACTATTATAGCAGGCTTGTTAGCTTCCGCAGACAAGTAAGATATATCTATTTGTTGCAATTAATGCATGTAGTAGCATGTACACAATTTTCACTACACTTTTGTTTAACTTTATCTAATCTTATTAGATAATTAAGTCACAAAAAATTATGTTGAAATTGAAGATCATCAATTACATTTATGGGGACAAAATTAGTAACATATTGTTGGTGTAAAATTGAAAAAAAAAATTTAAGTTATAGATGAGATGAAATTTCGATTTAGTCTTAGGAATTGAGAAGTTTTCAATTCAAAATGAAAAGTGAGATGTTGGATTACGAAGAAGATTTGTTGTTGGGATCTTAGTTGGTATTTTGAATAAGGATTCGAAATAATGATAGATTTAGAATGATTTTGCTTAAACTCGAAATTTGTTATGCTAGAGTGAATTTAACTTAGAAATTTTCGCTAAGTTTAGGAGATCTTTTTGAAGAATGTTTCAAGATTCAAGAGAGTTGTTGGAGCAATTACGAGAGCTTTCTTTTTTTAGGTTTAATTCAAGACACGTGTTATTTTATTGTTGTAAAGTCAGTTTATTCTTATACGTGTCAAATCAATGTTATAAAACTCGGACCGGTCATCGACTTGGTCGAGGTAATGGGTCAATGGTCGAACCAGTGAGTCACTGGTTGAACCGGTTAAACCGGTATATATATCAAAGCCTATACATTTTATATTTAAAAAAATCTAAACTTTTTGAAAAAAAATAATAACCACAAATTAAATTAATAAGATTAAATAAAATTAAATTTTTATTATGTTTTATAATATTCATTATCCATTTAAGTACATATTATACATTCTATATTTTATTATATTAAAAAATGATTGAAAAAAGTAAAAAAAAAAAAGTAAAACAATTGGAAATATTAACTTGTCAAAAATGAATCAGTCACAGTAGTTTATATAAAACATTACGCACATATAATTGTAAAGCATGTCTTGGCGCAGTGGTCGCACGCATGCACCCTTTCCTACAGGTCCCATGTTCAACACTCATGATGGTCATTTTTGCATTTTTGAGTTTCCAAGACCGGTCAAACCCTTGTTTGACCCGAGTTGTTGGTGTCAGTTTGACCGTGGTTCGCTGACGTCATATCCGAGTTAAATACAAGTCTGATCCAATAGGCTAACCACACCGGACATGGGCCCAGTTTCTGGTTCAACCAGCCGATCTGGTCCGATTTTAACATCACTATGTCAAATTGTAATAGTTTAGCTGTTAGGTTTTCCAAATCTATAAATAGGTACTTTGTTGTTAGAATAGTTATTGGATTTTCATTTATGAAACTCTCCAAAAAAACCAAACACATCCATATTTCTGTGACTACTGGTAACTCTGAGAGAAAAGTGTGTAATCCACCAACTTTCAATTTAATGTCTTTTGTTTGAAGTTTTTTTTACTCTTTCTTTCATTGATGTTCTTTCTTTTTTGCTTTTATGAATTCCTTTTCTTTCTTTAAGTTTAAGTTATTTTGTTTCCTTTTCTTTTTTTGATTACTTACAATTCCCCCTTTAATATTCTTCTTTCAAAAATATTTCTTTCTGAAAAATTTATAACTTGAATGATTGTATAAGAACTATGTTGGGTATTGAGCTCCCTTCTTATGTGGAGAAAGTCCCAAATTGAGAAGTACACTTGATGTCCCACTTAACTAAGTGGATAAGGATATGAATAGGTGAGAGAAAAAGGTCTCAAGTTAGTAAGAACACCAACACTTTGAGAGAGAGAGGAAGAAAAAGTTATTTTCGCTCAAACACAGAGCTGTCACCATAAAATTGCAACTGTAGATTGGTTCATCGATTGATTAGGCTGAAATTTGGGTAGAGGGTTTGAGATAATTAGTACTTCATTCATAACGGTTGGATTATTGATAGAACGTCTGCGTTGTGCAATCTTTAGTTTGCACAATAGCTCTATTTTTGGAGTTTTTCATCTTATTTGTTCTCTATTTGAAAGCTTTATAGCTTTGTTGTTTAGTTGGTTGTTAGCATTCTTTTGTGCACTTGATTGAGACTATTTTGTACCCTTGTTTGATTATAGTGGATCTATTTCTTTACTCCTGACGACCCGTGGTTTTTACCCTTTCTTTGATGGGTTTTCCACGTTTAAAATCTTGGTGTCTTGTTTTATAATTTTGGTGATTTGTTATTGTTCTTGCTCCTCACAAATTCTTGCAAGATGGGGGGATTTTATTTCCACTGCATTTACTGTGTGAGTGTGTTCTGTATTGTTATTGTGTTGTTGTTCCCTATCAAATTCAACACCTTTTTGGATTAAATTCGTAAACAAGAAGACAAAGTGAAGTTTTCTGAGCCATTTATGAAAAGTTAATATTTTCGTAATTACTTATGGAAAGTTAAAGTTTTTGTGATCACTTCCAAAAAAGTTTACAACAAACAAATTGGTACTCCCAATGGGACTTATTTGAAATAGTGTCAAAGTTGTGTTGTATGATCTTGCGAAGTGGAAGAATGATTTCTGTGTCAATAACTAATAATAACAGATAGAACGGAAATGCTTTCGCCAATCAGAATAATAATTTTGGTCCAGGAAGTCCTCGAGATTATAGGAATCTTAAGTTAGTAAACAATAATGAGAAAAATGGAAACAATGGGAATAATGTGAATGGAGAGCAAATTGTGAACATGACTCTTCTTGAAGATCCTGTGATTTCCCATATCATGCCAACCGCTCCATTGTCTCTTGGGGGGACCAAAGTACAAGTTTGAATATAAGACTTGAACTTCCCCCATATGGAGTTCCTCCAGGGTTCATTCCCCCGCTACTAGGGACTGCTCCAGTAACACTCTAAAATGCCCATGCCTTCTATTTTTTTTCCTAGCCAGACCCATTGAACTTAGGACTCATAGGAAGTTCCATGCCATGACTCAAGATGTCTTTGGCAATCACGTCATGAGACATTTCAAAAGCTATGATGAACATTGCACTTTATTCGATTAGGAAACAAATGGATGAAAGCAATTATGAAATTGTAAATATGTTGTCAAGTCATTTGACGACGATAATGAAACCTTTGATTGAGAATACTAACCAGAATTACAAATCCTTGTCCAAACAAATAGGTTGAATTGGTGATGTTTTTGGGACTCCAGCGGACCTCGTGGTTCAACAAGAAAATAATGTAAGGGAAGATATTTAGCCATAAAACCAGAATAACGATAATCTCCAGATCATTTTGAATCAAAATTAGAATATTAATGAGGTTTTGGAACGATTAAGACAAAATAACCTTTGGGCATGGGCATCAGAATATTTCTATCATTGTTGAGCAAGTCTTAAACAAACATGGTTTCAATGTTGGAAATGTTACTAGACCATGTTTTGTATCACCATTCACCGCCTACATTTTTTAGACTAAGTTTACCAAGGGGATTGAAAGTTTCTATATTTACTAAGTTTTTGGTGAAATTAGTGAGTCTACCTTCGAGTTATATAGGGGCCAAATTTGATGGATAGAGTTATCTTATATGATAGTTTTCTTATCCCACTTTCTTAATTTTGCTTATTTATCTCGTAACAATATTCTAATCATTATCCATCATCATTTGAATATAAGAAAAAACGGGGATCTTAAACCGTGCATCTAAGTATATTTATACTTCTCTCCTTAGTTCATAACTAGCATACTTCAGACTTTTCTTCCACCACCTCTCGCACTCTTTCATGACTATTATCACATCCTTTGTAAAGGTGGCAAAATGTAACATCCCCTTTTTATTAATTGCTTTTAATTGCTTTTAATTACTTTTTAGCCACGAAGGCTCTTTGATCTTGTAATGTATTTATGTGGTTGTATTATTATGCTGGACTGGTATTTTCTGAGTTTCAGGTTGTTTTGGAATTCGGGAAAATATCCGGTTTTTAGGGGAGACTCTGCCAGATTTTCGGTAGGATTGATTTGATTCTAAATAGCATTTTTGGTAGGCTAAGTTGAAGAAAGAGAATTCTTCTTTTAAAAAAAAGAAAGAAAGGGGTGCAACAAGTAGAAAAACAGAAGGGGTGTAGCAAGTAGAAATCGCGCGCTTCAGTGCACGACTTATGCCTCTCAGCGCACGCGAGACCCATCTCCAGCGCATTATGAGGGCCGCGCTTCAGCCCATGGAAGGTGCGCCCCAGCGCCCAGGGAGGGGCTGCAGCGTTTTTTAAAACACTCAAGATGCCCATGTCTCATTTATTTCCTTTCCCTGCTCCATTCTTAGGGTTCGGCCGTGAGCGAATATTAGAGAGAGAGAGGGGGGCTTTGAAGTAGAAGGAGAACCACTTGAAGGTGCTCCATCTCTAGGGCTTGTCTTCCACATCCCCTTCATCATCTTCTTCCTTGTTCTTCCTCCTGGGTGAGTATAACTCACACACCTCCCTACCACTTTGTATTTCCTTTCTTTGATCCCTTTTTCCTCTAACCCTCTTCACTTTGATTTTAATTGTTGGTTTATTGTGGAATTGATTGTTGTACATGATTATTGTGGATTAATAGCTTGTATGGGAAACCCTAGGGTAGTGGACTTTGGGGATTTTGGAGTTTTTGTTGGAATAATTGATAGTTGGGATTTGTGTGACTTATTGGGATGTTTATGTTGATTTATTTCATACTATTGAGTATGTATGAGTTGGTTGTGATAGGAAAAGTTGGAGAAAATGATTGTTGGCTTGGCCCTACACTTGTATTTTTAAGCTTTGGCTTCGACCCCAGTTCTTATTAATTGATTAAGATTGGACTCCGGTCCCCAGTTAAATTGGACTTCGGTCCCCAGTTAAAACACGGGTTTCGGCCACCAGTTAATTGGCGGTGTTATGCCCAAGGGATACGTTCCTTGTAGTCTGAGCTCAGGTCTAGCCCCAGTTAGTGATAAGACCCCGCCTGTCGGGTAATGCAGAATGTTCATGTTCATGTTCAAGTTCTTATTTATGTTATGATGACATGTCGTGAGTAGCGTTCTCTTAATTTGTTGCATTCATTCTATATTTCCTCCCCACACTGCATACTGCATAGTTATATTCACTGAGGCAATTGTCTCACCACACGTTTCGTGGATTATTTTAGATGCGCAGGTACCTCCCCACCCGGGAAAGTGATTTAGAAGATTAGCTGCAGAATTCTATTTGTGGATGTATTTTGATGTGGGTTTTGGGAGCATATGTGTTTGATGATTATCGCATTTTATGAGATTGTATTTTGGGAGGATACAATTGTACATGTGGTATCCTTGTAGTATTAGGACACATGTATGAGGCCATCCCCAATCAGTTCTTGTATTTGACTTCTTTTGGATTTCTAATTTCATGACCAAGCCTGTATTTATGATTTGGAGATTATGATTTGTATTATTTAAGCGATCGTTGGTAACTTAAATAATACTTGATATTTAAATGGCGCGAAATAATTTCAGGAATTTGAGGATTAGTTTCCAACGGGCTAAATCCTTGAATTAGAAATTAGGACGTTACACAAAACTAGTCAACCCGCCCCGTCACGACATGCCTTGCCTTTAACCCGCCTTAAACAGGACGTGGCGGGTTGACCTGCTAAAGAAAATTGGGTTGAAAAAATAAACCCACCCGTTTAATGTCGGGTTGGCATGTCAGGAAAATTTAAAAATAAAAAGGAAAATTGCTTAGTTGGGCAGGTTACAAGTGGCAGGTTGGCGAGTCAACCCGCCTAACCTGCCAAAAAACTAAAAAAGTGCAAAAATTGACGAGTTATAAAAAAAATTGTCCTAACCAAACGGGTCAACCCGCCTCAATAGTCGTTGACCCATAGGTTTATCTAGAGCATACCGGTAGGTTGAGTCACCTGCTCCACCCACAATTTTAAACGTGTCCCGACAAAGTTGAGCTTGCATTGTCACCGGTAACCCTTTCTCTCTAACTATTCTTCTTAGTTATTTCTAAAATTCCCAACATGAACAATAATCAGCCATACTTAACATGGATTTCTCTCTTTCTAGTTATAACATCACTAGTTTTGGTGACTGCAACTATAAAAGAGAAGATGAATCCCGAACAAAAGTTTGTCTCAAAAATATAAAATAGCATGTCTTGCTTCCATTCTGGTTGCAAGTGCGTGGGTTGTTACCATTCCAATTTTTGGTAAAACTTTCTCTTTATTACATCTGAAAAAGTATTTTTTTTCTTCTTGGTGAAGGCCTTTGTAGTTGGGGTCATATTTATATTATCCACATGTTTCATCCATGTGATTCTTGATGCATTTAAAAAAATTAACATCTCCCTATCTTAGTGGTCATCCATAGGGATATTTTTCATTCATAGGATTTATGGCAATGTTATTGGAATACTTATGATTGATTCTTTGACAACGACATATTGTAGCAAGTCTCACTTTAATGACAAGGAAGTTATTATAGATGAAGAAAAGATGGAGGTATATGACCAAACTTGCATGGAATAGCTATGAAACTGAAAAAATCTCGTCACTTGGGCCTATGCAATTTGGTGTACAAGACTACTACAATTCTCTTGGTAAAAAGATTAGTCCATCCTTATATAACAACATTATCAATCATGAAATTAGCTTAATTCAGCAAAAAATACCTTAGACAATACAATTTTCAAGATTGATTTAAAGAAGGCTTAAGATATGTGTACTAGAATTGAATGTTATCCCTTCTCATGGTTGCAATATCCTAGAAATGAAAGTTAACGTAATCACATGGTGCATGCTTTGAATCTCCTAGCCTTTCTATTCTTTAGAATGGTTCAAAGATAGATATTTTCTCATGACTCCTTATCTCATTGTATTATGTATAGGATGGGGTACCTCCTGAATCTGAGAATGCTCATATTTCCTGGCACATACGTTGGCCAACCATCAACAAGCTTATTAGCTTTAGCAGAAAAAAGAGACATATCTATGTGTTGTAATTACTGCATGTAGTTGCATGTACACAATTTTCACTACACTTCCGTTTAACTTTATCTAATCTTGTTAGGTGATGGAGTCATAAAAGTTGTGTTGATTTTGATGATCATCAATTAAGTTTACTGGCATAAAACTAGTAGCATATATAACAAGATAGCTTTATATAAGAGATTATGGTCAGGTATATAATAACAAACTACCCATGGGCATAGCAAACTTAACATCGCTTTAGAAAACAGATATATAGAGGACAAATTTTATGGATAGATTTTTCTTACATGATAGTATTCTTATTTCACTTTATGTGGGGTCATCTTTGACCTCATGAGCTTAAAATCCAATGCAGTAATACTTTACTCATTTATGGATTTGTGATAAAATTTTATTTGCTAGAAAACAACATTATTCGTGTTATAGTATTCTAATAATCTCGAAATTAATTTTGCTTATTTATCTCGTAACACTATTCTAATCATTACCCATCATCATCCAAATTTAAGAAAAAAATAGGTATCTTAAACCCTGAATGAATCTTTGTATATGTGTATATATATATACTTATCTCCTTAGTTCATAACCAACATGCTCCAGACTTTTCTTCCACCACCCTACCCTCTTCCATAACTATTATCGTGTGCTTTGTAGGGGTGGCAAAACGGGCCAACCCCCACCTTAAACACAGCGAGTGAGGCGGGTTGACCCGCCAAAGAAAAGTGGGTTAAAAAATCAACACGCCTCGCCTAATGTCAGGTTTGCCCGTAAGAAAAATTTAAAAAACAAAAAAGGAAAACAGTTCGGTCTAGTGGGTTGTCCAATCTGCCTAACCCGCCAAAAACACTTTTAAAAATGCAAAAAATGATAAAAAATGACAAGTTATTAAAAATTAAAATATAAAAATGTCTTTAGGCGGGTCAACCCTACCCAACCTATTGTTGACCCGCTGAGTTAGCAGGTTAATATGGGGTGTGTTGTTGAGTTGAGTCACTTAACTCACCCCGCCAATTTTAGCGGGTCAACCTGGCAGGTTGAGCCCCATTGCCACTCGTAACCCTGTCTTTGTAAGTGTAACTATTCTTCTTCTCAACTATTTCTAAAATTCCTTACATGAATAATAATCAACCACACTTCACCTGGATTTTGGTGACTGCAGCTATGAAAGAGAAAATGAGTCTCGGAATAGAAGTTTGTATAAAAAATATAAAATAGCATGTCTTCCATTTTGGTTACGAGTGCAATGGGTGTTAGGATTCCAATGCTTGGAAAAATTTTCTCATCATTACGTCCTGAAATGAATTTCTTCTTCTTGGTGAAGGCCTTTGCAGTTGGGATCATACTCATAATATCCATGTGTTGCTTGATTTGCTTGATGCTTTTAAAAAATTAACATCCATGTCTTAGTGACCATCCATGCGGAAATTTTCCATTAGAGGATTCATGGCAATGTTATCCCCTATTAGAACCCTTATGAATCATTCTCTTGCAACGACAAATTTTTGCAAGTCCCTCTTTAACAAGAAGGAAAGGCTTATGATCTTGTGTATTAGAATTGAATGTTTTCGTTTTTTCATGGTTACAATATCCTAGAAATGATAGTTAAGGCCCCGTTTGGGGTGGCTGCGAATTTTCAATTTTTGGTTTTAAAAAATTTCAATAAGTTTTTACAACTCAAAACTGAAAACTAAGAGCATGTTTAATTTCGTTTTGTTTTTTAGTTTTTGAAAACGGTTTTACAAAACTGTTTTTTATAAATAAAATGATTTATTTACATAATTTCCAATACCAAAATAGAAAAACTAAAATATAGTTTACCAAAACACCTAAAAGTAGTGTTATGCATGGATCAGTTTTCAATTAAAGTACTCCCTGTCGAAATACGCTCAGCCATGATGCCTTACTCCGACATGTCCAACACTTTACCGTTCTTACACTCCAGTCTGGATGCTTGACACCTCTGTTGGCACACGCTGTCAAAAGCCTTGCTTTGCCTCCAAGACTATTTTTTCCAAACTGACAACGACAGCCTGCCACCAGCTGTTCTTGACTGATACAGCGACTATCTGTCACCAGCCTTTGTCCCCCATGCGTCCCTGATGTCATTGTCGCCCAAACAACATCTTTGATTCATTTTAAAACCTATATATAAGTCCATTTCATGACCATGAATGAGGGATTCAAGCATCCAAAGATGGAGAGCATATACCAGACACCATAAAAAAGAAGAATATGATTGACTCGGAACAGGGGGCATACTCTGTAAAATAACTTCACCCAATTTAAAGTTTCAAGAACAAAAGTCTCTCATCCACTTCCATCACCTTACATCTCCTAAGCATACGAATCCTACTCTATTTCTCTTTGTATTTATCTTCTATTATTTCCCACTATGTGATTATCAACCCCCTCACAATATTGGTGTAGATTATTTGAAATCCATACCGAAACAGGTAGTTTCAGAATTTTATTTTTTAAAAACTAAAAAACAGTCACTCTTTTCAAAATTGTTTTTAAAAATTGTATGTCAAACACATTTTTTAGTTTTCTATTTTTAAAAATAGAAAACCATTTTTTAAAACTATAAACAAACAATCTCTAAAAGCCACTTTTTGTGGTTTTCAAAACGTCCATTTTGAAAACCACAAAAAATGATTTTTAGTTTTAAGTTTTGAGTTAAAAAAATTGAAAACTCGCAACCACCCCAAACGGCTCTTAATGTAATCATATGGTGCGTTGAATCCTAGCCTTTCTATTTTTTGGAATCGTTCAAAGATAGATACTTTCTTACTTACATGAAAGTTAAGATAAGGTGATCTTATGCATGACTTGTAACATCCCAAGTTTCAATTATAATATGTGTTAAAGTGATAATGAAATAGGTTTTTAAGGAAAAAGGGAATTGGTTTGGTAGTGTTTGGAGGTTAGGGGAATGGTTTAGGCAGCAAACCAGAGAATTTCACTTTGGTTTTCTCGCTCAAGCATGCAAAGAACTGAATTTTGGGAGTCTGGCAGAAAGTTTGCTCGCTTGAGCGCGCGAACAAGTTCTGGTTTTTTTTAAACGCGCAGAACCTCACTTTCCCCTCACTTACTTCACTCCATTAGGGTTTTAGAGAGAGAAAGGGGAGAGCTTAGAGAGAGAAGGAGCAAGGAAGAAGAAGGAAGGCTTGATTGAAGGTTTCCCCCACCATTCCTAGGCATTGAATCATCTTTTCCTCCTCACTCATTTCCATTTTCTTCCATTCAAGGTGAGTGAGTTCACCACCCACTTCCATCTTGTGTGAAACCCATGAATGCTCCATTTTTCCTCTTTCCCTTGCTTGCATTAAACGCCTTTGCTTGATTATGAATGATTATTGAGTTATTGGTTGGATTAGTTGTTGAAATGGCTATGTTACTCAAACCCTGGGGTAGAGAAATTTGGGAATTTTTCTATTCTTGAATCACTACCAGAAAAATAAAAAATAAAGACGAAAAAATTCGTCTCTAAAATGAACTTTTTCCGTCTCTAATGGGGTTAGAGGCGGAATCAGAGACGGACTTTGTGTCGTCGCTGATCCGAGCGTCGCAAGTTTGTTAGCGACGGAATTTTTATGTCCGTCTCTAAGAGAATCATAAATATTCAGTGATTCCGTCTCTATTAGAGACGGAATAATCCGTCTATGAAGATTTATTAGTTCGTCTCTAACCAGAGATGGAATTAGTATTTCGTCGCTAATTTAGTGAGGTGTATTCTGTAGGAACACAGGGAAACACTAGAAGGGGGTTGAATAGTGTTTCTAAATATTTTAAGAAGCTTTTCGAAAACAGATTTACAAAACAGACTTTCAGACAGGTTGCTAGAGGGCTGTCTGAAGTTTTTAGATAGCTGTCTGAAGTTGGTTTCAGACGGCTTTAAAATGGTTCTAAAAGAAGTTTCTTCCTTTTTAAAATATTAGATTAAATATTCAGTCCCCTTAATTAGTTCAAAACTGAAATGACAAAGATAAGGGAAAGAGAAACTTAGCCACAGAAATTATCCTGGTTCACTCACTACCACTTGTGAGCTACGTCCAGTCCCAATGCCAACTAGCACTTGGATTTTCTCTTAATCTTGCAAGATTACAAGTATTCTTTTCTATCAAGCCTCTTCAGGCTCTACAACCAAGTATTCTTTTTCAGACAAGCCTCTCCAGGCTCAACAACACAAGTATTCTTTTTCAGACAAGCCTCTCCAGGCTTAAAAGCAAATACAAATGAGAGAAATGCTTAAGCTCACAAACTATATCAGTTTTGAGACTTAAACAGTTACAGATTGTACAGAAATTACTGAGGTATGCTCAGAATAAAATAATTTGTGTGTACAAAGATGATAGATTCTATCAGAGTGTTGCAGCGAAAAACTTGCAGAGTTTCTGTTCTTTTTCTATGCTTCTCTATATTTCAGGTCTTCAAATGAGGGGGTATTTATAACTAAATGATTGGCCCATTGAAGACTCTCATGCTTGTGAAATCCATGCTAGCCGTTGTGAGACAGCTGCTGCAGTACAGAATATTCTCTGACATATTCTGATATTCCCTGACAAATTCTGACACTTTTACAAGGTTTGCTCTTGCCAAAAAGGTGCTCTTTGTTGCTGCTGCAATTGCTGCGTAGCAGAGGACACGCTGTGACAGAGAACGTGCTTGAATTGCATTGCACAGGTGCCAGCTGTTTGTAGCAGAGAACGTGCGTGAAAAACGTGCAGAGGTACATGGATTGTCACAGCTTCAGACAAGAGATGCCACGTCATCAAAAGCTTTCAGACGGCTTTGATGCTTCAGACGGGTTGATCATCTTCAGACAGCATCAGCTTCTTCAGACGGATCCCACACTTAGTCTTATATAGTAGGCTTCTTGCTGAAAATCATAGATAAACAATTAGACAATTGTATCTTATGAGAAACAACTTAAGTTGAATTTGTTGATCATTAAAACTTAGGGAAATTTCAGTCTTTAAAACATCATAAACCTCTTTATGATATTTTTTAGACTCAACATATTTCGTCTCTAAGTTTAAAATTCCGTCTCTAACTTGCGACGGACTTATTTTCCGTCTCTAATCCGGTGAAATTAATTTTGGGAATTCCGTCTCTATCTTTGAATTTTCTTTTGTTTTTTTTATTTTTTTTATCAATTCAAATATCCTGTAAACATTTTTATAGTAATACTACTAATTCAAACCTCAAGATGTTTGACACTAGAGGACATCAATAAACTCAAAAGATCATACTACTAATTAAATTCCAAAACACACCAAATCACACCAAACATAAAGTGTAATTAAAAGGTCAGGATTGTCTGTAAAAGATTCAAGCATTTAAGTTTTCATAGTAAAGTATAATTATAAAAACCAACCCCTTCAACTCTTAATTATAAATACTTGAGAGAAAACACAAACCACGAATAAGTAACTGACATGTAAAAAGAAGGGGGAAATAAAAACAGTCTACATTAACTTGACATCACCTTCTCCTGCAGCTTTAATTGCATAGCTTAATATTTGTTGAGCAAGATGCTTTATTGCTTTGCTTCCACGGGACCCTGCAAGGGCTATCTCCTTTAATGTTGGATATACAGCTTCAAGTCTCTCGGTGGCCTTAACAATATACACATACAAATATCAGAAGAGTAACTCAGCTAATTATTGATTGTTGCAATGCACTTCATCAGAAAATAGACAAAAATTCTTTTAAAAGAAAAAATATACCTTGACCCGAGCTACAGGAAGAGGGAAAGTGACTCTCAATAGAGAATCCAGAGCCAATGGAGTCACAACACGCTCCCTCTTTCTGACAGCCCCATTTAGCAAGATAGGACGAGCTTTAGGAAATGTGATAATTCTGTTTCAAAAAAAGAAAGAATAGAAACTTAGAAAGGAGCAAACTCGTTAAAGGCAAGAAGCAGCAGCTAGGGATTATCTACTAGTTACAATAAATAAATCAAGGAAAATTAGCATTGAAATACAAAGGTTCCCAACCTCTCAACCAACTGTAATATGAAGTCTCTTGACTATGGATTACAACCAGACTTCCCACTCAGCATAGGCAAAAGAAGAGATACCCACAGGTACAACCCTGTAACTAGATCTCCACTACGGCAGAAAAGAGAAAAGATTGCGGTTTCAAATCATAAAAGACTGCGGTTATAACCACACTCCAAGTAGGTGTTATCCTAGTACGGATTAACTTGTAGCTAATTTGAAATTGCATAATTTGTTTTGCATAGAGATACATTCATGCATTAATTCACCGAACAGATTTTGTTTTGTATTCAAATGAAATTTATTATTACATAAATAATAATAATAATAATTATAATAACTACTAGTGATTATTACCTTAGTAAAATGGACGGATGAAATTGAAATACTAATAATAAATCCAAAGGCAATTCCTATATATAATTGTTGTTTAAAGAAGAAATAGTAAGCTATGTTTAGACATATTGGTTGAATGGACAAAAAAATCTAGTGCAAAATATTTTGTTAAGCTACAAAACAATTTTATTCTAAGCGAAGAGATTTCATTAGAGTAAAGAGGGAATATAATATTGGGCGAGGATAAAATATCCCACAAAATAAACATTAAATCAGAATAATGATATATTAAATTACAATTACTAATATGGAAAGTAAAAGAAGTGTGGGTGAGAATAAAAAATACCTCTTACTAACCTCATAGCTCCAAGAGAATGATCAATACAAGCACCTTTATTGCTGGTTCTTTAGTAAAGGATCTTGTAATTAAGGATTTGAAATTATAAGGATTCATACCTCTATTGCTGGTCCAACAATACAGAAGTGGTGCACTGGTGCAATTATTCCAACTCTGGGGCCATATAACCCCTACAAGTGGACATGAAATAAATTGTAAGGGAATTGTGTAAAAAAGAGTATAATCTATCATAAAAATGCATGATTGGAAGGTGAATCCATGACTCAATACTATGCCTATGCCTTCAGTTAATTACTGTTATATAGCTCATAGAGACGGAATCCATCTGAGACGGACAATTCCGTCTCTAAATTCCGTCTCTAATTCCAAAAAATCACTTCCGTCTCAACCAAACAAATTCCGTCGGTATTTTCAACTTTTCTGGTAGTGAATATTGATGTTGGAAATTGTGTAGAACTATGCAATCATGTTGTGAGATGCTTTGGAAGAATGTAAATGACTTTTATGAAAATAACTCATTCATGTTTTGGAGGAACTCGATTTGGGTCCTTGAGACCTCATGGTATAATACACACACACACACACACATTGACAGTGTAATCCTTGGCCGTCATGTTTAAAAGAGGTATTTGGGGCCTTGGATTTCATGTGTAAAGGAGAAAATTGATTATTTGAATCTATCACAGTAATGGGGTAAGGTCCCTATGGCCTTCAGGGATGACGGTCCCTGTTAGCCAGAGCTCAGTCTAGCCTTCACAGATAAGTGAAAAGGCTCCTTGGGTGTTGGGTTAAACACTTCATGTTAAATTTATAACTTGATTCATTAGAATTGATTATGTTGAGATATTATTGAGTTATTTCTATTGTTGCATTACATTTGCTTGAAACTCTCACACTGCTTGTTTATGCACACTCACTGGGACTCTAGTCTCATTATATGATATGTTTTGTATTTAGATTCACAGGGTCCTAGGTCGGATGCTTGACTGGGAGAAGATGGAAGGTTTGGGCGGTTGTATGTCCCAAATTGATATTTTGATTAGTTTGATTGTATAGGCTGACTTATTATTTTGAAATGGGATATTTTAGCACATGTAGAGGGCATTATTATGATTGTTTCAGGACACATGTATAATTGTATTCCATTTAGCCTATAGTTTAATTTGTA
This sequence comes from Sesbania bispinosa, assembly GCA_026901365.1. Taxonomy (NCBI): domain Eukaryota; kingdom Viridiplantae; phylum Streptophyta; class Magnoliopsida; order Fabales; family Fabaceae; genus Sesbania; species Sesbania bispinosa. The sequence continues at coordinate 218,354 of QLOH01000398.1, forward strand.
TATTGATTGGAGCCAATGTTGGTAATGAACTAGTTATGTATGAATGACTGATTAATTAGAGCAGTAATTGTTGGATTACCTAAGCGTTGATTGTGTTTGTATGCGATATTATTAATGCGCGAAATAATTTCATGAATTCAGGGATAGTGCTTCCAACATGCATTGTTTTCGATTTTAGAAATTAGGACGTTACATAACTCCTTATCTCGTTGTAATATGTATAGGATGGGGTACCTCCCAAATTTAAAAATGCTCATCTTTCCTAGCACCTAGCTTGGCCAACCATTAGCAGGCTTATTAGCTTCTATGGAAAAATGAGACATATCTATTTGTTGCAATTACTACATGTAGTAACAATTTTCACTACACTTCCCTTTAACTTTATCAAATCTTGCTAATGAAAACAAAAATAAAATTGTGTTGAATTTGATGATCATCAATTATACGTTTGTTGCCATAAAACTAGTAACATATATAACAAGCTAGCTATAAGAGATTCTGGCCAGGTATCCATGAGCATAGTAAACTTAACATCACTCTAGAAAACAAATATATAGAGGCCAGATTTTATGGATAGCGTTTTACTATGTGATAGTTTTCTTATCCCACTTAGCAAGATAACAAACATATCATATGAAAGAAAAAGAATTGAAATCTCTATTTTCCTCTTTATAAAGGATAATTCTAGGATTGACTAGCATTTTTATAGTCCATCATAAACCAAGACTTTTTTAACCGTTAGTAAGTTTTATTTCATTTATTATAATTATTTAATAGCCCTTGTTGTTTTAGATTTCCCCCCACCCGCCACTTGCCCAATTCAGAACCTTTGAGGTCTCCTACTGATCTCTCTTTCTTTCTCTTTTCACTTGTCTATGTGCTTTCCTTTCTGGTCTTTTTGTTATTTTGACGAAAACCTTCCTTCTAGTAATACACATTAAATCAAAATACCTTAACTAATTAATTACCTTCCATATCTATCCCAACACATTCAAATTTGTTTGGTTTAAACTTTAAACACCTTCAACTCGGTTCGACCTGACCGATTATACTTCTATATATAAGTCACAAATAAAAATGAAACCATGCATTCAAAGTTTGAAACAATTTTATTTGAGTAATTAAAATATTATGACTGAATCAACAAAAAAACAAACATTCACATTAAAATTAAGAAGATAAAATGACACTACAAGATGATATATAAGATGTCAATTATCATCATTACATATGCAACTTATCATTGAAATATTCATCCCGATAACCAAAAGGTTCTTTAAATACTAAGAGATATATTTAAAGAACGTGATCTAAAAATCATTACAGACGAAAAAGTTAAAGAAAAAAAAAAAAGATAGAATTTGAAAAGCATATGACCCCACTTTTATTCTTTTCAAGGGTTCATTCAAACCTTACAAACATTCAAAATGTTCATACACTTCAAATTAAGGCATCGCAACTTTTCTTCTTCTTCTTCTTTTTTTTTTTTTTCATATTGCAGTTCTTTGTTACCCAAGACAACTCAGGACACCGTATATACTTTTTGAGGGAAGGGAGATAGTGGCAAATGAGGATTGGCATGAAGACAAAGTTTCCACACCTATAGAGCTTTTGCAGTCTTTAGGAAAAAAGATTTAAAAAAACAATTAATGAAAGCTAGAACGGCTGTTTTATGCATAGAAGGCCGCCAGTACTTTTTCTTCCATCTCTTCTTTCTAATAAAGTGATGAATTTCGTGTATGAAAGTAAGGGATTTCTCGGATCTCGAACTCCCAATAATAAGTGTATGATTTTGGCATCTCAATCTGACGCTCACATTATTGTTAGTGCAGTGACCTTGGATTCTTCAACTATATAACTTGAGACATGGTATGAATCCATGAGATTTTGGTGGGGAGGGTGTGTTCTGTGTGTGCAGGAATGACGATCTAATCTAAAGGCAGGGTCAACAATGGATATGACCAGTCAAAAAGAGAATTTTCCGTGTAATAAGCTAACGAGTGTGTGGGAAAAGATAACTCAAAATGAATTTGATGGTTATGTACTGGTATAAATAAAGTTGTAAAATGTGAACATAGTTTCTTACATTTTGTGTTTATTAAATGGGTAAAATAACATTTTAGTCCCTATAAAATACGTGAGTTTTGATTTTTGTCCCTGTAAAATTTTTCTTTTTTATTTGATCCTTATAAAATATTTAAGCTATTTTTTTAGTCCCTATTGTTGATTCCACTATCAATTACGAATGTCTCGAACATCCATCACAATTAGTAATCATATGTATTGTACCTTGGCACATTATACAACAGTGTTAGCCTCTTTAAACACATTCAAAGACTATTTATGATATATGTGAAGGAAGAAATGTACAAAGAATTTATGTTCAAATTGACCATGAAAATTGACTTTTTAAATGAGTTTAAGGAAGGTAACACTCTTATATAATGTGTTAGGGTACTTTTGAAGTATTGTTGGCTATTATGGGTGTTCGACACATCCACAATTAACAGTAGAACCAACATAAGGGACTGAAAAAATATCATAAATATTTTATAAGGATGAAATAAAAAAGAAAAATTTTCCAGGGATGAAAATCAAAACTCGGATATTTTATAGGGACTAAAATGTTATTTTACCCTTATTAAATTTATTAAATAATTTGATAATATAATTATTAAATGTTGTAAAACTCACTTATTAACCCCCATTTGGTGCCTATAGAAATGGGGGAATGGAGGTGTGTGGGTTGAATTGGGTAGAAATGCACCTCCTAGCCTTGTTTGGTGAGCCTGTAGAAATGGAGAGAAATAGCAAAAACTGGTGGGACCCATACAAAAAACATTTCTCTCTTCTTTGCTAAAGAAAAGGAGAGAAATAGTTGTTGTCCCAAAATCGATTACTGGCCCAAAGAAATCGATTATTGACTACAAAATAATCAATTTTTGACAGACGAGAGTATATTTTAAATTACTTTTAAAATTTTTCATTATAAAAAATAAGCTACTTTTAATTAGCTAATTAAAGAGATTTCCTTCAAAATTGTTCGAATGGTCTTTTCTTCAACTTATCCTTAAGGAGAAGAGAAGAAAAAAAGTTAGGTCAAACAATATCCTATGATATAGAGTACTGATAGACATACATAAAACAGTATGCCATTGTTTTTACCACATAGCATAATTGTGCCCAATCCCCTTGTTTTCTCTCTCTCTCTCCCGTATGTTCTTGTCCCCTCAAATAACAGTGTGGTACAATTATTGTACCACACTGTTTTATGTACGCGTATACTTTCCCTATGATATATCTATAAGGTTTACTTTTCCGAAATATATAATTGTACATAATACAGTGTACTACAACAATTATACCACACTGCTTTTAACGTTTAACAGGCACACGAAAGAGAGAGAGGATGAGCGTTTTAGGCACAGGGGCCACTGTGATAAAAACAGTGGTCCCACTGTTTTATGTACAGGTATCGCGACTCATTAGAATGAGTCTGACATACACTTTTCAAAAATTGGTGTAACCAATGAAAACTAACCGTAGGATATACTATAAAAGTTTCGGACGGACGTGATGAACTTTTATGCACCGGCACTAAAGTTGTCTATTAGTTTTGCTACTTAATCCTTCATTTAAAAAAAATTGGGGGAAGCCGAACAGTAACAAATACTATGTGTAACCAATGAAGAAGAGATGTAGTACAAACAAGTTAAAACCCAAATTTTTTAAAACACATATATAAACAATGAAAAAATCAGAAAAAGGTAATATACATAATATATAAAATATTTGAGCCCAAATTAATAATTAATAATAAAATATATATTTTGTGTAGGATCTATATAATCAACTCTCTGGATTATAATTTCTAGAATTCAATTTGGAGAGTGAATTAATGACTCACTCTTAGGGGTGGAACATGTCAGACTGCTCGTCAGGCCCTACAGCATGGCCTATATCAGACTCAGTCCAATTTATTAAATAGATCATACCAAGACTTTTTCAAAAGCCTATATAGCACAACAGGACATACTTCATGTTATCGAAAAAGCCTTTTGAGCCTATCAGACCGACCTATTTCACTAAATATAAATAAAATACTAATATTTTTTATATTGTTATTATTATTATTATTATAAAGATTTTTATTATATTGCATTATAATTACATACTTATTAACTTGTGTAAATATATAAGTATGTTGTCATACATAAAAAAACTTGGGCCTATAAGTCTATTCAAATACATGCTCATGATATATTCAAGTATCTTACTACAAAAACATGTTTTTAACTAGGCTTTCAGGCCATTTCAGACTTTAAATAGGTCAGACTCATGCTATAAAATAAAACCTATAAACAAGTCAGGTTCAGGCTATGGATTTAAGGTACATGCCAGACTCAGACCTTGGAAAGCTTAGCTCTGCTTGGCCTATTTCCATCCTTACTCACTCTCAATACTTTCCCTGTTATTAATTAACGTCATCATTTGTTTCTAAAACAGAGAACTTCGCAACTTGTGTAATACACCTTCTTTTCTATGAATATTGCTCCCATCAAATAAGAAGGATGCACAATCTTTTCTAAAAAAATTCTCCCACGAGATTTCTCGTTCTCATAATCCTCCACCGATTTTTACCTCCTTGAATCAAATAAAAGTTTTAATAAATTGATAATATATATGTCTATCACAATCTTTGGGAAAAACTTTCTTTCCTTTGCAACTATCTAATAATCACCAAATCCACGTTCCTTGAATTTCATACTTCATATTGTCGACCGATTTCTACTTCAAAGAATCAAATAATAGCTAGAATTTGTATAAAATAGTAAATATCTGTAATTTATCTCTCACAATCACTTTATAGACAACTATTTTTCTCACCAAATATGACTTTCTTTTACAATAAGGAAAAGAAGAACAAATCTGACCTTTAATTTGGATGTCATCTTATCATCTCTAAATAAAGAAAAAAATTAATAGAAATATAATATAAAAAAAGAAATAAGGAAAAGCTAAAACTTATTTTTTTTCAAAAGAATAAAGATAAACAATAAAAGAATCATAGACACAATACTACATAATGTATAACATATTTGGGAGGTCAAATTAATAGTTAATAAAAAATAATTTATGTAGGATCTATATAATTAATAAAAAGATTGATTTGATTTCTTATTTTCTCATAATCTCTAAATCCACATTGGTTTGATTTCTCACTCCATATTATGGTAATAGTATACTATACACAAATAAAAATCATTTCCTTTTCCTTTATGAAATTGGTCCTCTTCTGCAAGTGTTTGATAATGTTTTTTGTTCTGATTTTTATTTATGTGGGCCTGTTTTTTATGTTTAATATTTATCTTCATTTTTTGAGTTATCTGGGTTATTTTTAATATTACACGTCATAATTGTTGTTCTTGATTTGGAATCTTTATAGTTTCTTGTAAAGCATCTGGCAGGTCATAGGTTCGAACCCCCTCGTACCCTTGGGGCCGGATGAGGTAATTAAAATATAAGTACCTCTGTAAGTGTTCTATGAGCCCGAAGGCATTCCCTACCTTGGACTGTGGCACCATCCCCTCACCCTAAATTTTTAAAAGGCACCGAAGAAAAGGTCATCTTCTGCAAGTGTTTGATAATGTTTTGGTTCTAATTTTTATGAGTGGGTCTATAATTATTCTTATTGGCTTGGAACCTATATAGTTTCTTGGATGACAATCTTAATTTTTTAATTGTTTTACAAATTTATTTAACATAGATAATAAATACAAATAAAAATAATAAACTGGTGTAATTATTTTGAATTATAAGATAACCTTTCTACACAATTATATTAATATAATTACAAATTTTATATTAAAATTTTAATAAGTTTTATCCATATTCTTTTTCTTGAATGAACGACCCGTGTATTGTACAAATATTATGATTTAAAGAATTATCGATTTTATTCTCTTAATTACCCTGAACGTTTAAGTCAAGTAGACATGACATTTTTTTAATGTATTAATTTATTTGTTTTACATATGTTTATGATAGAACTATATATTCATATAGTTTATTTAAATAAAGTGAGATTTACAAATAGGAGAATATTCTAATGATTTTGTGATTTTATTTAACATAACTAATAAAAAGTATATGAAAAACAATAATTGTTGTAATTATCATAAATTAAACTTTCTACCATAATTATATTAACATAAAAAAATTAAATATTAAATTTTTATCATAATGAATAATTGTACATTGCAGAGGCTAACACACTAGATATATAATAAAAAGGATTGATTTAATTTCTCACTTTTCTCATATATAATCACCAAATTTATGTTGGTTTGATTTCTTACTTCATATTATGGCTTGACATAGTGTGTGATATACAAAAATAAAAGCTCTATTTTTTGTCCTTGTTTGGTAATGTTTTATGTAAGGTTCTAATTTCTTCATTCGAAAATAATGCCTGTTGGGAGCACTATTACCGAATCCGTGAAATTATTTCGCGCATTATAAGTATCGACATACAAACACATAATAATAGCTCAGGTAATCCAAATGTTACTTAAGCTCAATATAAACACATCCATTCAATAAATTTAGTCAATTGCCAACATAGGCTCAAATAAAAAATACAATGTAAATCTGTAGGCTTAATGGGATACAATCATACATGCGTCCTGACATAATAGAATAGGCCTCTAGGGCTCCACATGTACCAAAATATCCCATCCAAAAGAATATAGTTAAGCCTATACAAAATAAGGTCTAAAACAGTACAATGGGCTCACTAGGCCCAAAAATGACTCTCTTGTTCTAGTCAAGCATCCGGTCTGGAACCTTGTACATATCTAAACATGAACCACAACGTATAATGAGACTAGAGTCTCAGTGAGTGTGATAAAGTATGCAGTGTGGGAGAAATAACGGGCAAATGAGATGCAACAATCAATTAAGAAGTTAAACATGAGTAATTCAAATATATAAATACATGACAGGTGTGAAGTGTTTAACCCAACACCCTAGGGGTCTTTCCTCTTATCTGTGAAGGCTAGAATGAGCTCTGACTAACAAGAACCGTCATTCCTGAAGGCCACTAGGACCTTACCCCTTAACCGTGATAGATTTTAACATATAACATGATTTTCCTCTTTAAGCATGAGGTCCGAAGACCCAAATCTCTTTGATTAAACATGAGGTCCAAGAACCCAAATCTTTTCTCGTAAAACATGAGTGAATTTATAAAATGAGAGTTGAAAATATGTACATGAGCATGGGTATTCACATGAATGCATAATCACTTCAAGATATCACCATCAAGCAAAATCCCTATTCTTCTACCTAGGGTTAGAGCCACATGAACATACAAAGCAATAATCCAACAATCAATCTTAGATTTATCTTTAATCAACCACACAATCAAGCAGTGTAAGAAAGGGGAGTAAGAATAAGGGGCATACATGGGTTCCCATTTCAAGAATGAAATTGAGTGGGTGAACCACACTCACCTCAAGTGAAGGAAATTAGGGAAGATGGAAGGATGAGGATGGTGATCTCCAAGCCCCTTGGGTGAAGTAGAGGCCTTCAAGCAACCCCTTCTTCCTTCTCTCTCTATTTGTCTCTAACCTTCTCTCTCTAGAAAGGGGGTGAAAGAAATAAATGAGGCAAACCTTAGGAGAAACAACATTAAAAGTTGTTCGCGCGCTCTTGCTCAAGCGAGGACTTACTCGCTTGAGCGAAATTCGCTCAATAATATCCCCTTGCTCTCTGAATTTTCCTCACTCAAGCGAGAGTCTCCTCGCTTGAGCGAGAGCAAGTCAGAGAGCAACTCTAATTTCTGAGTTGAATTGCGCTTGAGTGAGGGGTTCTCGCTCAAACGACCATACCAATATCCAATTTTTCTGGTTTTTACTGATATGCTCGCTCAAGCGAGGCATTCTCGCTTGAGCGAGAATATCAGAACTCAGAACATTAGTTTTTCACTGTTAATCTCTTTTTCCCTAATTCCTTTTATAAAAACCTATTTTCTTTATCACTTTTATTCATGAAAATAGTAAAACCATTGTTTAAAAAATTGGACCCGATCAGTCGAACCAACTGGTCCAACCGAGAACCGATCTAATGACTGGTCTTCAACTAAAAAAATCGATAGATTTCAGAACCGGTCGAACCGGTCAAAAGTCAGTGAATATCAGTAAAAAAAGGTGTCAGAAAACTAGTTGAACGTGTCTTTTTTTTTAAAAAAAATACTTCTTTAAATATTTTTATTTAATCTAAAATATTTTTAAGATAAATAAAGACACATTTTCAAGAATTACGTATAAATATCTATTATTTTACCAATCATTATTAATTTTTTGTCTTATAAGCTTATAATAAGGTTTTTTATATTAATTTATAACTTTATATATCTTAATTTTTTTATAATTGTGTTATTTTATTAATTAAAATGTTATATAATATTAAAAATATTTAATTAATATTAATTCGACCACGATTGAAACACAACCGTGAATTAGTGCTTTCATTCGTTTTAACACCAGTCAGGTTTTTAAAACATTGAGTAAAACTCTTCATATCATATTTATCCAGTCAATCCTCGACAATAAAATGTTCTAGGTTCCTCGGGAAGATATCCCTTTTACGGATGTTCGCAGATTGGATTGAATTGATTTTGAGGAAAAAATCATCCAATCCAATAATTTTGATTTTCACATTTAATCATCCAATCGGTTTTAATTTTTTTTTTCAAATGCAATCCAATGTTAATCAGTTTGGATTGGATTTCGGTTTCTCAAATAAACTAAAAATGAAGTTATGAAAGCAAAATTATGACATCATTATTATTTTTCGAAATCGTTAATCATTTACATATTTAAAGCCGAAAAGTTATGCTTTGCCAAATTGATAAATTGTTAATGTTTCTTGAATAAATAAGTTGTAACTTTAAATGCTTAATTAGATATGAGAGTGGATCCCAATTCCGTTGCACATACTCCCTCCGGGCTCAAATATAAGCAATAAAAAATCCACTTGTGTTGGTCTAAAATATAAGCAAATTTCAACTAACTTTACCTTATTTAATGACCTTGGACTAAAATATCCTTTACATAAATTCAAATTGTTCTTTCCAATGACCCTATTTAATGAACCATGTAGAGATAGTGTTTCCACTTGGAATAAGTTTCAATAAAATTGGAGTCTCCTATGAAGGGCAATTTAGAGAATACAATTCATTTTTAGATGATATCAATAAAATTTAATGAAGTTAACTAACATTTCTTAATTAACGTGAGTTAGTTTTTTTTGCTTATATTTGAGATCGGAGGGAGTATAACAATATTCACTTATGGTAAACCCAATATGATAAAAAGCATGCATTTATCTTATCATATCCTATAACATACAAATTATTTGATGGTTTCCAATCTCATGATTGAATATTATTTGTTAAATATAGTTGCACAATAATAATTTTTTTACATCATAAAAAAAATATCAATAATGATAGTATATTAAAATATTTAGAAAATTTTGGATTGGTTTGTATTGGATTGGTTCTCACATGAAGATTTGAAATCCAATCCAATAAAAAATTTCGGTTTTTTACGGTTTGCGGTTTTTTGGTTTGTGATTTTTTAGATCGGTTGTTGCGGTTTCAATTGGATTAGATTGGATTTCAACAATTCTAATCCCTTTGGAGTTGCATCTCTTACTTTTCAATCTTAATTTTATTTTTTTATTAATATTTTGCTAAACTAAAAATGAATTTTAAGGATTCAGATTCATGCAGTTGAAAAGCAATTGTAGGGAATATTGATCCAGTTCAATAACATTTTTCTACTTAGAAGGTTTAATAATATGTATTTTATCCTATAAAATACGTTAATCTAACATTATCCTTATAAATATCGTTTCACGAGCCAAATTACATTATTAGATTGAGGCTCAATTTGAATACAACTTCTGCAAAAAGAACTTTAAGAGGAAAAAATAGAATTAATCAATGAGATAAGATGAAGTTAACTTCTCTATAAGTTGAAATTAGTTACTTTTGGAGAAGTTAAATGAAAAAACTTATGGAGAAGGTGGACTACAAAAACTAGTTTTTACTTATGGAGAAGTTAACTTCATTTGAACTCTTTGATTTATTCTCTTTTTTTCCTCTACAAGTTCTTCCCCAGAAGTTGTATCCAAACTGGGTCTAAATATTCATTCAACAATTATAAAATTCCATTTCCCAAAAGTGATTGCTAAAAAAGTAAATAATGTCTATATACTGTCGGTATAAATGTTTTAAAGTTATAATTAAACTTTAACCCCCTGTTTGGTTGCATAGAAATAGGGTAGAAGAGAAGTGAGATGAGTGGAAGTGGAGGGAAATGACCTATTTCCCTTGTTTGGTGGCACTGTGGAAATGTGGAGAAATGCACTTTTTCGGTGGGTCCCACCAGAGTTTTATTTCCCTTCAAAACTGCAGAGAAATAGAGTTGTGGTCACGCAATAATCGATTATTTTGTCTCAATAATCGATTATTTTGTATGATTTGATACAAAAAATCGATTATTTTGTCAAAATAATCGATTATTTTGTGTGATTTGATGCACATAATCGATTACTTTGTCAAAATATTCGATTATTTTGTATCAAAAATCGATTATTTTGTATTTATTTCTCACCTATTTCACTCACACCAAACAACCTACTTTCACATTTCTCTTTTATTTCTCACCCATTTCACTCACACCAAACAACCCTTATTTCTCCTCTATTTCTCCTCTATTTCACCTCCATTTCTCTTCTTCCCACTTCTCTTCTATTCATTTCTTTTCTCTCCATTTCTATACTCCCACCAAACAAAGCACTCAGGGAAACTTGGAGCAAGAAAAATTAATTAAGCCAAAAAGTATCTGATTTTTTACATCAAGACATAAAGTACATGCTCAAACTCAAAACTCCTTATATATAGCTGCACAACTGGCACAACAGATGCAGATTATACATAATTCAGATTTGTTCCGATGAAAATCTTTAAATTCTCCTCAAAGAATAATGTTTTCTCCTTAATAGAATAATGAATGTAGACAAACTGAATCTAACACTGATAATTATATTATGCATTTACTACTTCCTGCTAATTAAGCCACTGGCATGTAGCAGCAACTGAAGTCACTGCTGATCATACTTCATAGGAATTGAACTTTTGTGCAATGATGTTATGGATGATGGGAGCTGTAACTCACCTCTAGAGCCAAAGTCTGTGATTGAAGTACAAGAAGAAACTGATACATAAACTCCAGTGGGTCTCATTCCTGGTAATTCCATTAAAGGTTCATTTGGATTCAGAAAAATGTGCACCACTTTTCTCATCCTTGGCCTAAACATGGAATCTGGATGCAAACATGCCAATCCAACCATCAATGCCCTCTTAGCTTCTTCCTCATCAAATTGGTTTTTCAGTTGTTTGTCAACACACTCAAGCAATGAATTTTGAGCATGCAAATTCCACACATAGTCTACCAAACTGTTCTCTTCCATAATACATTTTGACCTTTTCCCACATATGACTTCAAGTACAACCATGCCAAAGCTATACACATCTGATTCAGGGGTGGCCTTCCCTGTAAAGCCTACTTCAGGGGCCAAATATCCTGGAGTTCCAGCTAAGTTTGTAGTAACTGAGTCCTCATTTTTTAGTAATCTTGCTAAACCAAAATCTCCTAAATGAGCATTGTAATTAGAATCCAGCATTACATTGTTAGGCTTAACATCTCTGTGAACTACAGGGTTTCCACACTCTTCATGAAGGTATAGTAATGCTGATGCCAATCCTGTCAATATCTTGTGTCTGGTTTGCCAATCCAGAATGTCCTTACCTATGAACCGGTCAAGGCTTCCATTTTGCATATAATCATAAACCAAAAGAAGATTCTGACCTTCATTGCACCAACCTTGGAGCTGCACTAAGTTTTTGTGCCTAAGACGCCCTATGGTACATATTTCAGCTAAGAACTCTCTTTCACCTGTGTAGACAACCAAAGAAACAAGGGAAAACAAAATGGTAAAGTTAGTTTAAAATGTGAAAAATAAGGTGAAGTAGTTGAGTAGGTTAAAAATGGAAACCAATGAATAATTGGGCAAATTCCACATAGGTTTTGATTAGGCATAATTGACTTCATTGCAAATTTAGTGACTTCATCATCTAAAACTCTTTTACTCTTTCCATTCCTTTTTATCTGTCCATTTTAGTGATTATTAAGAAATACAATTAATATTATCATTTTCCTTAAAATTGTTTTTAAGTTTCCTATATACCCTTCATCTCTCCTCATTTATTTTTCTATAGCAGTAGTTTATTTTTTAAAATGGGTAGGTGGGTATAAGGGTATAATTGATAAGACAATAATAAATGTTGACTTGAACTTATAAAGTGGCAGAATAAAAAGGAATAAACTTTTTCTTTTAAAATGGACAGGTAAAAGTAACGGAGGGAGTACATGCTAACACTGAACTCAACTATCCATATCTATATAGTATTTGACTAGTTACCATAACATACCTTGCTTAGAGGTTGCTGAAACCTTCTTTACTGCTATTATTTTACCAGAGTCTAATATGATGCCTTTATAAACACTGCCAAATCCCCCTCTGCCCAAAAGATTTTCTTTCCTGAAGTTGCATGTGGCCTTTGAAAGTTGCTTGTAAGTGAACATCTTGGGGTTATCTGGTACTGTCCTTGATAGGCTTTCTATATCCTCCTTTTTGTTACCCCTCTCATGTCTTCTCTTCCAAACTTCCCAAATAAGAGGAACTAAGCTTGCTGACAAAAACACTGGTATGACAATTATCAATATGATCTTGATGGTGTCAAGTTTACTGGGTTTTAACAGAAAGAACTGGCAATGGCACTGATGTGAATACCCAATTGAGGACTTGATGGCTTTCAGGAAAAGTCTTGCCAGTGGAGGCTGTGAAACCAACAAAAACTGAGCTTGGAATTATATCAGGTAGAGTAATTGAATGGTTAAGAACACTCTTTAATTGGCTTTCAGGGTATCCCACAGAAACATAAATCATTTTAGTCCATCCATTATAATCAACTTTAACTTCAATGTCTCTTCCACTTTTGAGGTCAACGCCAGTGTTGTTGAGACTCTGAGAAGCAACTGGATTTGTGATGCTTGTTGTGACTATCCCAATGTGGTTTCCATCTGGATCAAATTCATTCATGAAAGTGTCCATCTCCACAGCTATTTGTCTAAAAACACCACCTGCACAACATTATTTTTAGTTTAGACTAAAATGTTTTTTTTTTCCTGCAAAATTAGTAAATTGAAGAGTCATAGGGTCAATACAACAAAACCTCTGTCGGGTGCACACTGCTAGTATGCACCATGCTGAGCTGAAGTATTTTTGCCAAGGAGTCATTACAAAGATAATAAGTTATTATATATACAATTATACATATATTGTAAATTATAAAGTTGTTAGAATCTATTTCTTTAATATTTTAAATTAATATCTATACTCTTCTTATTTTCTACTTATCCAGTCAAAACATAACTTAGCAGAGACCTGTGGTCACAAACAGAAAACTTTAAAGCAGAGATATTACACACAATTAGTAGACCAACATTACCTTGTGTAGATCTATCAAACATGCCAAGGTATGAGCCATAGCTATCATTTGGTGAGGGTCTATTATCTTGTGCAAACACTAGTGCCATTCCATCACCAGAACTGGTTGAGTTTCTTGAAAAGGGACTGATCCTAAGAGTGAAGGTGGTAGAGATAACTGCTGGCCAAGCATGCACTGGATGAGGGTACATGACACGTCCTACTTTGTTGGCTACGGAAGATGACACAGAACTTGCATTGCTGCTTTGTGGCTCTGGCGTGAGACTTATATACCCATTGCCAGCAGTGGCTGAACCCATACAAAGCAATTCACCATTGGTGCAACTTTCAGGGCTAAAAGAAATAAAGGAGAAAGTGTTTGGGCTAATCACAGTGCTTGTACTAGTTTGAGTTTGGATTAGAAAGGTAAAGAGAAAGAAAAACATAGACATGATTGGGGTAGGTGGTGGCTTAGAAGAGCTTAATTGATACATTTTTGGTGTGCATCATATATATGTAGTGATTAGTGAAGTTTTTATGTTTTGAATGTTGTGTTGTTGTTAGGGAGAGAGGGAACACAAGCCAGAGTAGCATTCTGCGTTTTCGTTTGGCACACGGTGACTTGGGAACCTAATATATGATGCGAGTTGTTAATTTATTAGGCGGATAGGTAGATAGGGTCCCATATGGGACAACGATTAGTGCAAATACGAAAACTCCGTAGGAAAATACACAGGTTTGTTTGTTTTTATTTTATTTTTGACCACTAATTGTTTTCTAACCCAAAAGCACCGAAGCAAGAGATCTAGTTAATAACTAGATTCTCTCGTGTTAAATTTACATGTAATTTTGTATTCTACACATGTTGTGTCCATTTTTTTCATAGGTGTAATTTTTATATAACTTTACTATGTAATTTTTATTGTTTTCTTAGGCATGTGCGTCCATTTTTGTTTTCCTCGTGATGAAATATGTGTTTTTTGGAATGCTCTTCATGGTATGTTGAAGAAGTCTCTGATACTTGAATTTAGGGAAGAATTGTCCCTTGTTATTTGTAGTCAATTGATTAGGCTCAGAAGATAATCATGACAATGTGAGTGGGCGAACTATAAACGTGCTCATTTGTTTTACACTTGACATTTTCATGTGCTAAAATCTCAAAACTAAGCCAAACAAGTTGTACATCTTTAAGCTTTTGATCATTAATTTGTTATTTTCATCATGAAACTCACTCAGCTTTTATGATTGAGAACTTTTAGGGATAGCAGATTGTATACTAGAAGATGAAGTTCATCTACTCCTTCAAGGAATGATTAGATTATGTTGTCAGATTCAGCAATGAAGATGGCCACATGATACATGTAGAAGTATGAATGAGTAGAAAGAAAAGAGGTGAGGAAAGAGAGAAAGGGAAGCAGTGGGAAAAAACATAAGGATTATTTATTGGACATTATTTGAATTTTTACACATCCGAATTATGACCAACAACTGTTTTGATATGATATACAATGGTGCAACCTGCAGAATATCCCCCATGCAGGTTATCCATGTATATTATTTCTCCATGAAACAAAATATATACGAAAACAAACCAGAATTAACATTAACATTATATGACATGTTAATTGAAAGCGGTATCTCCCTGGCCAGGTATGCTTGGTACATGATCTTAATCCATGATAAGCACCATAGTGTAAGGTGCATGTCCAATTGACCAGAAGGGATTAGCTCAGATGTTATAGTAGGTTCTACAACCTTGACCAACTGCGGCTCAAGCTAGCCTGAATTGATCCATGTGGCTCATCCGTTGGTAAATACACATCATCATCAAACTGCATAAGCATCAGCATCATTTAACAAGTTTAAGATATTAAATGCAAGGTAACATTTAAAATGTTGATGTCATGGTGGTAAAAAGTACCTATATTTTCATAGTAAGGACAGTCACTCAAATGAAGACATGTCCAAACAAATATATTTGGGCAGGAAAGCAAAATAAAACAAACAATTTCCTTCCCCAAAACATCCCATCTCAAGTGAGGGCTGGATTCAATATTAAGTCTTTAAAACAATAGATAGTGAATATAGGACATTAGGACATTGTGTGCATATCTTTCTTATATTAACACAGGCCATGGCCAAAAGAAAAGGTGAGATGAAACTAGGATGTCAAAATATCAGGGATGGCAATATTCTGTAGCTGCAGTTAAGGCCATGACTGAAATGCAAATCCAAACTTCTTATGTTTCAATCATGAAAGACCAAACTCTAATGTCACATTTGATTTCCAACTGTGGTTCCTCAATCTTCTTTGCTTCTCAAAGGAAGATGTTAATAGTAATACTAATAAGATCAGTTAAGAATTTGTAATGGGAGCACTAACTTCGGCAAGCTTTTCAGGGAAAAGAATCAATACCTTTACAATTGGACCGTCCTTGTTTGAGATATTGACTGGTATGAAATGAATATTTGGCATCTTTAGTTGGACAGAAGCTATGTCAGGAAATCTGAAGCAAAAAAGTTAATTGTCACTTAGACTCATACATGATTATAACGTATGCTTTAAATTTGTGGCTGTGAGATGAAGAGATAATAGGGAGGCAGACACATTTACATAGACAAAGAGAAAGTGTAGGACATAGAGAAACCTGTTAAGTGCGGCTTTTGCCATCTGGTAGAGAGTGCTTTGAACAGATGGGCTATAGACTCCCTCCTTTGGAGAGCCAAAAAAGGTGTCAGTCAGAACTCTTTTTACATCCAAGTACCTGTCTGTAAAATAAAGTGGCTTCTGAGGGATGCTATACAGCGATTCATATGTGTACCTACAACCACGCACAATCCTGGTTAAAGAGAACACCCGTGCATTGATTGGTGAGAGAACTTTCATAGGCTTCAATTCCTTTTGTGTATGATGTTGTATGAACTCTTTCATTTTATAATTAGTGAATGACAAGAAAATTTTCTTGAAAATGTAATGAAATTAATCATAATTAAGCCTAAAGGACTGGTACATAAGATTGAGGGGTCTGTTTTAAATCTTATGCCAGGAAGCCAACTTAATTCTCACTTCTTGTATATTAAAATTTGATAAGCTAGATGGAAAAAAAAAAGCCTGGGAGAAAAATTACCTCCATAGTGCAGTTACTTCTGTTGCCAGCATCCTTTCACGTGTTTCAGGAAGTGCTGTGTACTTGTCTCTGATAAAACCCTCAAACCAGACTGCTCACAAGTCACAAGTCACAACAAATCCAGAAAAAAAATATATCAGCTTGCATTTTCTTAGCATGCAGCAAACTCTGTGGAACTGTAATAGTTTTATAATGTGAGAAATAATCTTTTTATCAATTAGTTTTTTGTTTTTAACAGCAAAGATCTTTTTATCAACTAGTAAATCAGATATCTTCAAAAGGAGAGGATGGAGAGCAAAATAAGACAAATGGAGTACTCTTTTGGTATCCGTGTATTCTGTACAAGAAATAATTTTTTTTGCAGTATCCTTATTATTCTTCTGGAACTGTAACATTGATTTTCAAGTAAGATCTGCAATATTTATGAGCCTTCATATGCAACTTAGTTGGGAAACGGGCAATCCCAATGTCCTGGTCACATATTTTGTCTATTTAATAACATCAATGATCATATTGGACATTCTTACAACTTATCCCTATTATGTATTTTAATTCGAGTTTATTTAAATGAATTATTTTATAAGTAAAATATTATGTCACTCCTGCGTTAAATACCATGTTTTATGTGTCTAACCCCCTATCCCATCCTCGGGAGGGTCTAGGAGTTGTACAATACTCAACAAAGAGTAACTTTCTTTTTCTCCCCTGATACACAAGTCCCCTTTGTAATAATTGATAAACAGTGCAACTACTGTATAATGTATACAAAGTAAGTTTTGATCAAATTATAACACAAGTTGGGGTACAGAAGGAAAATGAAATTATAAGAGGTTTGGAAGAGGGGGGGGGGAGGCCAAATAGACACATTTTGAATGCATTTCTTTTCAGCTTAAAAATATATGATGCCACTTCTTTTCAGCTTAATAAAGATATGAGTGGCAGTTACAAAATCAAATAGTGAAACAACATTGTTAAGACACTCAGCAATTATATCATTTGAAAGCAAGGTTCTAGCAACACACTCTTAATAATCAGGTGGAATTCATGTGGGTCTCACTAAATCATGTGGGTCCTGCTGATTAATTGGTGGGACCTACTCTCTCTTTGGTGAGACCCCTTATGAATTTCATTTAATAAATGTGTTACTAGCATTTCTCTTTGAAAGTTGAAACCACAACCAGGTCTTGTTTTGAGAAATTCTGGATTACAGTAACTGGAAACACTACATGTAAATCAAGGCACAAGTTTCTATATAGCAAGCTTACCTTGGTAGTCTTCAACAATGAAAATCCTTCAATACCAGAAGTCAACTGCAGTGCACCAGACTTTTTTACTATTGCCTCTGCTGTATGCTTCTCAGATCCAAGTTTGAACCCTTACATAAGTAAAATCAAAGTTATTGAGGGTACAAAAGAAACAAAAAGTAGTTTATAACTGAAAATTCTCAGAAGCCACTAGTGGTGACTGGTGAGGGACTTGGTTAGTTTGCATAAAGTCATACGTTTATTGTCATCATTGTACACCAAATCCGAAAATTCTAAGGAGCTATCTATTTTGATTGGGATACACCAGAGGCGGGTCCAGTATTAGTGCAGAAAAAGAGGATGAAAGTGGGAACAGTGACATCAACAATCAGGTCAAATCTTTGATCTATCCCACTAAATCCAAAACTAACAAATATTTTTTTAACTCAAATCACTAGTTCCAGCCAATATTAAAAAAAAGCCTTAATTCTAGAAGTGAAATGCAAGTTTGAGCAAAAAAATGTATAAATAAAACTAACTTTCTCCAAAATATTTCAGATTTTATGACTAAAATAAAACAAAAAAACTTAAGCTGTAACAAAAAATCAAATAGAAAAGCTAACAAAGAACCTCTGCAGAGAGTGCAGTACATTCAAACATCTTCTAAAACAAGCAATATTGCACAGTGTATAATAGTTTGACTAACCATGTTGATGAGGTTGACCATCCACACTAACACGCTCCCAGGGCTTTTCCACAATATTCACAATAGCAGTAGTAACCTACAAAAACCAAGTAAGACTTTTTCCCCCATGAGAAGGACGATAATAATTTGAGATAAAAGATTAGTCAAAGAAAAATATTTATAAGAAACAAGATAAGAAGAAGAAAAAACACCAGTTTGAACAGAAAAATAAGAATAATCTCATATGAATATGAGAATTTCTGTCACCAACCTGCTTGTAAAATGATTTGTGAAGTGTTTGGCAAGTTCAATAGCAAAGTCCTCCACGGAAAGTATTTCTGAGAACTCCTTTGCTTTTGCATAGACCTAATTACATATTAATTAAAATTTGAAAAATGAAGTAAGCAGATGATGGAGAACAAAAAAACAGATGAATATGATCTGACAGAAAATGAAATAGTACATTTTCCCGTTCTGTATAAATTCATTTTCACTGAAACATATCCAAGAACAAGAAAATAAGATCTAAACTTGCATGTATGATTTGACCTTGAAACTTTAAAACTCAATCAATTACGTCTCTGATACCATTATTACAATGTCATATTAGTTCCTTTCAAGAGCTCAAGTGAGAAGCACACGTTAGATCAAAAAGGGTCTCTTGATTGAAAAATTCAAAACCAGAAAACAACAGAACCAGAATGCTATTCAGCCCCTTTAAAGATCTCAGAGAATCAAAGTGATAAACATCACAATACAAGAAGAAGCACGCAGATTCAGATCTCAGTAGAAAATCATAAAAATCCAAGATGCAAACACATGAACAGAGCTCAAACAAGCTGAAGCTGCAAAGCTTACCCTCTCTTGTTAATATTAAAAAGAAGAAGAAGTCAAAATGAGATTGATCCAATGGGTAGCAAGAAGTCAAAACGGAAGTAGAAAGATTGACAAAAAGTGTCCTTCATGGCTAAAAAGTAAGACCAAAAGGGGTTTTTTATTGAAGAATAAAAAAACTCATGACCTAAAAAACAACCCATATGAACATTCCTTCACATCAAAACACACAGACACACATAGAGATTCCTCCTGAAACTTGGTTACATAAAGCAATGACTAATCAGAGGTAACCGAAAAGTTGAAGTTAAAAAATTGAAAAAGAAGAAAGAAGAGGGTTACGGTGTTCTTCATGGGTGTCAGTGGCAACGATGTCTTTATTGTCATCACGGAGATAGGAATCGACGCAATCAGAGAGGAGGCTGATGCTGACACGCCACTCCACAATGAAGTGGCGTCCATCTTTGGCTTTCCACACGCGAGCAACTCTCACCCTCTCCTTTCCATGCCTCTGTTCGAACTTGAACCCCTCTACTTCCTTCGCCATCGATGTTTTTCTTATACTTTCTTTCTTTTTCTTGTGTTGGGTTTTGACACTGTTGTTTTCAGTGACTCATATCAATGGATTTCATTCTATTTATATATACTTGTTTGGATTTGTAGGTAGATGAGATGGCAATAGCTAATGAGGTATTTGCCGGTTTTACTTCCCCTGCGTGTGATTCTGTGTGCTCGTTGCGTCATCATATAAACAAAGAGTTGTTTCACAAACGAGTGTCTTCTACATTGATGACTTTTTTTCATCTCTGATGGGGTTAACTCTTTTGGGGGAATTTTTCCATTCCAGATTTTGTTTAAGCAGAATTAAGCATACAAAGTGAACCAATCTAGTTGGTACCGAAGATTTTTATTTGAAATCATATCATTAATTTTATTTATAACATTTAATCTTACATATTCTAATAAAAAATTTGAGTAAAATATGTTTTTCCTTCTTATATTTTTGGTTAACTTTAGTTTTTCACCCCCGAACTTTTTAATACATTTGTTTTATATTCTCATATTTAAAATACTTGACCATAGTCCATAGCGTTAATTAATTCTGTTAAGTTGTTACTCAATTAATTACTTAATAAATGAACTCAGCATACATATTGATTAAATGTGACTCAATATTATAGGGTAATGTAAAAATATATTAAATATGTTAGTAACTTAACAAAGCTAATTAACGTTATGGTCTATGATTGAAGTGTTTTAAAAGTATAAGGATATAAAACAAGATTTTAATATATGTATACACACCACCATCAGTGTAAAAAAATTTTACACAGACATCCAATGATGTGCTGTCACATTATTTATTAAATTTAATAACACATGAGGTGTTATATTTATTAAATGATGTGGGGGCACACCATTGAATGTCTATGTAAAATTTCTTTATATTGACACTGTATACTAATTAAATCCATAAAATAAATGTTTAAAAAAATCAAAGTTGACCAAAACTATAATAATGAAAAACATATTTTACTTTATATTTGTTTTTAAAGAGCATTAGTTAATATTTTCCATTTTATTTTAACATAAAATGAAAATTAAGATGGAGAAAAATTAATAATAGATGTGTCATATTCGGTGAATTCTACGGTGAAGTACCTAAATATGGTAGTTCACCGTGTAGCAATGGCAAAAAATGGAATCTCGCTAGAATATTCCTTTTTAAAGAAGTTTCAAAATTTGCAAGTAAATCCTTGAAATTTATAACAATTAAACAATTGACCCCGCTCTTTTTTAGGACAACAAAATTAGATCTTGGAGGTTTCCCGTTCCTATTCTTCCCTCTTCTTCTTTCATGTTTTGTCTCTCCGTTCTATTTTGGTGTGAAGGCTTTCTCTTCTTCCCTGTTATTTTGTCTCGTCAACTTTTTTTACAGTAATAAAATCACGGTTATGAGTCCCAATTGTTCCCCTTATTCTCTACGGTTGAAAATGGCCTGGGAGGCGCTTAGCTCTTGAACAACTTTTTTCGAGTTCCTCCTCGAATGACTTTGGCGCGACCAATATTGCTTGCGAGCATTGTCTCTACTAGGTCATCATCTTCCGGTTGGTCCTCTTCTTCGCCAGGTGTCTCTCCCGTTGAATCTGGAGTCAAACTAGAGGATTGTCTCACAGGCTTCACAATGCAACGTCACCGGAAGGATAACTCCGGAGACTTCCGCGACTCTAATGATGTTTTCCGGCAAGCAGTGGCTCCAAGGATCATAGGCAAGATTCTCTGCCGATTGAATCTCTATAAACGCGCGCTTGGCGGCTGAGCGGGGAAGGAGAATCTGCACAATGTGACCTTCTCGACTGATTGGGGAAGAAGAATCCGTGTAACGCGCACTTTGCGGCTGAACGTGAAAACCAAAATCTTCGCAACGCGACCTTGCAG
Organism: Sesbania bispinosa; assembly: GCA_026901365.1. Lineage (NCBI taxonomy): Eukaryota > Viridiplantae > Streptophyta > Magnoliopsida > Fabales > Fabaceae > Sesbania > Sesbania bispinosa. Next base: position 240,307 of record QLOH01000398.1, read on the forward strand.
GCAGAACGGGAAGGAGACGTACATGGTTCCGGTCCTATTTGTAGCGGATTGGACGATCTGAGCTACTTGATTGCTTAGGGCATACTATATCCTCCACAGTGAACGACACAACTTGGTGAGGAAACTGGGTGTCTTTTGCGGATCGATCGGCTTGAAGAAGAAGAGGAGGTAGGAACTAGAATTGACGTCCCCATAGAAATCAATGACGACGTCGATTGCGAACACAGGAGCAGCTTTATGATAACAAACGATTGAGAAGATGAAATTCTTGGTGAGATTGAAGAAGAAGTTTTGGGGACGAAAGATGCAAATCAACACATCCTTCGTGACGCGCGAGTGGATGAAGCCAGAAGAGAAGAAGTGGGAGCAACTATTATCTTGAAAAACAAAGAGGAAAATGTTTAATTATTATAAATTTCAAGGATTTGCTTGTAAATTTTGAAACTTCTTTAAAAAAGAATATTCTAACGAGATTCCTATTTTCGCATTACTACATGATGAACTATCTATTTAGGTGGACTTCACCGTAGAATTCACCAATTTTTTCCCTAAAAATAGCAACTTGTGTAGCTTTAGTCTCTTGAAAATATTGATGCAAAATAATCTCAATGTGTCAACTTCCTTACAAATTAATAACTATTTTGGACACACCAATACTTTCAAAGGAACAAATTATCTATTTACTTCAATCCAGGTGGCACTTAACATATCGTGTGCTGATACATGCCAAATCATTATTTATGTGACATTTGATTTATAACGGTTGGTAAAAGGACAAGAGTGTGAAAAGTTAACATATTCAAAGATTGATTTACACCCTAATACTTTCAGAGACCAAAGTAAAACAAGGTGATCAAATTATCTCTTTATTATTTTTTTTATCTTTGATAAAGAATTGTTATATATATATATATATATATGGAGGAGGGTTATAATTACACCGGTGTAAGTTACACCAAGTGTTACACCGTTGAATAATTTTTTAACGGATCATTGTATTAAATAATCCACCGTTGGATTGAAAGATATTATCATATAGATCATACATATAAAATTTTACATTAATCCGAAATTATTTGATATGTCATTGAGATATCTCAAGATTAACGTTATATATACATTTGAAATATATGAAAATCCAACATTTAATTATCAAGTTATTAGTGTCAAAATTTTACAAAATTTGGCACATGTAATCATGATGATGAACAAACATAATTCAACGTTGAATTACTAAAAACATATTCGATTGTAGTTATTAGCGGTGTAATACTTGGTGTAAGTACACCGGTGTAATTATAACCCTCCTCCATATATATGTAAGGAGGGTTCAAATTACACCAATGCAAGTTACACCAAGTATTACACCGCTGATAACTATAAATCGATGTGTTTTTTAGTAATCCAACCATTGAATTATGTTTATTTCATCATCATAATTATTTGTGTGAAATTTCATAAAATTTTGAGACTAATAACTTGATAATCAATGGTTGGGTTTTTCATATATTTTAAATGTATATATAACGTTAATCTCGAGACATCTCAATGACATATCAAATAATTTCGGATTAATGTAAAATTTTATATATATGATCTTATAATAGTGACTTTCAATCCAACGGTGGATTACTTAATATAGTGATCCGTTAAAAAATTATTCAGCGGTGTTGTAACACTTTGTAACTTACACTGGTGTAATTTAAACCCTATATATATATATATATGAGGAGGGTTATAATTACACCGGTGTAAGTTACACCAAGTGTTACACCGCTAATAATTTTTTAACGGATCATTGTATTAAATAATCCGTCGTTGGATTGAAAGTTACTATCATATAGATCATACATATAAAATTTTACATTAATCCAAAATTATTTGATATGTCATTAAGATGTCTCAAGATTAACGTTATATACATTTGAAATATATGAAAAATTCAACTATTTGATTATCAAGTTATTAGTGTCAAAATTTTACGAAATTTGACACATATAATCATGATGATGAACAAACATAATTCAACAGTTGGATTACTAAAAAACATATTCGATTTATAGTTATTAGCGGTGTAATACTTGGTATAACTTACACCGGTTGTAATTATAACCCTATAATATATATAACCCTATAATAGGGTTATATTACATGGTTATATAACCCTATAATATATATATATATATATAATATAACTCTATTATAGGGTTATATATATATATATATATATATTATAGGGTTGTAATTACACCGGTGGTAAGTTACACCAAATATTACACCGCTAATAATTACAAATCGAATATGTTTTTTAGTAATCCAACCGTTGAATATGTTTGTTCATATCATGATTATAATGTACCAAATTTCGTAAACTTTGGACACTAATAACTTGATAATCAAATGGTTCAATTTTTCATATATTTCAAATGTATATATAACGTTAATCTTAAGACATCTCAATAACTATTAAATAATTTGGATTAATGTAAAATGTTATATGTGTGATCTATATGATAGTAAATTTTAATCCAACGGGGATTATTTAATACAATAATTCTATTAAAAAATTATTCAGCAATGTACACTTTGGTTGTAACTTACATCGGTGTGTAAATTATAACCCTCCTCATATATATACATATATATATATATATATAAATTAACTCTTGCATGAAACAGTAGTGGTTAGATAAAATCTTTTTTTAGAATGACAACTCTAATATTTAACTCCTAATATTATTATATAAATAAAGTTGTGCGTATTATAGTTCAATTATTACTATTTTGGCTGTTAGTTGTTTTTTATCTTTTTTTCTTATTTCTAACTCGGTTACAAGTGTAATTGATTTATGAAATTTATTTTATTATTAAGCTTGTTTTATTATATGTTTAATTAATTTTTGGTCTCCCAAAAAGTCACAATTTTTTATTTGGTTCCTAATTCTTTTAAATATGTCCTCCAAGAAAAAAAAATCTGAAATGGTCCATCAGTTTTTTTCACGTACAACTACTATTTTTTTCAGATGGTTCCTCAAAAAAAATATCATAATTTTAAGAGTTAATTTCTATACACTGTCAGTGTAAAGAAGTTTTACAACAGTCATCCAATAATATTTTGCCACATCAATTAATGAATATGACACTCATGTGTCTTAAACTCATTAAATGATGTGTCAACACATCATTGGATGACTGTGTAAAATTATTTTACACTGACATGTATAGTTATTAAATCCATTTTGTAAATTAGCTAACTTTCATAAATAGCACAATTTTTCAAATATAACTCCCAAAATATCATGGTATTCTCAAATAATCCCTATATTTTATGTGACAGGTTCGGCATTTATGGTAAAAAAATACAAATAGACCAATTGAGAAAATATATTTTTTGAGGACCACTTTAAAAAAAATTAAAACGGGGAACCAATATAGGAAAATTGGATATTTTATGGGACCAAAAACTTAATTAATCCTTTATTAAATATATTATCAACCATTAATAAATTATTTTAGGGGAGGATAGGAAAAGAATTGCACTCACCTCTCCTGAGGTTTGTCTAAATGACAAAGACCCTCCCCTCTAGTTTTGAAATGCAGAAACCTCCCTTCGCATTGACACCGTGAGGATTATCTAGGGTATTAACGGAGCGGAATGAATTTACACTACATGGATCCATACCTACTAAAATTAACAACTACCCCAGCGGGTAACGGATATTCACCGAGTATCCATTATTATCTAAGAATTAAGAATTTATAAAAAATAAATAAAAAATGACATATAATATATTATGGTATCAATAGTTATATCAATTTTATATAATATAAAGTAACATTATATAATATATTACAAGTTAATGTATTGAAAATTATTATAAAATAATAAAATATCTTAATATTTTAATATTTAATAGAAACTATATTTTAATGAGTATGTGGGTACCCGCGAGACGAGTACTATAATATCCATCTCCACTCATTTAATAAATATGCGGGTACTCATCACTGGTATATCTACGAATATCCATAAGTACGGGTTTTTTTTATCATTCTGTTTTAGGCAAGGGGGTGACATTTTAAAAACTAGAGGGGAGGTCTTTGTTATTTAGCAAACCTCAGGGGAGGTGAGTGCAATTTTCCCATTATTTTTAAATTAACACAAATAATATGACAAAAGTTTTTTTAAATATAAATGGATTATTTGAAATGTATATATTATTTGAAATGTATTAAGTTATTTTTTAATCCATTTAAAAGTTTTAATTTCTCATTTATTTTATTTTTTTGTTTATTTTTCAAATCAATTATGGTTTAAATTGGATTGATCATTATGAACACTCTTATATAATAGTATAAATTAATCCTTCTACTGTTCTACACGTGTAAAAAAATATCTTATAAGGAATAAGATGTAATTAAGCTTGATAAATTTTTAAAAATAAGTTATGTAACTGAGTTAATTTTGAATTTATCATATTTAAACTTTGTTTTTTATGAGTTTTAATTCTGTATGCACTGGTTGAATATGACATGAATTAATGGTTAAGAATTTGAAACTCATTCTGTAAAAATATTTTCTACGGTTTCAAACTTTTAGCGTTACACATATCTCTTAATTATTGTTAAAACTTCTTTTTATTTCTAATTCCTACACAAATTAAATGGATTAAAAGTGAAATTAAATCTATCTATTTTTATATGTAATTTTGTCTCTGTAGATTAGTAATGATAATTTTCTTACACTCTTCATTTAATTAGTTAATGTTTTTGTTAAAAAATTGAACGTGTTTTTAACCTGTGCAACGGGATAATAAATCAAAATAAAAAAATATTATAAAAATTATAACATTAATATTATGCATTAATATTGTGATAAATATAATTTCAATTCAATAAAAAAATTATAATTTTTAATAAAATATTTTCACTTTTAATTTATTATCCTATTATCTCGTGGAAATTTCCACCTATTAGGAAAACCGAAAATCGAAATGCTTGTGTTATGGTTGGGTCTATTAATATGCAAGAAAATTCACCATATTAGCCACAAAATGCCGTATTTTGATTCGCGTGTGACTGGGATTCCGTCTCAGTTGAAAGATGTACTCATCAAATGAAGTTAAAGTAGGAGGACGTGGAAAGTTAAATTAATTAAACTTGATGACTATTCAACACAAAGATCCAAATTTGCAAGAATAGTCTTAAAAACTTTGTCATATGGGAAAGGAATCCCAAGACCAAAAATTTTCTGGGGCAAAATAAAGATAAGGTGGCTGCTATATGTTTAAAAATAAGGCTTAATATGTTTTTAGTCCCTATAAATATAGGTCATTTTCTTTTTAGTCCCTGTAAATTTTTTTTTTGTTTTTTATCCCTATACAATTTTCCGTTTGTCATTTTGGTCCCTGTAGTTAACTTTAGCTTATGTGTAACATCCCAAAATTTAGAAATATAATTTAAATACGTATAATTATATTTCGATAACGTTAGCGGTAAAAATAGAAGTTGCATAATAATATGAATATTAATATAATTGTATTTATGAGATAATAATAATATAATATTATAAATATTAGGAGAGACGTCAGACTATTAGGATCTTAATCAAATATGGTCATATTGAATATAATAATATTATTAAGAGATAAATCACAAGATTGCAATTAACATTAATTGTTATAAATATAGTAATTATTATATTAATATTAATAAAATAATATCAGGATTAGTGATGACAATCTTATGAGAGAGATATTGTTAGTATTTTAAATTAGGATAAGATTTTAAAATAGGAATAATGGGATCACGAGGATTAAGGATAAGGATCACTACAAATTGAGAATAAGATTTAATTATAAGATTGGAATTTAAATTTGAATGTAGATGGTTAAGGACTCCGTAATATACTAATAATTCATAATATAAATGAATAAATAAATAAAATAAAATAAAATAAAAGGAAGAAATAATAGTATATTATTTTTAATAATATTAATTGATTAAATAAGAGGAATAAATAATAGTATTAGTAATATTAATATTTTTATGAATAATGTTATTTAATAAAATAAGGATGAGTGGGTTTAGGGTGGGTCCAACCCATTTAAGTATTTAAGTAAGGAGGGGTTACCAATTCACCCCAATCCTTATTTTTCAAAACGTTAGAGAGTGAAACCTTAAGGAAGGGAGAAACGATTCCACGAGGAGAAGGTGCTGCAGAGTATATCATTAAGAGGGAGCCACCATTCGCTTTTGGGATTGTCATCTCTAAGGTATGGTGGGGGAAAGGGTGCTGCTTGTATGTGTATATGGGAGTGCTTGTGTAGTGAGTAAGAATTCTAAATTTTGAGAACTTATCTATGATGGTATATTTGTGAGAAATTGTTATGAGTGTACATGTGTTTGTGATTATAATTTGCGAGTGGCTCACATTAATTGCGTACTGGTATTAAGAGATGGAGATTAGAAGCCGATGAGATTCGATTTTAGGTAACTCAAAAGTGGGAAATTAAATGTACTATATTATGGTTTGAAAAAAGAAAAGAAAAAGTTGTTAACGGTTAACGTAGTTAGAGGATTATTTAGGCCAAACAAAGGGAGGGGTAACAATTTACACAAAGGCATTAAAGCAAGGATTGCACGTCAATTAAAAGCATGCCATATACCGTCATTCAGTTCATCAGTTTTAAAATATATATATATATATAATAGTAACCCAAATTGGAGTGATTAGAGTTAGAGATTCAGTTGGCTTTCAAGCATATATAAATATTCTCTTATATGAAAAGATGACGGAAAGTATTCCAAAAGATTACCGGATTTTATTATAAATATGTATAATCGATTACCAGGTCAAATTGTGTATGAGAGTGTTGTTTATGTGATGATTGTGACCCTTTTGTCTATTGATGTTGTTTATACAAATTATTTGTGGAATTGAGAGAATTAAGTGGATGTTTATAGAGCATTGATTGTGGTGTGAGTATGATGATATGAATATCTCCTATGATGTTAGGTGTCTATAATATTATGATGTATGATGATGATGTATTGATGTATTGAGTGTGTGAGGTATGAGGTGTATGATAATTATATACTGATGCATTGAGTATATGAGGTATGATATGATGATGATGATGTAATGATGCATTGAGCATCTGAGGTGTGTTATGATGATTATGCATTGAGCATATGAGGTGAGATACATATATGGTGATTATGCATTGAGCATATGAGGTGCGTTATGATGATGATATCTTGAGGTATTGAACATGTGAGGTGTGGTGTATGAGATACACGAGCCCAAGAGAGGGGCGTTGAGCAACACTATCGGCCTGTGTGGTGATTAACGGTAGTGTTGTGTGTGAAACTTACCGGCTTGTGTGGTGATTAACGGTAGGTAGACCATGGTGGGGGACATTCTTGCACAAGCCTAGAGTGGGGCGAAGTGCAACTTACCGGCCTGTGGTGTTTAACGGTAGGGCTATTCTTTGTGGGGCGGATGTCTCTGTACAAGCCTATAGTGGGGCGTTGTGCAACTTACCGGCCTATGTGGTGATTAACGGTAGGGCCATCATCGGTAACAACTAGGGAGATTGACGAGGTGCGCCCATTGTGCGGAGTTCCAAGTCATGATCCTTGGGATGAGGTTAATGAGAATGAGGTTGATGAGGTTGATGAGGTTGATGAGGTTTGGTGTGCATGATGATAGATGAACATGCATTGTATTTGATGATGAAATTGAATTATATTATGATGATGTGAGTATTATTGATGATATGGGTATTATGTGTTGAGAATAGAGAATGTGTTTTCTTGGTGATTTGCGAGTGTGATTTATAAACTGGTGATGAGATAATATAATTGCTAATAAAGGGTGTAAGATGATGTGAGTATGATATTACTTGATGATAATGATGATTATATGTGGGTGAGGATAGGGTAGCCTCCTATGTGTATGTATGAGTAGTATTCTTTTCCTCACCGTTACATTGTGGTTATTTTACAGGTGATGATGATGACACTACTGGTGTCGAGTTTTGATTAAAGGGAGTGTTACTCTGGTACATGTGACATCAGGGCATATTATTGGGGGTTCTTTTCTTTATGTTACTAGATAGGAAGGATTTTGTAAACACTTTTAAATGCCTTACATAGCGAGTAGGATGTTTTAATTATTGATAATTTGGAGATTCCGCTACTTGTGTGCTTTGAAAACCTTTGAGTTCTATTTTCGTTTTAATTAAGTTGCTTTACAATGAATGAGGTTTTAAATAAAGATATGTGAACCTTTTTACCCGTTGAGGAATACTATTTTTGAAAAATATTTCGACTTATTAATTGTATAAAAGCTGGGGTAGAAGGGTGTCACATTAGTTGGTATCAGAGCAGGTCGGTTCACCGACCTTGAGTTATGAGTTTACTATGCTTCTGTGGTGCTATGTGTTATGTGAATTGCGTGAATTGTGTTGCTTGATTTAATTGTTTGTTTGATTTCACTACTTTTCTGTGAATCAGAAAAGTGATGACTAGAAGAGGTAGGAAAAATATATATATATATAATAATTTGTTGAATATTTAAGGTTGATTTTCTTTTGCCGAGTAATAATATATATTTATGTGTGTGAGTATGTTTTAATTTGAATTTATTGAATTAGGATTGGATTTGAATAATATGCATAATTCGAATTTGAAGTGAGGATTAGAATTTCATTAGCTGTTAGTTATGAAAGATATTATCTTGATTTTAAGTTTTAAAATTACGATTTGATTTTAAAATTTTGTTAGGATTTAGATTAACTGATTAATATAAATTGGATTTAGATAGTTTAGATTTTATCGGTAGTTACAAGATGAGCTAAAAGGATGAGAAAGTGTTGGTTGAGGATGAATTTAAATTTTAGAAATTTGGATTAAGTTTAGGTTAAATTTCAAATTAAGATAAGTTCTTATTTAGATTTGAATTAAATGTTTCCAAAGATAGAATTTGTTATACATACATAAAAATTGTTAGGATTTATTTAAATTTAAATTGGAAGATCTTGGGATTTGACTATCTTACAAGTTTAATTTTAGAGGAAGATAGAAATTTATGAAGTACAACTAAGATTTTGATAAAGGTAGTGATGATAGCAGCCAACAGACTATTCTATAGCATCAGAGGATTGAGAGGAAATAGATGTTTGTAAGATGAGATAAGGTTTGTTGGAAAAAGATAGAGTTACGAAGGAAAGAGGATATATAGCCATATATGAGTTATATGGAGATATATTAAACATCAATTTTTATTTATGATAGTATAAAATTTATTTTAGGATAATACAAGATAGATAATTATTAGAGAGATATCATAGTATTTTAAAATATATTTTACTCCATCATATATGGTAAAAATAAATAAAGAATTGTTAAAAAGTAGAAATAATGATGATATGAAACTAGAAAAATTAGGGCAAATTTTACAAAGTTATATAATTAAATAATAGAAATTTACTATCATAATCCCTATATTATTCAGACTTATTTGAAATGAGAATTTACTATCATAATCCCTATATTATTCAGACTTATTTGAAATGATAACGTTGTCTAAATAAAAAAAAAGTTTATTTTGTTATTAGTTAATAAGCATAGTATAAGTACTATCGTAAAATATAGAAATTTGAATAAGAATTATAATAGTTAACAAGAACAATAAAAGAAAGAAACTCTTAGAAATAAAAACAGTTTAAGTGTACAAATTTTCACCGCTAATATTAAAACTGGGAAATAGATGGAAGGAGAACTGCAAATGGATCTTTAAATATTAGGATAAAATTATATAGGTCTGGAGTTGTATTCAATTGATGAAGGATATTAGGAAAATATTATAAGAAATTGAATTATTTTCAAATATAGAAATCTTTCTAGATTAATAATAATGATAAATTATTAGAACCTAGGAAGATGGACAATATTTTGCACAAATTTTAGGTGATCTTTGATTTGTGGAAAATTGTTAAGCCTATTGTTATGGGTTAGATATAGAGATTTAAATTTTAATTGATAGTTTTAAGGATAAGAATTTGATATTGTAAGATTTAAGGGATAGGGATTTAATCTTTTAGAGATAGAGATTTCTTTATTTGATGGTTTTGAGTGATAGGGATATGATAATTTTATGCTTACAGTTAAAAGGTTCAGAGATAAAGAGCTAATATTTAGTTTGTTAGAAATTAAGTAATTATGTATATATTGTTTAAAGGCTTGATTGATCATTGGATCTAGGTGGATCTCGATAAGGATATTTTACGGATTAGATGGTTTTATAACTAGGATATGATCATGAGTCAAGGACTCACGCATTTATTGTTATTAGGCTATGAACTTCGAATGTGTTGAAATTAATTATTTAGGAGTTGCATAAGCTTTTGATTTTAAGAAAATAATTAGAATTTATACTTGGAGACAGGGAGCTTAGATTTATGATAGAGAATTGATTTATGGGAAATTTGACTGATGCTTAGATAGATTTGGTTTAGGAATGTAATAGTTAGTTTACAATTATTAATAATAGAAACATGATATCCAACCCAAGCTATAGGTTACCAATACTCACTGTCATAGACTTCAATCTAAGAGAATAGTGAGACAAAATCCGAGGACGAATTTTCTTTTTAGGGGGTAGGGTTGTAACATCCCAAAATTTAAAAATTTAGAAATATAATTTAAATACGTATAATTATATTTCGATAACGTTAGCGGTAAAAATAGAAGTTGCATAATAATAATAGTGAATATTAATATAACTGTATTTATGAGATAATAATAATATAATTTATAAATATTAGGAGAGACGTCAGACTATTAGGATCTTAATCAAATATGGTCATATTGAATATAATAATAATATTATTAAAAGAAATCACAAGATTGCAATTAACATTAATTTTTATAAATATAGTAATTATTATTAATAAAATAATATCAGGATTAGTAATGACAATCGTATGAGAGAGATATTGTTAGTATTATAAATTAGGATAAGATTTTAAAATAGGAATAATGGGATCACGAGGATTAAGGATAAGGATCACTACAAATTGAGAATAAGATTTAATTATAAGATTAGAATTTAAATTTGAATGTAGATGGTTAAGGACTCCGTAATATACTAATAATTCCTAATATAAATGAATAAATAAAATAAAGAAAAGGAAGAAATAATAGTATTATTATTTTTAATTATTAATTGATTAAATAAGAGGAATAAATAATAGTATTAGTAATAAATATTTTTATGAATAATGTTATTTAATAAAATAAGGATGAGTGGGTTTAGGGTGGGTCCAACCCAGTTAAGTATTTAAGTAAAGAGGGGTTACCATTCACCCCAATATTTATTTTCAAAACGTTAGAGAGTGAAACCTTAAGGAAGGGAGAAACGATTCCACAAGGAGAAGGTGCTGCAGGGTAGATCATTAAGAGGGACCCACCATTCGCTTTTGGGATTGTCATCTCTAAGGTACGGTGGGGGAAAATGTGCTGCTTGTATGTGTATATGGGAGTGCTTGGTGTAGTGAGGGCAAACATAAGACCCTCTAAGAATTCTAATATTTGAGAACTTATCTATGATGGTATATTTGTGAGAAATTGTTATGAGTGTACATGTGTTTGTGATTATAATTTGCGAGTGGCTCACATTAATTGTGTACTGGTATTAAGAGATGGAGATTAGAAGCCGATGAGATTCGATTTTAGGTAACTCAAAAGTGGGAAATTAAATGTACTATATTATGGTTTGAAGAAAGAAAAGAAAAAGTTGTTAACGGTTAACGTAGTTAGATGATTATTTAGGCCAAGCAAAGGGAGGGGTAACAATTTACACAAAGGCATTAAAGCAAGGATTGCACGTCAATTAAAATCATGCCATATACCGTCATTCAGTTCATCAGTTTTAAAAAAATAAATAAATAATATATATAATAGTAACCCAAATTGGAGTGATTAGAGTTAGAGATTCAGTTGGATTTCAAGCATATATATAAATATTCTCTTATATGAAAAAGATGAGGGAAAGTATTCCAAAAGATTACCGAATTTTATTATAAATATGTATAATCGATTACCAGGTCAAATTGTGTATGAGAGTGTTGTTTATGTGATGATTGTGACCCTTTTGTCTATTGATGTTGTTTATACAAATTATTTGTGGAATTGAGAGAATTAAGTGGATGTTTATAGAGCATTGATTGTGGTGTGAGTATGATGATATGAATATCTCCTATGATGTTAGATGTCTATAATATTATGATGTATGATGATGATGTATTGATGTATTGAGTGTATGAGGTATGAGGTGTATCAATTATATACTGATGCATTGAGTATATGAGGTATGATATGGTGATGATGATGTAATGATGCATTGAGCATCTGAGGTGTGTTATGATGATGATTATGCATTGAGCATATGGGGTGTGATATGATGATTATGCATTGAGCATATGAGGTGAGATACATATATGATGATTATGCATTGAGCATATGAGGTGCGTTATGATGATGATATCTTGAGGTATTGAACATATGAGGTGTGGTGTATGAGATACACGAGCCCAAGAGAGGGGCGTTGAGCAACACTATCGGCCTGTGGTGATTAACGGTAGGTAGACCATGGTGGGGGACATTCTTGCACAAGCCTAGAGTGGGGCGAAGTGCAACTTACCGGCCTGTGTGGTGTTTAACGGTAGGGCTATTCTTTGTGGGGCGGATGTCTCCGTACAAGCCTATAGTGGGGCGTTGTGCAACTTACCGGCCTATGTGGTGATTAACGGTAGGGCCATCATCGGTAACAACTAGGGAGATTGACGAGGTGCGCCCATTGTGCGGAGTTCCAAGTCATGATCCTTGGGATGAGGTTAATGAGGTTAATGAGGTTGATGAGGTTAATGAGGTTAATGAGGTTGATGAGGTTAATGAGGTTGATGAGGTTGATGAGGTTTGGTGTGCATGATGATAGATGAACATGCATTGCATTTGATGATGAAATTGAATTATATTATGATGATGTGAGTATTATTGATGATATGGGTATTATGTGTTGAGAATAGAGAATGTGTTTTCTTGGTGATTTGCGAGTGTGATTTATAAACTGGTGATGAGATAATATAATTGCTAATAAAGGGTGTAAGATGATGTGAGTATGATATTACTTGATAATGATGATTATATGTGGGTGAGGATAGGGTAGCCTCTTATGTGTATGTATGAGTAGTATTCGTTTCCTCACCGTTACACTGTGGTTATTTTACAGGTGATGATGATGACACTACTGGTGTCGAGTTTGATTAAAGGGAGTGTTGCTCTGGTACATGTGACATCATGGCATATTATTGGGGGTTCTTTTCTTTATGTTACTAGATAGGAAGGATTTTGTAAACACTTTTAAATGCCTTACATAGCGAGTAGGATGTTTTAATTATTGATAATTTGGAGATTCCGCTGCTTGTGTGCTTTGAAAACCTTTGAGTTCTATTTTCGTTTTAATTAAGTTGTTTTACAATGAATGAGGTTTTAAATAAAGAGATATGTGAACTTTTTACCCGTTGAGGAATACTATTTTTGAAAAATATTTCGACTTATTAATTGTATAAGAGCTGGGGTAGAAGGGTGTCACATTATGTGGCTAACGGGATGCCACGTCATCCTGCCACATGTGATTTTTCTTCCAGCTTAATTTTGTTTTAGTCCCTATATAAAATATGGTCTTTTGTTTTTAGTCCCTATAATTTTTTTTTGGTTTTTCACCTCAATCTTATCCCCATCCAATACACAATGTCCTTTTGCTTCTTCTTCTACTGCATTGTTATACTTGAAATTCTTGAACTCCTCGTGGTGGGTTTAAGGAAATAAATTCTTTATGTATTCAATTATTTGAAATTTCAATACACTTGAATTCACTATATAAAGTGGGAAAAACTTGGAACGACCTTTTTTCTATCTATTGACTAACAAAATTTTCACTGAATTTACAATTACAAGCCTTTTTTGTCATTCAGGACAAATTACATCAAGTTATAGGTCATCAATAGACATAAATCAAATGAGTTAGTCAATAGACAGAAAAAAAAAGAATTGCAGAGAAAAAAAGGTAGTTACAAGTTTTTCCCACTTTATACAGTAAATTCAAGTATATTGAAATTTCAAACAATTGAATACATAATAATGAATTTATTTCCTTAAACCCACCACGAGGAGTTCAAGAATTTCAAGTGTAACAATGCATTAGAAGAACGAAAAGGACACTATGATGTTGGATGGGGATGAGATTGAGGTGAAAAACCAAAAAAAAAAATATAGGGACTAAAAACAAAAAACCATATTTATAGGGACTAAAAACAAAATTAAGCTGGAAGAAAAATCAATGTGGCAGGATGACGTGGCACTCCGTTAGCCACATAAGCTTAAAGTTAACAGCAGGGACCAAATGACAAATGGAAAATTTTATAGGGATGAAAACAAAAAAAAATTATAGGGACTAAAAACAAAATGACCTATATTTATAGGGACTAAAAACATATTTAAGCCTAAAATAAAATTAAAGTTTAAGGTACAGGGATGTTGTAATCGATTATCAGGCTACCGTCTTCTGGTAATCGATTACAAGGTGTCTGTAATCGAATTACCAAGGCCCAATAATTGGATATTTGCTTCTGGTAATCGATTACAGGCTTCTGGTAATCGATTACCAGGTCCAAACTTGATATTTGAGTGTTGTTTTGATTTATTGTGGTGATCACTTACTTACATGATGAATGTCTATCTAATATATGAATTGTGTTGTGGAATTGATGAGATTAAGTGAATGTACAATATGTATTGACTGTGGCACGAAGTATGGTTGTGAGACTATTTTATATTGATGTTCTATGTGTAATTTTATCCATGATGTGATGTGGAATGAATTGAGTAGATGATGTGCTTGAGAGATGTATAAATGATGTTGATGCGTTGAGCATGAGCATATGGAGTGTGATACATGAGATGCATGCCCTAGAAAGGGCGGGTGACCATGATGGGGGATACTTGATGCACGGGCCCATAGAGGGGGTGCGACCCAGGGGGTGAATATCTTTGCACGGGCCCATAGAGGGGGTGCAACCTATTGTGTGGTGTTTAACGGTAGGGGCCATCATTGGTAACAACTAAGGGGATTGATGAGGTGCGCCCATTGTGCGGAGTTCCAAATCATGACTCTAAGGAGAGGTGTTGTACACGTGCATGGTGTGAGCATACGCCTTACCTGAGATTGTTTGAGAATTGTGAATTTATATTACGAAATGTGAGTGTATATGTGTATGAACTTGATGTGTGAAATGAATAATACATGAAATGAGATGAATGATGATATGTATGGTGATGGGTGGGAATAAGGGTAGCCTTCTGTATTGCATGTATATGTATGTATTCTTTTTCTCACCGTACTCTTTCTATGGTTTTTCTAGGGTGATGAAGAGGGCACTCAATGTGCTGAATTTTGAAGGGACAGGGTCTCGCTCTGATATGTGTGAGATCGGGGCTTAGTATCTAGGAGTTTTATTTCTTTATTTTGATATGTAGAGATTTATAAAGATTATTTCTAAGGGTCTTTCATGGCCAATATATGTTTTTATTATGTTGATAATTTGGTTTTTGAAAACATTGATTTTACCCTTTATAAAAATGACATTGGATTTGGATTAAGTAATTGTTCAAATGAAGATTTGTGAACCTTTTTACCTCCGTGTTGACTATAATTTCCCTTTCTATTCAATTTGATGATTGTATTAGTATTTGGGGTAGAAGGGTGTCACACTAATTGAATATCCAATGTAGTACTATTAGATAAAAGATTATTTTTTAGTAGTTATTGAGATTGTGTTTTGAGTTTAATTTGTTCTAATAAACTGATATATTTTTTTGCTGTAAATTTGAAAATGATTTATGCTATTTAAGCTAGTAAATATATTGATATGATTGTTAAGTTAGACTACATCTCTATATATAGTTGATCGAATTCAAAATGCTCTTGCTTATGCCATGCACACTTTTTTCCATAAGATTTCTTTATGCGCACACGGCCAATTATCACAACAAGTGATTAATTTGTAAGGGTGCGGGTGAAATCTTTCAAGTGGACAACTTTGCTCAATGAGGCAGAAAGTTGGAACTAATACAGAATGGTGACAACAAGACCATAATTGGGGGTTGAAAGAGATTGCTTATGACTATTTAGCAATTGGTATCTAAATTATACCATTTTTATTGAAGTTTTTAATCTTTAAAGAAATATTCCCTTTGATCTACCGATACACGTACCAAATTTATTTTGATCTATCTTAAACAAACAAAATAAGTGGTGAGGAGTATGTTAAGATTTTATCTTGATATTTTTTTTTTATAGTTTTATGAGCTGGATCCTCTGTTTTTGTGCGTGTATCGTGAGCCATGTAACACACCTCTGTAATGCTTATGTGAAATATGTGTCTTGTCTAGTTCTATCTCTCTCTCTCTTTTATATTTTGGTTGTCTCTTATATTCTTGGCTGATATACTAGCATGTGGCACTTGTTCTCTCAAGTGGAATGTGCTTGAGACGTGTATGACAAGTTGAAAATATAAGCACGATCAAATATAAGCATTGCTTCTTCAACGTCTTGGTTGATGTACAATCTAATTAACAGTTAAGATCTTCATTGTGGTAGTGACTCCCACAATTTTGAGTACGTACCGTAGCCAAATCCGTCGAGCAATGGGGTGCAATTGGTCAAATGTGTCAAATCTGCAAAGAGAAGGAGTGAACTGAAATGCTCACATGACAATGTTAACTAAACAGCTTTCAGTTTCTGATATTTAGTTAGTTAGTTATTTTGTTGAGTCAGTTTATAAGTTAGTTGGTTAGTTTGTTTTATTGTTGTTTTTAGCTCTCATTAGAGTTGTATAAATGCTTCTTACGTACTCTTCAATAAATCAATGAGAATTCTCTCAATTACCAACAACAATCTTCCAACATGTCATATTGTGCATGCCAAAAAAATAGTATACAACCATACAGATTAAGGTAAAACAAGCTAAAATAAATCACCATTATGGCCGGTCTTTATTTAAATTAATATTACTAATTCAATTAAGCAAATACTTTCCTTCAACTTTACATTTGTCTTTTGTATCTCAATTAAGTGGAATAATAGAACATTACTAAGTGAGAGGATTATAAAGTAAACTTATATTTATTTGAATTAATTAAGAATATTTAACAACCTAGCTCAGTAGTCAGTATCCTGATTCTTATGCAAAATCTTAAATAATAATATATATAATTACGTTGAAACAGAGAAAAATTTTGGAATATTTTAAGTGACCTTCTCATATGTTAATTAAGTCTGGATAAAAATTTCCTGCAAGACCAGAGTTAATTTTAATGATAAAGAGATTCGATGGTTTGACATGGTATAGCAGTATGATTAGTTGCATAAAAAATTGAAGGGTGGTAGTTTAGTAAAATACCTCATATTTCAAATTAATTTTATGTTTCTTAATTAATATATGTACCTTACATGAATACGACACAAAATAGGAACGGGACAAGAGTAAGTATACGTTTGGTTTATAATTGAGTAGAATATTTAGAAATGAATGGGATGATACACGCTTTATAAAGTACGTTGGACGAAAGTGGTTTAAAATCAATTTTGCAAAACCATGATTTTGTATTGTTGGGCTATATAAGTATATTAAACAATATCAGGGTTGATAATGCACATGGCAAGTTGGGCATGAACATAATAATAATTCCATGGTCCCAATGAATCCCTTCTTCTTATCCTTTTAAGGTCGTGAACATAATAATATCATGTTGGGGGGAACTTCTTATCCTTTAAGGTGAAGTTTTTTAATTTACAAATTGGCAAGGAACCTTTTTATATGTAGGCTCCAACAATGCAAGCATAAAAAATGAAGCCCCTGTAACTTTGAATGTGTTTCGTTTAATGTTAAATATGAGTAACTTGAGGTGTGGATATAAGATGATTTACTCTTTGTTTGGTATGGTTGAAACACATAGGAGAGATATAAGGAAAAGTGAATTGGGGGAGAGTTCTCCAAACCACCGTGTTTGGTATAAGAATGAAGAGGGAGACAGAGGTAGATTCAGTGGTGGGGCCCAGGGAGAAATAAGTCTCCTCTTTGAAGCGGAGAAATAAGGGTGAGGAGGGGGTTACATTATGAAAAGTCTATTTTGCCCTGACTTTATTACTCATCAGTTGTTCAATTTTCCCCATTTCTCGTGAACACAAGTGCTTGATCATTCTGTTTGGATTTTCAATCGATTATGACCACTTGAAAATCGATTATTCAATTCCTTCATACAAAAGTGCCAATTTTTGTCATGTGTACAATCGATTTCCTTGTTTTCTAAATCGATTGTACACCTAAAACGTATATATTCAATATTATCGATTAATTATACAGGGAAATCGATTATTATTCACAAAATTGAATGAATAAATGTTTTTTTAATTTCAAGGGTAATTTTGTCCTTTTACCTTCTTACACATCTCTCTCCCATTTCTCCACAACGAAACAACTACCATAATTAATTTATCTCCTATCTCTCTCATATTTCTCTCATACCAAACAACCTCTATTTCTACTTTATTCTCTACTATTTCTCTTCCTTATCTCTCTCTTTCCTATTTCTCTCTTCCCTATATCTCTCTTTAAACCAAACAAAGGGTTATGACAATTGTCTCATAATGGATAACACCTCCTCCCCATTTGGTTCGGAAGAAATCGGGTGAAAATAAAGAGGAGTGAGAATAAATAGGGTGGAGAGAAGAATTATTGTCTATTTGGTATGGGAGTAATTAGCAAGGAGAGGAATATAAAGGTGTGGATTCGACCCAAAAATATTATTTCATTAAAATATTATTTCATTAAGAGGAGAGAAATAGACTGGAAAAATACTCCTACTCTCTATTTCATTTTATTTTACAACTATTTCTCTCTTATAAAATAAGATGAGAGAGGAATATTATTCTGTTTCCACTCTATTTTACTATCATTTCTCTCATACCAAATAACTTAAATTTCTTATCTATTTTTCCCTCATTTCTCTCTTCCCTATTTGATTTCATCTTATTTCTTTCAACTCTACCAAACATAAATGAATATAAATACTAGCACCATCAATTTTGATTTTTCTTTTTACACTTTTATATTAGAGTTCTCTCGGTCTCTTTCCTTTCTCATCATATTATCATTACATCTTTCACTTTCCTTTTTTATTTTTTCTTTCATCACTCTCATATTTATCTAAATGTTAGTGTTGGGAAGTGTTGATATATATATATATATATATATATATATATATATATATATATATAATATTGGACTAAAATTATCAATACCAACAAAATATGTTGTAATCTGTTAGTGATAATTAATAGTTCCATAAATTTAATTTTTTTTTCAAAAATACATATATTTTTAAATTAGTGAATGAATATATATCTTTTTAACTACTCACAATAAATTAAGGGTATATAAGATATTTAGCAGTTATTACAACTAAAAATAGAATTTCTTATATATAGGATAAAAAAAATTATTTTTATTTCTTTTATATATATATATATATATATATATATGAAGGAAACTAAAAATAGAATTTCTTATATATAGGATAAAAAAATTTATTTTTATTTCTTTTATATATATATATATATATATATATGAAGGAAAGTAAAATTATTTTTCCGAGCACCATGGTACCTACTATATCTCGTACAATTGTACCTAAAGATTTAATTATTTAATTAAAATATATCTCTCTCACCTCACCAACACAACATATACAAAAGAACATTTAAATATTTCATTATGTGTTGTATTTTTATAATCTCATTACATTATATTTTAATTTATTTAAATAATTATTTTTTTAATATTTTATAATTATATTAAAGTATTTTTGAATAATTTTTTAATTAAATTATAATTATTTTTATGCTATTTTTTAATTTTATACTTAAATATGAGTAAAAGAATATGGGTATACATAGATAATCAACAAATAAGGGGACATGTGTTAAAGTTACTACACATACATACACATATACACATATATAAAAAGAATGAATATGAATATCTTTTCAAAACACAACTATAAAATAAGTAGTATAATATCCTACCTGATTAATGAATGTGCATAGTCATCCCTATGATCATCCTAGAGGCAAGCAAAACTCATCCATTAATTTATGATCTATTTGTTTGATTTTGATAAAAATTAACGTTAAAAATTTCAGTTGCGTTTGTCGTTTGAGATCTGAGAAGAATATTAAAGAGAGCAGGATAAAATAACCACAAAACAATGGGAGTTTAAAACATCGGGCTACACTTTTATTTTATTTTGATGTTAAAATAAATTACTTTTAAAATAGATATATAGATATATTTTTTAAAATTTTAAAAGCCATAGACTTAAATTCAATTTCACTCATCAACTAATAAGGAATTATTTGAGTTTAATCAGTAATCTCGAGTTCCCATAAAACTTATCTCGTGTAAACTTTCCTTCCACGAAGGATACCTATGAATTAATAAAAAAATTCATTTTCACTCACCAAAAATTTAAAAACATGTAATTATTTCAAAATTAACTATTCAATACAAAATTAATTTTGGGGGTTTGCTATTCCCACCCCATTACATTTATTTTTTAAAATTTCTTACCTAACACTACACAGAAAAAAGCAACAGGAGGCGGTTAACGGCGGTTATTTTAAAATCGCCTTTAATGACTATTTAGAGGCGGTTACCGCGGTGGTTATGGCAATCGCCCTTAATAACCTATCAATTAGGGGCGGGTATAGCAACCGCCTTTCAAAACCTATCAATTAGGGGCGATTTCCATTTAAAATAGTAGCAGTTTTAATGTTTTAACTCAGAAAAGAGGCCATTTTGTTCATTCACACAAAAAACCTAGCCCCTTTAACTTGCTCCTGACTCTCACAATCACCACGCCGCGTCGTCCCTTTCACTGTGATCAGGTCGCTTCTGGTAGCGCCTCGCTTCTCGTCGCGGTTTCCGGGAACGTCGAAACAGTTCTTCCGTGTGTGTCAGGTCGCTCCTCGTCGCATTATATCCGGTGAGTATATTTTTCTCTGTGAGTATATTTTTATAAATTATATAGTGGCAGTGAAGATGTGGGGAGAGGGAGAGGAAAATAACAATGGCGGTGAAGATGTGATTTGGGGGGAAAGGGTTTGGGAGTTGATTTGAGAATTTGATTTGGGGGGAAAGATGTGATTCGGGAATTTGATTTGGGGGTTGGGAGGAAAGGGTTTGGGTTCTTGCTAATAATTTTTGCAGCATAAAAACTGATTTTTCATGTATATAATTGAATTGAATTTTGGATTATCAGTTGCTGCATAAATCAATTCGAGCATTGTTGTTTTTGTTTGTTTCAACAGGAATTTAGGACTGTTATTTGCCTGAACGAGTCAAAGATTTTTTTACGGCGTGTTGATTCTCATGGCTGAATGTCCAATTCGTGTTGTTTATGGTTCTGTGGAATTTGCACTTGGTGCTAGGGATTTGGTAATTGGATGAAGTGGATTGAACAATGTATTAACTGTAGTAGGGTGGAGTGGACTGTGGAGTGAAGCTGTTTTATCGTAATCATTGCTTGTTGAGTGAAATTTCATGATTCGTAGTGGCAGGAAGAGAACTGTCGTTCATGCTCTATTACTGAAATGGTGATTGTTCTGGTTTTTGGATCTTTTAACTTATTCCTATTGTTCTCATTCTTAACTTGGTTTAAAGATAATGTTGCTTTGGGGCAAATATCTATTTCTCCTTATTTGTGTGTCTTCTCTCTTATTGTCTCAACGAAATACGTATTGTATCAAAGAAAAAGAACATAACCAAGAGAGCGAAATTGAAAATAAGTGCAATGAATGTTATGAAAAACTAATCTACTTCTTTCTTTCTTCCAATGGGAATTGAATTCTAAACCATATGGTCAATAGGGCTAGGTGCAATGTCATTGCCATTGCCATCTATAAGCCTGAAATTATAAGTTGTTATAACTACCTTCTCCTCTTCCCCTTCCCCTTCACCTTCACCCCCACGCCTGCCATGGCTATTGTAACCCCCTCTCCCTCCCTTTTTTCATCTTCTCCTACCTCCATGTTTATGTATGAAAGTCATTACATGTGTCCGAAATTCATTTTTTTAGTTTGGTTTCTCGACACGTATGTCTGGAAGTCTTTTTTTTTAAAACAAATTCTGGACATCCAAAAGCCAATAAATTCTTTTAGGAAGCCAAATTTTTAGTTTGGCTTCCGTACACTTGTGATCAGATAAACATTTCTGGACATGTATGTCCGGAAACCAAGTCAATTATTTAGTCTGGCTTCAGCACCCATGTGTTCTCCAGATACACGTGCCGTGGAGTAAAATTAAAACATTGGCTTCCGGTTCAAAAGTCCTTTTTGTGAAAAATGGCTCTCAAACACAGGTGGGAGGGAAGGATAGGGAAATGGGAAAGGGTTTGGTGGGGGTGGGGGGAAATGGGTGAGGGTGGGGGTGATGGTCAAGTGGAAGAGGTGGGAATAGTTAGAACTAGCAATTCTGGCTACCCGGCTCGGCCCGATACGGGTAGCGGAAATTTTTTGGACTGGCTAAAAGGCTCGGAAGTTATTCAAGATTCTAAAATAAACACCCGAGCCCTACATTTTTTTTATGAGTTTTTTGTAGGTGGCCTGATTTTTTATGAATTTTTGCAGGTTATCTGACTTTTTTGCAGATTTTTGCGGGTAACGAGTTTTATCAGGCAGGGCTAAGAAAACCAGAGTCATTCTGATTTCTAAAATAAAGGCTTTAAACCTACGTTTTTACTAGCTTTTACAGGCCAGCTCAATCGGACTAACCCATTTTGATAGCTCTGAGAATAGTCAGAGTGTGTTTGGGAGCTGGAAGGAAGGGGAAGGGGAAGGGAGAAGTTGGAAAGGAAATGAAGGGGGAGGAAAGGAGGGTGAAAGCTCTGTAAACCATAGAAAAGAAAAACTAGACTCCCGAACACAATGGAGGGAAAGTCTTCCAATAATTCCTCTTATTCCCCCTTTCACATTTAAAAACCAACTCATAACATTTTTAGGAAAATGTCTTTAAAAAACTGAAGGGGTAGAAATAGAAAACACCTTAATTTTGAGACGGTGCCAACCAACTTTCAGCGCGCAGATGTTATATATGTGACATTCTTTATTTGGACACGCGCGCTGGCCCTGCACATGTACTTCTTGTTGAGTCTCAAAAATATCATTAAGAATTTACTAATGATTGAGTCTCATTTTCCTAAGTTTTAAAGAGTAACAAATTATGTTAAAATCACAATTGCAAAAGATGTCTATGTTGTTAATGTGTTTTTATGTTTCAGCAAGATGACCATATGAAGGGATCTACTGTATGAATAAGTAGGATCATCTGAAATGGTTGGTTCTTCTGAAGCATAGAATCATCTGAAGACTAGAAGACCTTCTGAAGACGTGTGACATGGTAGTTCGTCTGAGATCAGAAACCATCTGAAGAGTGAAGCCCTCTGAAGATCTTTGATAAAGACTCAAGTCTGTCAACGCCTTCTGAAACAAGTCCTAAGTCTAACTATTTTTGGGCAAGCTTCTCAGAGACTTTCCTGCATATTTTGAAATTCATGCACCAAAATGGAAATGTCTGCAACGCAGTCTTTGCAGTGCTAAGAACAGAGACACACTGCACCATCTACCTTGTACTGTGTTAGAAGCTATCAGAAGCCGTGTCACAATGAGATTAATAACATTAAATTCTATCTCTCAACGGTGATCTCAACGGACTTCATCTCAAGAATGTATAAATAGCTTCATACACGTCGCTGCAAAGAAGAGAACAACCTAAGAAAGAAAGAGCCAACACGCTGCTAGTTTTATGCTGTAAAACATACTCTGGTTCATTCATTCTTGTACAATAACTTTCATATCCTGAGTCTTACTCAGATTATTTGTACATATTTCAGTTTAAGCTCTGAACTGTGTAGTTCTTTAGCCTGAACAAATATCTTTCATTCTTAAACACTTGGGTGTTGAGCCTGGAGAGGCTTGTTTGTTAAATAATACTTAGTTGTGAGCCTGAAAAGGCTTGTTGGGAAAGAATACTTGTTGTTGTAGAGCCTGAAGAGGCTTGACAGAAAAGAATACTTGTAATCTTTTGAAGATTAAGTGAAAATCCAGCTGCTGTCTTTTGCTCTGGGACTGGACGTAGCTCACTGAGGTTGTGAGTGAACCAGGATAAATCTCTAGCTAAGTTCTTTCTTCTCTGAACTCTTTAAATTCAGTTTAAAGCTAACAAGAAGGTATTTGAAGAGTAAGATATAAAATCTTTTAACGAAAACTCAGTTTTTAGACAAAACAAGTTTTTTAGTTTGAAGTTGCTTCAGACGAAACATAAATTTCATAACATCATTCATCTTCTGAAAGCTTTTGTCAAAACTCACTGTTTGCGAAAAGGTTTTTAAAAACGTTAAAGTTTTATTGAAACACCATTCAACCCCATTTCTAGTGTTTCCCTGTTTGTTTCTACACTTCTCCTGCTGCTTTAAGTACCCATTTTAAGAATTCAAAACCAGTGTTATTAAACTCGGACCAGACCAGTCAGGTTCATTGGGAACCTAGTCTTTCTGGTCATATTATTGGATCGTTTCTGCTATCAAACCAGCGGAACTGGTTAAAACCGGTCCGATTTCGAGTTGGGCGGACAACGAATGCCAAATGTGTAGGAACCACAGGAAACACTAGAAGGGGGTTGAATAGTGTTTTAAAATTTTAAGCTAATTTTCGGAAACCCTTTTCTAAACATAAAATAAACTTTTGCAAGTTATTATGAAAAACTCTTTTAGCGGAAAGTAAAGATTATCAGAGTTAGGTGAAGGCTATGAAATTAAGTTTTTCAGAGACTTGCTGAAATAGTTTAAGCTTTCTAAGAACACTTCAGAAAGTTCAATAGAACATTTTTCAAAACTTTGTTTAAACCAGTTTAAATATTAACTTCAAAATATAAAACAAGTTATTCAAAAATGCTTTTCATTATCATTCAATTGATTTAGTTACTTGATGAAAAACTGAGTCAATAGAGAACTTGTTGAACAACTTCAGAAGGTTCAGTAAATACTCATTTTGAAAAGATTTGTTTTAGTAAATAAAGCTTTGTTGGGCTAAATATAAAATCACTTTTCAAACCATTCCTCGATTAGAGATAAACATATAATAGCAGAATGTAAGAGTTGAGGGTAGAGAGAAATTTACACAAAGAATTTATCCTGGTTCACCCACTAACCCAGTGAGCTACATCCAGTCCCAGGGCAAACCACCACTAGATTTTCCAATATCTGAACACAGATACAAGTATTCTTTTACCCCAGCCTCTCCAGGCTTAACATTAAGTATTCTTTGTTTTCAACTGCCTCTCCAGGCAACTCATGCAGTATTTTTTGCACACCTGGCCTCTCCAAGCCTTAACACAAGTATTCTTTATCAACCAAGCCTCTTCAGGCTCTTACACAAGTATTCTTTTCTATCAAGTCTCTCCAGGCTCTACCAAAGTATTATTTCTTCCTCCAAGCCTCTCCAGGTTTTCAAAGTATGATTTCTTCCTCCAAGCCTCTCCAGGCTCACTGAGTATTATTTCTTCCTCCAAGCCTCTCCAGACTCTCAGACACTCATAGTGTTTACAATGATGAATTGATTTAAGTTTCAGAGAAACTTAAACTTCAGTTTTCTTGTACAAAGAGATTACTGAGTACAACTCAGAATACATAGAATAAATTCTAAGTACAAGGAAGGATAGAGATACAGGTATATAATTTTGATTCTATCTAGTCTCTGTTTCACCCTTCTTTTCTTCTTCAGAGAGTTAAACTGATAATATATTCTCTTCAGCTTTCTTCAGTTCTCTCTGTGGCTTTGCCATTAATATTTCATATTTTGAGATCCATGGCAGCCTCTTTTCTTTTCTCTCTTTTTCTATTCTTCTCTTCTATTCATTCTTTCTGATGCTTTGCCATTGATAAATCATATCATTTGATTCGTGGCTTGCATTCTCTCTCTCCAATTTCCTTATGACTCCTTCATCACTACTTCATCTAAATCTCTCATCACATGATAGAAGGATATGAGGATGTATTTTATACATTCTGGAAATATGTCTGTTGGAGATTTCTTTGTATACCGTTGAAGAGTTTCTCTTCTGTTGTCTTCAGACTTGAGAAACTAGTCATTTAGGAATATAGGGTATACCATTGAGAAGAGATGATTAAGCTCATAGAGCCGTTGTGAGATAGCTTCTCTTAGCTTCTGACTTTGAGCATAGTAGGTGTGTAGATATAAATCTTGTTCTGACACACAACAGTTTTGGCTCATGAATATTTCTTGAGAGTGTAGATGATTCTTCATCAAGTTAGCTTTCTTCTCTCTCTCTTTCTTCATTGAACGAAGTCTGTTGTCTGGATAGAGATGATAAGTTTAATCGTTGAACTTCTCTTTTATCCTTTGTGAGTTTTGCTTTTCTTCTTGTAAGGATTCAGACTTTTGATAGCGTATTGTAGAGTCGGTACAGAAGTAGGTGTTCAGCAGCACTGACCTATCTCTGACCTCTATTTGATTTTCTGCAATAGGTTTCCTCTTTTATGTACTATGTTCCTTAGAATAAGGAAAATATCTTTTGGTTGATATTTCCTTTGTAGATGATGGCATATATAAGACGTTTAGAACCCTTTAGGTCTTTGTGCAGAGAGTCTTTGCCTTTGTTGAAGTTTCTCGCCGTAGAAGATTTAAACATGTCATCAGAGAGTTGAGAGAATCTTCAGTGAGTTCACATTCTTTGGCATATTGCATGTCTTCAGAAGCTTGATCACTTCAGCACGTTGATCACTCCAGCGTGTTTGACTGTTCTTAGTTCTTGATAGCTTGATCCTTCAGATAGTTGCTATTGGCAGAAGGTTGCTTTTCTTTTAACCAGATTTCTTTCTTCAGTGTTGCAACTTTGAAAGTAATTCTTGTGTGCTTTCTGATTGGAGATCTTCTTGAAGACTTTCTTCACTTCAGCTTGCAGATGCGCTTCTTTTCTTAAGTCCATATACTTTCAGCAGGTTGATCAATTCTTCAGATAGTTTGTTGTATTGTTCTTCTTGTAGCTTGTTCCTTCTCTTCTTCCATTTCTTTGATTCAGTAGGTTGGTCATCTTCTGAGAGTTGCTCCTATGCTTTTCTCTTTTTCTTGGTATGTTGTTCTTCTTCAGCAGAGTTCTTCTTTCAACAGGATGCTTCTACAGAGTTCCTGAAATACACAGAAAAATACCTTTCTTAGTAGCACATGTTTTCTTATAGTCTAGTCTAATTTGTTACTCATTAAAACCAAGGATAATAAGTCTTGAATCTAATTTAAATACTTAAATTAATTCTGAGACTCAACAAAATGCGCGCAAGTTACCTTACTTTATAAAAAAAATCCGAAGTTCCAGAGAGATGATTCAAACTCGCTACCCTTTGCAAAATAAAACGATGTGCTGAGAGTCTACCACTAATCCAACATGTTCATTTGATATATAAGTGCTAAACATTATATAATACATGATACACGCGAAACCGTTTTAAGCTTCCATCCACTCATATATTTTTTATTTTAAAAATATAATATATTATTCACTAATTCAAAAGTTAATTACTAAGTTAATAAATTTTTGAAAGAAAGATATATGATATATATTACATTATACTAATCATTTTATTTTTTGGAAAATGATAACGAGTGCTCTTAGGGCACTTGTTAAGGAACCAAAAGTAGAATTTTTTATTGGAATATGTGATATGTGATATGTAATGTTACAGATGCAATGAATGCTGTGATTTCCAATAAAAACCTTCTCTTTATGGATCCTTAACCAGTGTCCTTAGTGCACTCGTTAGCATGACCCTATTTTTTTATATCAAACTCAAATTTGAATTTATCTATATATTGGAAAATTTACATATATCTTTATATATCATATTTTTTAGTATAAATTTATAGATTTTTATATGTACCGGTTCAACCAGTGACACAGTCCAATAACCCATTAACCCAGTACCCTGACCAAGTCGATCACCGATCTGGGTTTTATAACACTATTCAGAACTAATTTCCTTTGCATTACTTCTCTATTAGTTTTTGCTTGTTCAGCTTTCTATTTCCAATGTTCTAAAAAAACAGTTGAGAATTGAAAACACCATTTCATGCCGCACAAGTTGAGATGCAAATATAATTCATTCTCTCTACCCTTGTGATTTTGTGGCTATCCTCTTTGACATGTAATAATTAGCAATATTTAGCAACTTCTTCAAATTGTGATGGATACCAACATGGTAATAATCAATTTTAAAAACACTAGTATTTCCGAAATGAGAGGTGAGCAACTTTTACATAACTCCACTTCATTAATTTGGTGGAGCAAAGATGAAGGGAAATAGAGAGGAGTGAGGGAGGTTGAGTAGGGATAATGATAGATATTGTGTTTGATGGAGGAAAGAGATAATAGAAAATTTGAAGTCTGATACTGAGATGCACCACCAAAAGTTGAGTGACAACTAAACATATTTTATAAACTTTCCTAAGAATCATTTTCCTAAGTATGAGTTTCTAAAAAATGTGGTTTTGTTAGAAAAGATTGGATCACAGTTTGAAATATCTAAGTTTTGTTGAATAACAATATGGAGAATTTTTATTAGTCTTATGAACTAACAAAGTCTGAAGTGACTTACTGCAGAAACTAAGTCTGAATTTTAGGTGTTAAAAATTGAACCATGATAGTCTGAAAGACTCCAAGTATAAAATATCCTGACACTCATTTCTGCCTACTATGAAACCTGAGTCTAAAGCTACACTAAAAACAAAACATACATCAGACCCAGAGAAGCAAGTCAAACTTAATGAAACATACATGGCTCAAATTCAAAATCACCGTCATATCAGACTATCCTTTACTATAAGAAGAAATTATCAAAAGATATTTGTGACAACAGAAAGCATATTAGCACAAAAGCAGAAAGAATGTCAGAAAACGACAACAGAGGTTTCCATTGAAGACTGTCTAAGCTGCTTCCTGTCACATTGTTGCTGCAATAGTATAACCAACGATTCCATGCATTAAATGCTTAGAGACAATGATAACGTACTAACTCTCAAACGTCTCTAGCTCAAAGAGCCTATAATTAGAAGATGAAGAATGAAGAACGATGTGAACCTTTGAACAAGTTCTAAAACGCTGACATTATTTCTACTCTGATTCTTTCATTCTTTGTGCAAGTCATCTCAAACAAGTTTTGATTTGAACTTTTCTTTGATAAAACTCTATTTCATTTTCTATATTCACATTGACTGTGTAAACCCAGAGCTTTATCCTTTTTCTTCTAAATTCATATGTTGAGCTTGAGGAGGCTTGTGTGTTGTAAAGAATACCTGGTTTTTAGCCTGGAGAGGCGGTGAAGAATACTTGTGTAAGGGTACCTTATTTAGTGAAAATCCTAATTGTGTTAGGGAGTGGACGTAGCACTTGTATTTGGTGTAAAACAAGATAAATAGTTGTGTGCTTCTCTCCCTTTATCTCGTTATAATTCTGTTTAACTGACAAGGGTTCTAATCTATGTTTTAAAAATCGATCCGGTAATTGAATCAGTGAAGGCGCTGGTTCACAGTTCAATGGTTCAATCGTGAGCGAACCAGTTTTAATTAAATATATTTTAATATATAACATTTTAATTAATAAAATAACACAAAATTATAAGAAATTAAGATACATAAAGTTGTAAATCAGTATAAATAACCTTATTATAAGGTTTATACGACAAATAAAATTAATATTGATTAATAAAATAATAGATATTTATGCAATGCTTAAATATATGTCTTTATTTATCTTAAAAGTATTTTAGATTAAATAAAAAAATAAAAAATTTGAATTCGTTAGAAAAAGACCGGTTCAACCGGTTTTCTGAAACCAGTTTTTTTTTACTGATTTTCACTGGTTCAACACCGGTTCTTGATCGGTTCTCATCGGTACTGAGATCCTCCAGTTTTCTAGGTTGAACGAATCAGTCACTAGGCTGGTTCCCGTCCAATTTTTTAAACAATGGTTCTAATTGTGTTAATCTATTAAACATAGCTATTCAAAAACGCCCATAGTGAAGAAACTTTTATGTGAGTCTAAAACTTCAGACTCAACTTAAAACTACTTCAGACCATGTTTGAAGATCAAATCATTTTTTGTGAACTAAGTGTTGCGAAAAAACTTTAATTTAAAAAAAAAAACACAATTCAACCCCCTTCGTCTCTTTTGCCTATGTATTTCATAGTTCGAAAAAACAATCCTAATAACAAATGTCACCTAAATGTTTGGTTTGAAGGAAATAGAGGTTGGGAAAGGGAGAAGAGGAGTTTTAATAAAATTTCCTCATTTGACTTGGAACTTTGGATATAAGGGGAATGAAAATGAGTGAGCGAATTCCCGCCCCTTTAAAACTTGGAGATTTGGAAGGTAGGAAAATGAGTTAAATTTGCGACTATGTTAAGTAAAGTATCCTTCACCATTTTTCTAATTTTAAAATTACCCTTACATATATTATCCCAAGCAAGTTGCGACCTTTGTCACCTACCGTACTTCAAATTTCTTCCTTTTCATGTTGTGCAAGCCTAAGTTCTAAAAATTTTTCACATCAATTTTTTTTTTGTGTAAACCATAGGTATCCCCTATTACCAGTGACAGTCCTATTCGGGGCTTAGTCACGGTTAAGGCTCCTCATAAATACCAATAAAGCAATCACAAACCATCAAAGACCAAATATGAACAAAAAATTGTTTTTGATTGTACAATTACTAGGGGTGTCAAAACGGGCCACGCTCGGTGGGCTGGCTCATTTAGCCCAATGTATGATTTGGGCTAGGCTGTGAAATTTTATTAGCACGACCGATGCGGGGTGACTTAGCCCATTGGCCCGATTTTTTTAGTTCTTTTATTATTCATATTTTTTATAATTAGTAAAATTATAAGTGACAAATATAACACTACATGTGTTATTAGTGTCCATTTAAGGTTGATATTTCTCGTATATTAAATTATTTTATTTTCAATATTTGTTTATTGATACAATTGACGCACTTTATTTTATTTTCATTAGTGTATCATCTTTTGTTATTTTATAGTACAACATGGCAATTTATTATATTTTATTCTATTAATAAAATTATAGAATATTATTAAATATATTATATATTACTTCTATATTTTAATTTTAGTTTATGATAATTAAAATATTATTAACTTATTATTTGAGTTGTTTTATTTTAATGAAACTTCATTAACTTATTATATTTTAAAAAATAAACAATCCACGGATCATCCTGTTTAGCCCACAGTCCGTAAAAGAGTTGAGTCGACTTAGTAAAATTTAAGCCTGCTACTAAATTGGGTCAACTCAACCCAACCCAAAATATGTGGACCCATAGTTGGTCAACCCAAATGAATTGGGTTGATCTGAATTGATACCTCTAACAGTTATCAAGTTAGTCAGCTTCCCCCTCTCTTTATTTGACTATTTCTAGTTACAAGTCCATACTTCTAGTCGAACGGAACTTGATTCAAGTAACTTGTTTCAAGTTGGTCCTAAACTTTATTTTGTACCCCTTTTAATTCTTGGACTTGCATCTAACTCAATTTCAAAAGCTAGCTTGTAGTGATAATTACCCAAAGGCAGGTGGAGGCCCAATAATAGTAGATCTAGGATAAGCTCTTATACCATGTCATGAACCAATTATCCCAAAAGACATTAGTGTTAAGTTCCTAAACCTATTATTTTCTCATTGGCCCAAGTTCTCGACATATTTTTAGTGTGAATAGTTTTGATTTTTTTTTATTTTTCAAAAATCCTCGTAATAAAGTTTGGATTATAAGTTGTGTTGAATATAAAATAAATTAACTCATATGCATATAGTTAATAATAATATTTGTTAAAATCATGAGATGTAACTTGTGAAATGCTTATGTGCCCGTTCCCTATAGCTGGGCCAATGTGGCTGATTTTGTCCACTCCAGTATTCATATTTTTGTTGATAATTAACGGGACAAAAAGCCCAACTCGAATATTCATTTCTAACTCTGATTAATGCAAACTCTCTATTCAGGGACTTCTTGTGGTAGCTAGTGTTAGGCTGTTAGCTTATGTATGGAATTTCAAGGACCTGGACCTGCTTAGGAATATTGTGGACAGACAGGTAGGACTGGCTGACGCAACACCAGTATCTCTTATTAATGCATCTCACTCACTAACTGTTCTGGCTAAAAGTTTGAAGTTGAAGTGAGCTTTGCAAATGGATGGATTCTACATTGATGGGGCAACTATTGGTATATTGGATCATGCTAATGAGTGGATGGTGCTGAAGGAGTAAGGAATATGAAGATATTGGAATATTAATGGATCGTTCTAAATGCTAATGGGTGGATGGAGTCAAAGGAATATTAAGATATTTACTCCACAAAATACCATTGACTGAATTGAGCCTAAGATGGTCCTAAACTAGTCTGCAATATTCCAAAACAGTTCCAGGTCACCAATCTGTACAGCCTGAAATTCCACAGCATAAGCTAACAGCCTTAACACTATCGTAAAGTACCAAAGCAAAATAACATTACAACGGATAAAGAGAGTTCATAGAGTGGAATAATGTGGCTGTGTTTCTTTTTCAACTTCCCATTTAAGGCCAGAAATGTGTTTCTCATTTTTTCCCCTTTTGGAATTACATTAGAAATAAAAGCAATTCAGGATATGTTTGCAAGTTAGCAATTAAAAGGAAAAAAATGGAAGGGAAAGATTTATAAGAAAGATTCATTTTTTTACCCCTTCTTTGTGTTTACACAGATTTCGCTAGCACAACATACATAATCTATATCCATCTTAATCTTTGATATGATGGAAATTTTGCATGAGATTTTTCAGGATACAACTCTCAATATTCGACCATTGCGGCCTCCTTTGGCGACCACATTTGGATTTTTGCAATTCACACTTTGACACTAAGCCACACTTTGACACTAAGCCCCTAGTTCACTCACATACAAGAAATTACAAGTACTAAACTTTACAATTGAAGAAATCAGTTTTTTCTATACATGTCAACAAGACATCATCGGCATTGTACATCAACAGGACATTTTCTCTTCCCAAAATCAACGAAGATGCCCTGAAAATGGAAAAAAAAAAAAACAATCACGTGACAGAAATAGTAAAATGACTTTAGATCCATTGAAGAAGGCACATTAACTCATAGGTACATACATATTAAGCACTTGCATATTTTTCTAAGGTTGGATCTAATGAAGATCCCACTTCCACTCACGTGACCTCGGAACATGATTTCAACCATTTGGCTGTATTATGTAGAATTGAAAATGACCGGTCGCAGAAAATTTCGCAAGTGGCCAATATTTGTGACCAGTACCCAAAGATTTGACTGTATCTTGTACCTGTAGGACCCTCTAAATAGCATGGCTTCAAGGGAACCAAATCCAGATTGCCATTGGATAAACCATTGATAATTACCGGATGATATGAAGAGGCCATAGGTCAGAAATTAGAATGCAAAATAAAGACCTCAATATAAGCTATATTCAGTTTATATATTTTCTATTTTAACAATTTAAAAAACATTTAGAATGAATATTTATTATATAAATATAAAATAAGAAAGAGAGGGTATGATCAAATTAATAACTGGGTAACTCCCAATTACAATTGTGACCTTTTGTAATTAGAAGAGTTGTGAAAGACTGAAAGTACATTACTCATAATTTTCTTTGGAATATGTAAACACCTATAGTCACAATGTTTACATTTTAGAATTAGCAAACGCTGGTCTAATTTGTCCTACTCCTAACCAAATTTGTGCATGCCTATACTAAATCTAGTAACTATATGAGGCGGGAATAATATGCATTAAATTTGTGATAAAGAGAATTTTATGACTTTATACAGTATTTTTATGTAGGTTCTCTTATTATTATGTTAAGACCTAAGATACTAACAGACAACTTGTCCCATGTTCCTGTGAATTGAGAGAAACCTAACATAACCAAGACAAGAACAAGGTTACAGTGTATGGTGGGCAGCAAACAAAACCTGTGAATTTAGGTACGTTTTATGTTAACATTTCCCTAATGAGATATTTGCTGATGTAGAAGTCTCCTAGTGTCTTTTCTCCCTTGATTATTGAACCAAGCATCTTTGAGTTACATTATGACTATAGCAAATAAAACAAGTGCTAATACCTACCCCATTACTAAACTTCCATCTCATCAAGCCAACAATAACTTTCTTTTTTAGGCACGACTAAACAATAACCCTTGAAAAATAAAGTAAGGTTTCCCTAATCCCTTACTGGCAACAAACACAAAAAGCAAAAATAGAGAATGAGAAATTGGTCACATCACAGCAACCGCTACTTACTCTTAAATATAATTGATGGGTGGATCAATCTCATAGGTGTGAGTTTAACTGTGTAAGTATTAACAGCTCGCTTCCCAAACCAATTCAAGTAATGTTATTCACACAGGAATAACTGCGTATAATTTTGCACATGACTCAAGTTCAAACAAATTTACAAGGACTTTGTAATTTATCTGACTAGAATGTGTAACATTGAATAACTCCAAAACCATGGAGGCTGTGTAAAGTGTAACCAAACAAATCATGAAAGAGTAACACATGGAGAATGAAAAAAGGAGAGAGAATCTCTTACTTTTACAACCTGTATTTCTATCTCTACCACACAAAAGAGTCTAAAAAATTACAAGAAAAACCATATTTTGTTTATGTCACTATATAGGAAACTGAATTGAGTGGCTTGGTAATTCTTAAGCTACAAAAACTTCTTAGAATTAGGTAAAAACCAAAATAATTGACCCCTTTTTCTTATGAAGGCATTTACTTTCCCTTTTGACAAATCGATTCCGCAGTTCCTATCTATAACAAAGTTGAAATGACCCCTAGTCAATTGTGGAATATTTTTTTTTTCCTTTAACAAAATGTCAAAGATAATTATGAACACAGATAACCAAAAACACCAAAATTAGACAGTGACATTAAGGATAAGAAAAATTATAAAATAAAAAAAATCAGAGAAATAATAAAAAGAAAAAGTGTGTAGACTGTACTCACCAAGCACGCTTCAATCCTGGAAAATGACGTCATCAGCTATGCCCATCAACGGCTCCAGACATTCCGGCGAGAATTTCCTCGCGAAGAGATGAGAGTAGCTCGAGTTCGATTCCCTCAGCTGGCGAACGAGCTCCGGCGAGACCTCCGTCGGAGTATAAAGGTGTGGATGCCCGTCCCAACAACCGGTCCAGTTCACTCTCGTGAGTGTAAAACCGGTGCACCCGTTCGAGTCCTCCATGGAAAGTAGCGTCGGAAAGTAATGTTCCTCTGGGTAACAAGGCTCCTCTGTGATGCATGGAAGCCTGAACTTCTTCCACAGTTTCCGATCCCGAACCACAACCGCTGCATGCCGCCGGGTCAGTACAAAGAACTGCGACCCGACCCGGAACTCCTCGAATGGGACCTCTGGAAGCATCGCGTTCTCCCCACGTGCAGCATATCGGTCGAAGAGGTTCGGCTCGTCTGAGAGAATCTCAATGAAGCTGCGATAGCGAAAATCGGAACCTGAGAAGCTTGAAAGTGAGGTTAATTGGTTTCTGAAGAGGTAGTTATAGACGAATCGAAATGAGAATAGGGGAATGCAGTGTTGGGAGACTAGGGCGAAGTATTGGTTGAGTGGGTCGTCTACTAGGGCGGAGGCTAAGAGGCGGCGTGTGGCGGCGATGAGGGTGGGGGAAGCGCGGTGGGTTTTTCTGGAAGGGATGAAGCGGCGGTGGAAGACGCCGCCGGGAGAGACGACACCGGCGGTGGGGTCGGCGTGGATGTAGATGTTGAAGAGGTGGTGGTGGGCGGAGAAGAACTTTTCCCACAAGGGGGCGAAGGAGAGGTTGGTGTTAGTGAGGAAGAGGAAGGCGATTTTGGGTTTGGGGTTTGTGGCGGTGGCTAAGTGGGTGGTGGTGTGGGTGGCGCGGTGGAAGAGGACGAGGTCTTCGGCGTCAGGGGTGAAGGGGAAGGGGAAGTGGGTTGTGGGTAGGATTTGTGGGGAGAAGAGAAGGACGAGAGGGAGAGAGAGGATGAGAGCGAAGGAGACAAGAATGGGTGATGACAACATTGGATAGTGTTTGTTTGTTGGTTTTGGAATTGGAGGGGAGAGGAAGCAGTGAACTTTTGGTGGAAGAGAATGAGAGTTGAGAGAGGAGAGTGAAGGGTGGAAATTATGTGGGGCTTTTCAGTTTCTCTTTTTTTTTATTTCATTTCATGGGTTCTGTGTTTTGTTAAACAGGTGAATTATTACATTTACATATGGGAAATGTGATGGGGGATTCTTGAAGACGGATTTGGAGATAACGACAAACGTTTGAGAATGAGATCATGGTGATGGTTTGGTTTGGTTTGCGTTTTAGATATGGACAGGATGAGACGTTTTCTGTGGGAAGGGAACTCATTGAAGAAAGAAAATGCGACTCAGTGAATAAATGGGAGGATTATTTCTTTTTTTTGCATTTAAATTTCCCTTAATCAAGGTATTTTGTTAGAGTCCAGTGAATAAAAAGTATGTGTTTGATTTAGCATTGAAATGGGCCGAAATCAAGTTTAGATTTTTCAATGCAATTATTTTTAACGTTGAAAATGTGAGTTTATCACGTTTTAATGTTAATTTTATTTCATATAAAAAAAATAAGGTAAAAAATAATGTCTCATTTAATAACTTTACATCAAGTTAATAACTTAATTGAGTGTAGATTAATTTAAAGTAGACCTCATAAATCAATAAAGTCTTTATTTTATATTCCTAAAAATTATATTTACTTATTAATATAATTTAAAAAAAATTAAAGAAAATTACTAATAATTAATAAATAATATTAAAAATAATCGAATATTTTTCTCATAAATATAGCCCCTTCATTCTATTATAACCTTCTTTAACCTCATAAAAGTCCAAAAAGTTGTTTTTAAATAAAATTATAATAATTTTAATAAATCATTTTTATTAATTTAAAAAAACTTCATCTTAATTAAAATTTACTTTAGTCATAAATATGTGTATTATACAAGCCCTAAGTAAACCTTTAAGTTATGTTTCTTTTATTTTCATCTTGTAACCAAAAAAACCTTTAAGTTATGTGACTCAACTCAACGCAATATACATTAAAATAACATTCATTATTTATATGTTTCTGTTACCTAAATTATAGCATTTGTAGGCATGATAATTGGTATTATATTTCTGTACATTATGTATGTTTGGTTGATCTCTTAGATAGTGCTTAGTCATTGCAATATAATTACTCTGCTTTTTACCTAATTATTAGCTTTTAGTTTTTGAATTGTTGTATACTTTTATTATTTAAAAACATTCTACACGTAAAATTGAAAATTGATATATTATTAATATTTTTTAATAATATCCTAAAATTGAAAGAGAGAAAATAATATTATATATTGAGAGAAATTATATTGTATATGATACATTTACTATTTGTGTGAAATTATTTTATCATATAAAAAGATCTACAAATAACATCATTAAATTGAGAGATAACTTATTCATACACCAAAACTATACAACAACTTATACAATACATTTTTTCTCTCTATATCTCTCAATCACACCATCTATCACATCTCACATTTCTCTTTCTTTTTTCTCTATATCTCTCTTTGTTGTACATCATGTTGTTGTACAAACAACATTTCTTTTAAACTGAGGGTTGTCAGTCATGTTCTTGCCTTTCCTATAAAAATTAATGAGATATTCGAGCATGTATTATAATATTACAAAAATTCTACCCGCTTCACACCCATATAATATAATATTTTAATATGTTTTATCATTAAGATTTTTTTATGTTTTATATTGAGTTAGATGTTAAACTTCTAGTCAATGTTTTATTTTGTTATATTTTCATAGCTTAATCTAGTTTTAAATTATTTAAGTTATTATATACATCCCTATGAATTTCTGGAGAAAATTTGTAGGTAAGAGTGCTGATTTTCAAAGATACCAAATAGTTTTAGTTGTGTTATTATTATGTGTAAAATAGGACCACTATTATTATAGGGTTAATTAAGAGAATGAATATGGTGGGGTTAATAAAATAATGAGATGAAGGAGCGAATTAGAATGGAAGCGTCAAGAAAAGAGACAGGCATGGAGGTATTGGGGTTTGAGAGACCAATAAATGATAAAAGGGAAGGTCTTTATGAAAGCGTGAGGTTCCCTTCCCTTACTTTTTGCTTTCTTTGCTTTGGGGAGAGAATTGAGATGCAAGAAAAGAGTGGGGCACGACAAGAACAAGTGCTTTTTTCCATGAGTAACGGGGAGGGTAGTGGGGACTGAGAGGGGGAATGAATGAAACAAACTATAAAGTAAAAGGCATCAATCAGTTTTGGTCCATAAGGAGCAGGTAATTAGAATTCATACAGAGCCGTTTAAATCAATAAAAATCAGTCTAGAATCGTTTTCTTTTTTTTATATATAATAAAAGTTCGATATCAAATTATAAAATTTCATGTATTTTTTATTATTTAGTGGTTTGTTAGTAACTTTGTATCTTATAAGATATTATAAAATATTATGTCTTTTTCTGTTAATTAAAAAATTTAGTTAATTTAATTTTTTACAATTTTATATTAATTGATAACTTTATACTATACTATACATTAAATATATATATATATATATCAGTTTAATACAATTTAATGACAATCAAATAAATAAATAAATCGATATATCCACTATATATTCTAATAAGTAGTCTTTAAGGATTGGTCGAGTGGAGCAACACAATAAATTACAAATGACTTGGCCATTGGTATTTAAATAATGGATTGACATATAAATTGAAAGAAAATTATGAATCTAAAGAATAGAAAATATGAAGTTGGGTTAGATACTTAGATAGGGTAAAGATATTTTTTGTGCTCTTGATTTTGGAAGGGGGTGTTTGAAAAATGGTGGAGGTGTCTCTATGATTTTTTAAAATTTCCTCAATATTTAGTTAATTTTGTTGGTAAATTGGATGAAAAATAATTTATAATTGTTTTACATATTTGGAAAAGTGAGGAAAAAATATATTTTCTGATTCTTTGGGTTTGGGGAGTGTCTGTATCATTTCCAAAGTGGTTTCAAAAGATTTTTTTGCAAGGGTTGCATGGGGTGTGTATGAAGTCATTCAAGTTATATCGAAAGTACACAAACTTCCCTGAATCAAAGTGTAATCCATAACATCCGGAGGTTGTCCTAAAATTTGCAAAAAAAAAAAAAATCTCCCACATATATGAGATGCGCCCCACATACATTTTCCTCTTCTCATACAACCCTATCACCCAAGGGTTCTCTTACAAACCAAATCGCGAGACCATTTCATTCCACTTCTTTTAAGAGGTTCCCAAATCATAATAACCTAATATACAATTCTCAAATTCCTTCGTGAGATCTGAATTTAAAACATTAGACGTTGCATTGTGCAGAAGGTGCCAAAGCACACAAACAATGATGCGCACTGGGAACAATTGCATTTTCATTTCCACATCATCGTCTGTTATTATGGCACTAGGCTCTTTACCTTTCATTACCTTTGAAAATTGTTCAAGCAGTCATACATACGTCTCCTCGGTTTCATTGGCTACTACAACACCAACAAAGATAGTTGATCGATTATGACTGTTAACACCAGAAAAAATGACCAATGGCAAAAGGTAATTATTCTTCCCTTATGTTGAATTCAAGACCAACACATCACCAAATAATTTATAATCCAATTGGCTTACACTGTCACTCCAGAATACATGTTGAAGCCTACCTTATTCATCAACAATATGCTCATAATACAACATCAGGTCCTTTTTATCAATCTTAGCCAAATATTGGATTGCAGCCAAAGCATCACTACATTCCTTACGTCTTTGTTGACTAATCTCATTATATATGTCCTTATTCTTAAAACCAATCTTATCATACCCTCCTAACTGGCTTGCAAATGCACCAAATATATGAGGTGGTCGTATTCTAACCTTCATCACGTTATTCATTTGCATATATCACTAGTACTCATCTTTCTATATGCTGGCAGCATCCCACAGTGCATTGCTCCTAATCTGTCATAATTGTGGTGATCATTAAACCAAATACAATACCAATGCTAGTGAACCTATTCAATCGAACTACAAATTTTGCTTTACACTCGCATCTCATTTAAGGTCTAGGATCCCGTACTCTATCTTACTTTCTTTAACCCCTATCTTCACGAACACTGACATTCAAGCATAAAAACCCTTTATGGTATCCCTTATTTGTCTTTATGTTTTCATTGTCCTTCCTCTTTGTACACTAAATCCATTGGCTCTTGCATATTTAACATAAATCCAATACGTAATTTCCATGTCACAAAAATCTAAGTTAATAATTTCATGAGGGCTAAACATGGATAAGTCCCCCGTATTAACCATATCATACTCATTATCAATTTTTATTTTGTCACTTTGTATTATCCTCTTGATTCTCTTGTTCAGAGTTGTCCTTCTCCACCCCCACCTTCATCTTTAATAAAGAAAGCATTGTCACTTTGATGTTCATCTCCATTGTTTAAATTCAATCCTTCCATGCCCTACCAAAACATTAACTAAAACTTATTACACTTGAACTTTTACTAAATCTTACATACCAAAAAAAAATTACATCAAATCACTTTTACCATGTGATTAGTGTCATCATCACTTCCTTCTTCTGAGTCCAATCCACTTCTTAATTTGTTATACCCTAGCTCAAATAGTTACAACCTTGTTAGAGTTCTCTATGATTGCCTTTAAAATTTAACACCCACAACACCATTAAAACATGACAAATAAAATATATATTCACACAAAAAAACACCAATAATGTTAACGGTAGTCTATATCACTCTCCTCGACTAAGGAGTCACCAATATATCATTACTAACACCTATTTGTCAATGTTTAATGGATATAAATATGATATCATATTACCAAGCTAATGAGACAAACTACTATCAAACATGTCATTGATATGGCCAACCAAAACAGACCACATACATAGCCAACATAGTCCTACATATTTAGACATCGAAATATGAAAATAGGAATAGAGCCCAACAAGGATGATAAAAGAGAGTCCACATAAACATCAACATTCAAAGCAAAAACAAGAAATAAAAAAAAGTGTAAAAAAAACATAATAAAGGCTTAAATCTGAATGAAATAAGAAGAGGGAAATTTTAAAAAAAAATTAATAATACAATTTT
Source organism: Sesbania bispinosa (assembly GCA_026901365.1). Taxonomy (NCBI): domain Eukaryota; kingdom Viridiplantae; phylum Streptophyta; class Magnoliopsida; order Fabales; family Fabaceae; genus Sesbania; species Sesbania bispinosa. The sequence goes on from QLOH01000398.1 coordinate 281,805, forward strand.
ACAATCATATTTACCTACATTCTCGATGAATTGATTTCTAAGGCAAGATAAATTCGGCAATAAGCATACAATGCCAATCTTGTATCAACATGATGATACATCACGTTGAATTCCGCAACACCACATCTAATAGAATGCTCAAAATACACAAAATGTTACTTAGTTCCAAACATGCACTACAATCTATACAATAGAATTTTAGTTTAGCATTATGTAAGGCATGTTACTACTTCTCCTCCTTCAAGTGGTCCTAGCTCATGTCTCTTCATGCAATGACTTCAATTTCCAAACTTCACTCTCTCTCTTTGTCCCTTGGATACCTTGCCTACTTTTTTCACGTCAAGTATATTGTATACATATTTATTTATAGATCTGTAAAGCCCAATTGCTAAACTGAGTTAGAGTCTATAAAATAGTCCACTATATTAACTTATCACCTAATCACAAAATAAAACGTACTTCCAGATCTCATTTAATATCATGATGAATTGCCTAATTCACTGCACCTAATTCCCAATCACTCTGGAATGCCCATTTGGCCTCCCATTTCACTACACTTGGAAAAATGAACTAATTTTTAACAGGTCTTGAGGCTGAATGTGGAGGAAGAACAACCTATCAAGAACACGATACTTAAAAAATTCTAAAAAAAGGAAAAAATGATTAATTTATAGCTTGCTAAAAAGTTAAACAATCACCAACAACTTTTTGCGAAAATATGAACATTATCGACAAATTAGTAAATCAGATTTCACACTCACCAGCGAAAATCACCAAAAATCGTGAAACCCAATCACCCACTGTAGGAGAGTCGAACATCGCGACGATTTCTGCTTCTTCTGGTTAGAATCACACTACTCAATCAGGCCAGCAACGAATTTTTCTCCCTGCACAAATGCTCATCCCCTGCTCCTGCCTTCATTGTCTTCTTTGTGCTTGTCGTCTTCTCCAGGAAAGGGTGCGGGATATATACAGCTCTAATTCCAGAGAACGTCACTCTAACGCCGAAGAAAGTTGATCTCGCCGTCGACGTAACAAGGGTTTCATACATACCATCAATAAGACTGAACAAGAGCAGAAAAATTGAAATGACATGAATTTGCAATTTTTTTAACTTAACATAATTTATTTTAAATTTAAATTTTAAATTTCAATAGGTTAGATGACCGGTTTGTACAGTTAAAAAACTTTGTCCCACCCATGCTTAACTTATTACTTGACACACGGTAGAATCCACCACAAGTCTAACAAACCTTTGAGTTGATTATTTTCTTGCCACATGTAGTTGCTTGATTTTTCTTTTTCGTTTTTCTCCCTTTGAAATCCTTTTTAATCTACTTTTTTTCTTGCACCTTTATTTTCTTTTTTGAAATGAAGGAATTAAAGGAAAATTCAGTTTTATCTAAATCAATATCACAGTTTGTTTGTGTGCTATATATGGTTGGCATTTCCAAATGTGGTGACTAGACAAAGGTAAAGATAGATGATGCCACGATGGAATAATGAGTTTGGACTTTCGATTTTTCAATTTGATTTTCTTTATTATTTACGTTCTTTAAATTAAAAAAGAATTTCCAACTTCTATAATGTTGATTTACATTCTTTATTATTCACATTGTATATCATTTATACAATGTTTTTATTTGTGACTTAAGGGGGCATTCATTTATACAACATTGCGTTGACACATATGATGACATACCAAAATCAAAATGTGCTTCAAATTAATGAAGTATGAACACCTGAGTACGTTCATTTAATATTGAAACTTTTGTTGAAACAAACTCTCTCAAAGTATTTTGATGCTACCAAAAGTCTATAAACATTTTGATTCATTTAAGATTCACTTGAAGTACTAATTAGTGTTAAGTGTTGCAGATCTTAGTCTCATTTTATAAGATAAATGTTTTTAGCTTGTTAGAAACTCAAAGTCTCAAATATTGATCAAGTCTCTTCTATTGAGATTCAACAAACAGAACCAGTTTCTGAAAGTAAGACAACACAGACTAAGCTCAAGACAAGAGAAGATCTTAAGTCTTGCAAGAAGAAGAGAAGAGTGTCACTCAAACCAAAGATACATGTCTTAAAATCTAGACTAAAACGGTGTACAAAGAACTGAAGAAAGATATAAACTCATACTAACAACTCATATTTGTAGCTCAGATTGAAGGACTAAGACTAAGATTCAGACTCAGACACAGAAGAATCAAATTGTACTATCAACATTTGCTGAATCATTTGACCATTTGAGAAAAAGCAAAAGAACATTCTTTGTCCTACAACAGTCATAAACGGCTAGCTTAAGTAGAAGTCTATAAATAGCAAGCCTCATGGATACTGAACGCGGGAAGCTCTGCTGTAACACTGCTTGATTTCATTCTAACTCTTAAGTCTTCATTTACGTTCATTCCTTCACCATTCAATCATCACTTACATTTGTCTGTATACTTCATTCTAAAAGAGTGGTTGTAACTAGCTAAGTTCATTGTCTATCCGTACCTTGTACGATGTAAAGCTAGAAAAAACCCCAATCTTACATTTCCCTTTGAAATCCTAACCAATCTAGGTAGTGACCTGAGTGTTGGTGTGGGTAAGTGTTAGACTAAAGATGCATTGTAACAAGAATACTCAAGGAAGAAACCTGAAGACGCGGATTGAAGAATATTATAATGGAAAGTTCATAGTGTTTGAGGATTGGACGTAGCCCAAGGTGTAGGTGAACTAGGATAAATCTCTGTGTGGATTCCTTCTTATCTCTATCTCTTTACTTATTTAACTCATATAAGATAACTCACTAAAATCCTGGCTTTTCAGTTATTATAAATTAAGTAACTCAGAAGTAAAAAAATCATTGTGTAATCTTAGTCTGAGTTATATCATCTGCAATAACCTTACAGCTTGAAGTTAATCTTACTATGTCTTGATATTCTTTACTCTTAACACATACATATTCGAAACTCCTTTTATCTTAGAATCAATCTAAGTATCTAAAATAAATCTTAAGAACAACCTCAGATTTATCTCAAATTTCAGAAAACGGATTTTTCAAATCTCTATTCAATCCCCCTTCTAGAGACGTTTAGCTAACTTCAACTTTCATAATATTTTCAACTATATAACTTCACGATTCATGGTTTGATTATTGTGTCACTAAATTGCACATATAAACATATTAGGCAATCTTTATCCAAACACCCTATTTTTTACTATTCACGGATCTTAAATGGGTCTCATCATTACACATCATCGAGTTCTTATTGAGCACCTCACATCTCCAACCTAGTACCTCACTTTTTTACTATTCACATATCTTAAATGGGTCCCACCATTACACATCGCTCATTTTTTTATATTTTTAAATTTAAAATTATTTTAATTAATAAATATTAAAATAATATTAAATAAACTTTCTAGTGATTTAAAACCTCCACAAAGTTTTTTATATATTTTCCAGCACTTAGTAGCGGTTTTAAATTTTAAACCGCTAATAAATGCAGGAAAATATTAAGAAAACTTTGTCGCGGTGTTAAACCGCCACTAAATGCAGGAAAAAATAATAGAATATTACTGGTGATTTAAAATCACCAATAACACGACTGAAAATATGTTGCAGTACAACAACTTTTCAGAGGCGTTATTGGTGGTTTTAAATCGCCACAAACGTAAAAAAAAATATAAAGCATTAGTGCTCAACTGAGCACCAAGGCTACTAATTAAACCACCCCACCCCAAAACCCCTATAACAATATTTGCTTGTTGAGCATGGGTGCTTATTAAGCATTTGCTTAATAAGCACCACCGTTAAAGATAGTCTTAGGCCATATTTATCTCAACACTTCATTTTTTTACTATTCACAGATCTTAAATAGGTCATACCAGTACACATCAGCAAGTTCTTATTAAGCACATCTCTTTTCTAACCCAGCACCTCACTTTTTATCATTCACAAATCTTAAATGGGTTTCACCAATATACACACACATCACCCATTTTTTTATTTATAAATATTTTAATTAATAAATAATAAAATAATATTAATAAATAATAAAACAAAAATTTATTTATTTTAAATAAATGTTGTTTTCCTGGGGTTTAAACCGCAAGTAAATTCACTTTAAAAAAAAGATTACCCAGAATTGAATCCCCTGAAAAAACTAAACAAAAATTTTAAAAAAATTTATTGGGGGTTTAAACCCTAAACCCTAAAATCTCTGAAAAGCTAAAATAAAAATTACCGGAGTTTAAACCCCGGAGAAAGACAAAACAAAAAAAAAACACTACTCAAGTGCTCGTGAAACACCCCATTGTGTTAGAGTTCTAATGGCAAATTGCCAAATTTCCATTGAGCATATGCTCAATAAGACACCGGATAAAGTTGCTCTTATAGACTCAAATTAATTGTTTAAAAAAATATAACGTCGCATTTTTTTTTTTTGAGTGAAGGAAATTATGCTTAATATTTAAATGTACATATTTCTTACGTCAAATTAATCTTCATATCTAGAACTTTGAAAATATATTTAACTGACGGTAATGCATATTGAACGATCTAATTTAACTGATTAAATACGTATTCCAAAATCACGAGTGTAATTTGGATCATTTAGAGATCAGTATAATAACAATATATTTTTAATAAATTAATTTGAATATTTGTTACCACGAATATATTTTTATAATAAAAATTGAAGGATGAGCCGTGGTATTGATATTTTAGCCACCCAATCAGCATTTTATCATGGTGTTTTTGGTGAAATATCTTACATTTTTCTCCATCAACCTATTGTCTATTATGTTTCCTCACAATTTGTTTCAATATCCAATTAAATAATTATTGGCAGTTTTGCTCTTGATTAGTGATTCAATCAACTAAGCATAATAGTTAAATCGACAATATATACTCATTTTTATCTTTTTCTCACATCTCATAATATTTTCATATATATACTCACTCAACAAATCAACGATTTAGATGCGAAAGGTGGTGTTGGTCAGGCTGACGCTAAAAGGCATTACCATTGAATTTCTTTTACATTTTTATGTAACGTTGGCCAAGCCGACGCTTTAAAATGAACTTTTTTTTATTTAGCGTCGGTCTTCATAAAGTTATTGTCGACTTGACCGACGCTAATTTCTTATTATTTTTTCACTATGTATATAATATTTTGCACTATATATTTCAAGAAATAAATTTAGTGTAATGGTAATGCTCCTTCGTGGTATCATGGAACTTTTTCACCAATAGCAACAGCTTTTGGCTGTTGCTAAAAACCGATTTTCTTGTAATGACTATCCATATGAAAAATAATGTAATGAGATAATGTACTTTTCCTTATTTTCAAGTTGTAAAAACTTTCCTCTCATCTTATAATATTTTCATATTATTCTGTATGTAAGAAAAGTGATGTCATGAGATGATATACTTTTAGTCGTTTTAACTTATGACATGATAACCAGAAATGGATCCAATCTCATGTTATTTTAGCCTTTTCAGTAAAAATTAGTTGGAAATTATTAGGTAACTAAAATCTGTAACTAATGCATGTGTAGTTATTTTAAAACAATATGTTGCTAGAGAAGTTGAAAGGCAAGAGAGTATTCTTACACGAACAGAAAACATCCTCCATCACAAATGTGGTGGATTTAAACAGATTAAGATGAAATTATGACTCTCAAATCTATTTTTGTTGGGTTTGGAGAAACCATGTTGGGAACTCACTCCATTTTTTAATTTTATTAATTTATATACATATTTTTAACATAAGTCATATACAAAAATACACATTAAAAATCTTAAAAATTAAATCATATCTTTTTATACAAAATATGTTAGGTTAACTTTATTTTGAAACTATTATTATAATTAAAATCAATTAACTCTATCTGACTGGTTTGAGGCAAGGGTAGGCTATTTTCCCCTAAACCCTACCAAAACATGTTTTCCTACTCAAAGTTGGATTGGTGTTTAGATTTGCACCCGCCTGATTGGACTTTATTAACATGTCTAATTTATAATCCAAACCATTCTATAGAAATCCACTTAAGAAAGGAGTTTAGAAATCCAATTTGTTAATGAGATAAATATTTGCATGATAAATTGACTTATTAGTTGTATCAATATCATATTTTTTGTTTTCCTTAAAAAGATCAAGTGCACGCCAATTTGCGTAGGTTTATATCCTTGTTTTTTTGTATTATTTTGCATATTATTAGAAGGACTTATGAAAGTCTTACGAATGAATAGAAGACTCTAACCTTGCACTTATTTTTCTTTATTCAATATAACGTCAATGACATTAACACCAATTGTGTATTATTTTGCAGATTAAGTGTATATGACAGACATATCATATATATGAATCAATAGAAGAGTCAAACCCAGCACTTGTTTTTCTTTCTCTCTTAACAAAACGTTTCTCCTCTTCCTAGTTATCCCTAAGGATGACATATACATTTGGCCTTCACCAGCTACGAATAACTTCAACTATATATTATACGTCCTATTCCTACCACCACCACATAATAACTCCCCACCACTTGCCATCTTATGCCTTTTGTCTATCAATATGATAACACCTCACATATTCTAATCACTCTCTCAGTACAATCTCCCCTCCCAAATCCCAATCCAAATAGAATAAAAAAATAAAACCAAAACTCTTATTTTTTTTGTTAACCACGACAAGTATCCCCTATTACTATTCAAGGTTTAGTCATATACTCCTCCCGAAAAATGTGTTTAGTGGAGATCAAACCCGAGTTCTTCCCATAAAGACCTCAAACATTTCCTAGAATCCCTATTAAAGCTGGGGGCTTTCTTTCCTATCCCTCAAAGAACAGGGGAGCAGACTCAAACAAAGGATCATGAACAGTGCTTCCGATTCTGATGACAACCCTTCAGGGGAGCAACAAGGATATGCATATTATTCAGTTGGGTTATCTCTTGGGATTCTCCTAGTGATCACTGTAATAACTCTCATTTCCTATTACTGTAGCCGTAGAAGCTTGCAAAACAGGCAAGTAAGTGCCACTCCCAACACCAGCTTGGAGTTAGATTCTGCCTTAACTATTCAGATTCATCAGGAACAAGAAGCCATTGTCAACAGTTATCCAGTGCTATTGTATTCCCAAGCCAAGCAGCATAATAAGCTTGATTCAGCAACAATAACATCTTGCTGCTCAATTTGCTTGGCAGATTACAAGGACACAGACTTGATGAAGCTTCTACCTGATTGTGGTCACTTGTTTCATAGAGATTGCATTGATAGGTGGTTCAATGTAAACTTGACATGTCCTGTGTGTCGAACCTCACCACTCCCAACTCCTCTTTCAACTCCTCTTGCTGAAGTTACTCCCTTGGCAACAAGACATGATTGAGAAGAAGAACAATAATGTGGAAGTCTCTAGATAACAAGGTATGGTTGTGGGGTATTGGATTTTTTTTAACCACAAGTATTATCCACGAGAGATAATTCTGTTTGAGCCGGGGAACATTCACATCATGATGGGGCGAGCACTCCTAGCGGAAATTTTTTCTATCGAGACATTGTTAAGAGGAATCAAATATGTACCACCTGAACCAATCTTGTTGGTTCTTGGATCCTTTAATCCAATAAAAACTTACTTTTTAATTTTAATTCCTAAATCAGTCCCTTTTGTTAGCATTTGCTAAGAGATTATATCATTCTTCAATGAAATGTCCACAGAAAGAGATGGTCTTGCTTTTTGCACCCCTATTTTTGCTTTGCACACCCTTAATATCCAGATGTGTGATTGTTATAAACACTTCCAGAAATTAATTTTTAAAAGCTAAATAATTAAAATGACTTTCATAAATTAATTTTTGAAATTATTTTTTCAAAATGATTTTTATGGAAGTTTTAGTTTTTAGAGAAAAAAATATATATTTCCAAAACTGAAACTTTATAATAAAATTTTAACTTCTGGAAATTATTAGAGATGAAATTTTTCTATATCTAAAAATTCAAACTTTCATTAAAAAATTAAAATTTAGAATTGGAGACATAATTTTTCGTCTCTAAAAGCTTAAACTTTATAAAAAAAATTATATCTAGAAATGAAATTAATTTTTGGAAGGAAAAATTTTATTATAAAAATGAGAGTTTTTAGAGACAAAATTTTTCCATCTCTGAAAAATGAAACTTAAAAAAAATCACTTTCAAAAATTATTTTTCGAAAACTTATTTCAACTTGAAGTATATTTTTTCAGAAATTAAGGAGACGTAGAGAAAGAAAAGGAGAGTAGAATGAGTGTCCATGGGGTTGGGGGAGTTGCAGGTGAGTTGGGGGATGTGGAGGTGGGTTGGGAGATGTGGAGGTGGGATGGGGGTGGTGTGATGTGCGTGGGAGTAATTTAGGAAAGATATTTTTAAAAAGGGTGTGAATAGCTAAAGGGGTACTAAAAGCAACTCCTCAAAAGAGAGTGCTCCAAAGCTCACGTGGAAATGAGCTCTCTCCAATAGGCCCCACATTTTTAAAATTATATTTAGTATATTTAAAATTATTTTTTAAATGTGGGAATTAAATTCCACCGAGAATAACTTGTCAAATATACTCATCTTATTAATTCTTTATAAAATATAAATTTAACCAATCTAATTATATAATAATGTAATATTAATATGTTAATCATACATACCAAATTTTAGATAAATCAAATATTCATAAGTATTTAATCTTAAAGTCAATTTATACTCATTTTAAAAAATATAACATACATTAAATGTGTTTGGAAATTGGGAAAGAATGGAAAAAGAAAAAGGAAAAGAAAGAGAGGATGAGGAAGGAGGGGGATATAAATTTATAACCTAACTACACTCAAACAAAAATGGGAGAAATGTTTCCTATAAATCTTCCCTTTTCCTCTTATCTTTAACTCCAAACATACCCTCAACACGAATATTACTCATAGAAACATTAATTAGTTTTTATTATATCAATCTTTATAGAATTAATGCATATAAAAATTTTAATCTAATGATTAAACCGATGAAATTCAACATTCATAAAATGTTATTAAGAGAAACTTTGACCAGAAATAATTTACTCTCTACCCTATATTTAAAAATTGATTTATATTTATATTATATTTATGTTAAAAAGTATAAATGTGTGTTTGGCAAAACTAGCTGATAAGCTAGCTAGTAGCTGATAAGCTAACTTCTAGCCGATAAGCTCCTAGCTGATAAGTTAGCTTATTGAATTAGAAGTGTTTGGTAAAACTAGCTGAAGCTAGTTAGTAAATGTAAAATGACATAAAAGGGCATAACTACATAAATTTTGTTATATAAATTCTATTTGTGTTTTTAGAAAAAAAATTATATTATTATGTAATTATAATTTTATATTTTTTAAAAAATAATTAAATTCATATAAACCTTTTTTATGATAAAATATTTAATTAAAAATTAAAATAAATAATGAAATTAATAAAATAAATAGTATAATATAAAAATAATTTCATAAAATAGTGAAAGAAAATAAAACTTAATTAATTCATAATTTTTTAAATTACTTATTATATATGTAATAATAGGTAAAAAGAAATTGGAAGGTCTTTGTCATAAAAATTGAAAATATATAATAATAGATAAAAGAAATTAAGAATAATAAGGGAAATGTATTAAAATATAAGGGTAGTGATGGGAGAAAATTAAATAAGCTATTAGCTACAAGCTATAAGCTAGGTGAACTAGCTTGTAGCTTATAAGCTAGAAGCTCCTAAAATAAGCTACTTTGATGTACCTTACCAACACTTTTGTGTTGGTCAAACTAACTTATAGCTAGTCAAATAGCTAGTAGCTACCTTATTGGCTTTGCCAAACACACTCTAAATATAATTTAATTTAAAAATAAATATTATTGTTTAAAATTTTATTAATATAAAAAATGACATTAATTCATTAATATGAAGTAGTTTTTAATGCATGCCATTGATGCATTAATGTAAAGTAATTGTCTTCAATTTGTAGTGTGGTGACTTTACAAAGTTATCATTCTAAATGGTAAAGTCAAAATTCAAATGGCAAATTCTTTTATCAAATGTAAAAGTTAAAATCCAAATGACAGTCAAAAAAATATTTTCCTTTTATATATAATACTAGATCTGTAGGCCTCTTAACAAAAATTTAGGATAAAAAAAGGCACAAGAAATATTTACATGTTAGACCCAGCAGGAAACATCCTCATTCTCTCAAGTCACAAAGCATCTCCAACTGAAGCAAGTGAAAAACCCACAATGGGTAATCCGGGCTGTAGAAAACAGTTGAGTATCCCTATACCTTGCCTATACCTTCTATACAAAACCCATCCCAAAATCTTATGTACCAAATGACAAAGGAATTAAAACTCAACCTCCTGAGAAGACGAGTTTAAATCACTATTCAAGGCTATACTCATCTCTGCTAAAAAAAAGGGATTTGAACAGGTTACTCTGGAGAAGATTGACAGCTTCTCCATGATTCTTGTTATTCCCTTCAGAAAGCTTAAGTTGCCGCTGGCATATGACACTATTAAATTGACTGGTCGGGATGATACATATTTTTTCTAGTTGTAGATTTTCACTGGCTTCTCAAACGCATGACGATTCTGCAAAATTGAGAAATAATCAATGTAGGCTTCTGAAACCTGCAAAAAATTACTTCCAGGGACATTACAGTCATCTATATTTATTATTGTCATTGTTATTTGTTTAGATTACTACACAACAAGTACATAAGCTAAAACTCCATTTCCAATTATTGTGAGGCTAAGAACAGCTACTGGTTGGGAAGAATAGCAAGATATGGCAGGATTCATGCCTGGGTGTGTTTAGATGAGCTTTCTCTTTACCTTGATTTTGAGTACGCCCTATATTTATTTAAAATTTGAAATTCTTCAATAGAAACAAATTTCCTACAACATATGTTCACTAACTCATTGTCCACCACACCATATATCCACTTCAAGACAAATTGCATATTATAGCTCAAAGTTAGGAGGAGCTAGTTTCCTGATAATATTATACCTGATACGCTGCATAGGACCTTTTTGGAGCATTGTCAGTGTGTTCCAATCCAAGATATTGCTCCCAAGCACCATAGATATCTCTTCTCTAAACAACACAACAATATTACAAGTTTAGAACTTAATCTTGTAGAGAATGAAGAATTCGACTCTGAATTTCATGGATGTTTAGAAACATACACAACCAAAAGGTTAAATCACATAGAAAACAGAATATTGACAAACCTGAAATCGAGTGGAAACAATATCTGAATCTTGAAGGTACTCAGGACGACCAAGTGACAGAAATGCAAACTTCCACTGAAAAGACCAGACGAGAGAAGAAATACATAAATCCTCATTGAAAAGCTAAAATGTCTCCCCACCCAAAAGGTTATTGGCAAATGATGTAAAATACAAGATTGAATCAATTTTTTCAGAGTACTTTAAAAATTACTAGATAATAAAAGTAATCATGCAGACCTGTTGTCTTCTGAGATTAGAAGCAATATGTAGTACATTAAAATAGCATTATAATTTATTTCGTATTAGCAAACATAAATTATACATCTGACAGAAACAAACCATTCAGCAATAGTTTTTCCATAATACGTAACAATCCTCAGTATCACACAGTGAATTGAATACCCAAGCTTGAAAATTCACTTGAGCTCAAAACTATTTTATGAGATGTTTCAAAATTAATTGGACAAAACTTTAAGAAGTTACTGGTCCATTTGACGTGACTAACCAACATGTGGACAATTGCATCAGCATGCCTAACAACAGGAGCAGATAATTCAATTACATTAGCAATATTTACCTTTGAAAATTCCTCATCTGGAACTTGCAACTTCTTCTGTATCCGCAATTTAACTTCGCCTAATGTCTCACCTTGATGGATAACCAAGAAAAAAGGATCTCCAAAGTTCTGAACTTGCTGTTACTTGCAAAGCACCCCCAATCTTAGAAATTATAGAGCTAATAACATCTTTCAATTGCTTGAAATAGTTTTATTTTATACGGATTTAAAGCAAAGCAGCATTTAACCTTTACCACCTGATTTTGAGCAGTGTCTTTCAAGAAATGATAAACATGGATCAACCGATCATTAGGGCCAAGGTTTTTCTCTTCTACAGGAATCTGCAGTAATAGGAAATCCATATAAAACTTGTAGCGAAAAACTAAAATGGAGAAGAATAATGTGCAAGGGAAAAAGTATAACACCATATCATGACAGTTGACAGAAAAATGACATCAATGATTCATCGTAAGTAAGTTATCTCCAGTGAGTGTTATATCATCCACAAATGTAATTGATACAGCAAGTGTATATATAGGGTTTTCTGCAGCTTATATATCCTTTTGATTAAACTTAACTTCAAAGCTAAGGGGTCATCCATATACACTTCCTCCAAATCAACATTAGAAATGCATTCTTCACGTCTAATTGTTGTAAAGGCCAATTGAGATTTGTGGCAAGGGCTAAAAGGACTCTAGTAGTGTTCAACTTCATATCAAATGCAAATGCCTCTAAGTAATCAATGTCATAGGTTTGAATAAACATTTTGGCAACCAAGCCTTGTATACAGTGAGTAGCACGTTGGAATTTTGAGAGCCCCAACACGTTGGAATTTTGAGAGCCCCAACCAAATATAAGGGAAGACCCAGACCAACTCCAAATGGAACTATAGAGGTCATCAAGGGATTTCAGGTTGCTGCGGTCTTTAGCATTTTCACCATTAAATAATCAGGTCCTAGTCCAGAGCTCAAAGCTCAGATACCATGTAAGTTCCCAAGAAGAGATGAAACATTTTTCTCTTATTCATATGGAGCCATACAAAGCTAGAAAATATAAAGCAGAGTTAGTTAGGATATACTAACTGTTGAATTTAATTTGTGTCTTACACAGACCACACAAGGTTGTATTTATAATGTGTATGCAGTAAATACAAATGATTATGATAGCTAAATCTAATCCTAATTAGCAACTAATTAGGGAGTGTACGGCTAAAGCTAATTATTATTAGTTGTTTACTAATTAGAAAACAGCATGTGACTATTCTAACACTCCCCTCCAGCTAAAGGTTACTAAGCTTTAAGCTTCTTACAAATATACCCATATTAACAAAATTGAAGATAATGAATTGTGGGCCAGATTGAGTACACTGGGAACCCACAAGGCTAGGAAGATTGCTCTGGGATAGCCACAGAGCCAGGTATATTGCTCTGGGTAGTCTCAAGATACAGTTTTAGGTTTTGAAAAATTATGGGTACAACAAACATGAGAGAGAAAATGCATCAAAAATAGAAAGGACCCCCGGTACCCCCAGACATGAACCGAGACAAACAATGCCCAGATCGGGATAGAGGAAGGCAGGGTGAGTTCGGCGGCGACGACTTTGACCGAAAAGGTGGCCGATCGCGCCGTCACGCGCGGGAGACAGCGACGGGCAGCAGTAAACGCGCCGGCGAAGACAGGGCGCGTGCTGGCACGTCAAAACGCCGTTCGAGGTGGTTCTGGCAGCGTTTAACTCGTCTCAGAGGGCAATTCCAGTGGTTTGGTTGCTGGTCGGAATCTCTGTCGTCGCCAACAGCAGCAGCAGCTGAAGATAAAGGAAAACGTCCGGAAAAATGTCAAAAATGCACCGGAAAAGGCTACACCGCGGAGGAGAGCGATGGATGGAACTAACAACAACTGGACAATGGTGTCAACAGCTGAAAAGGGTGGTTTGAACTTGAACAAAGTTCGGAACTCGGCAACAAAAAAGCGATGACACAGCCACAGGTCACGGTGGATGGTACCGCTCTGATACCATGTTGAATTTTAATTTCTGCGTGTCTAACTCAGACCACACAAGGCTGTATTTATAATGTGTATGCAATAAATACAAATGATTATGATTGCTAAATCTAATCCTAATTAGGGATTGTACAGCTAATTATTATTTAGTTGTTACTAATTAGAAAACAGCATGTGACTAATTCTAACACCAACCAATCTGCCACAACTTAGGAAAATACAAAAGAGAGAAGGGATAAACAAAGTGTAACTAGTCTGATCTGTATTGGATAGTTCAGATCTTATTCTAATTCTAACTATTCCTACTTACTTTCCTAAAAAATCTTTTACAAAAAGAAATATTTTTATTCTGAATGTTGCTTGGGCAAGGACCATTGCCTACCAGCTACTATTTGAATTATCACTCATACGAAACATTTAGAATTGGGGGTTCTGCCTCCGTACTCGCTCCTCCAATGGCAATTCCAACTAAATTACCTTTGTGGATGCTTTTACTCATCATGCATGGATTTATTTCCTAAAGTTCAAACATGAGACTCTTTATGTTTTTCAACAATTCAAAGCTATGGTTGAACCACAACATGGCAAGAAAATTATGCATGTCCAAGCTGATTGGGGTGGTAAATTCAGACCATTCTCTAAGGCTCTAGCTGATCTAGGCATCCTTCATTGCATCATTTGGTATAATACTTAGACTATTCCAATATTTGGACATTAGCCGTGTCCCAGTGTTCGTGTCATGTCTGGTGCCCGTGTCGGAGTCAGTGCTTCACTAGTTGCCACCACTTTCTTACTCTACTCTCCTAATTTTCCTCCACCTTTATCAACTGTAGATTAACCATCTTTATTGTCTCACTTTCTCCCTGCATCTCTGATAGAGAGCTTGAGATAGTGGGGCCCAACCCAAACCCAATTTAACTAAGGTGTATACAAGGAAGAAAATGAGAAGCAATGTAGAGAATCACAGCCAAGAGAGAGAGATGAAAAGGAATCTCCAGATTCCACTCTTATGTAACTAACTGCTGAGTGGCAAGGTAGCAAATGAGTGATTCAGTTGTATGGTGGGGTATAAGTCTAGGGAGAGAGAATGAGAGGGTAGGCTGGAATTGGCTGGGACTTTGGGAGACTGGGCACTCTCTAACTGCCTAGAGCTTTCTTTTTCATTTCATTGTATTTCCTTCTATCAGTTCACACCTATTCAGGTCTTGAATTACCCTGATTCAGGTCTGATAACATCAATAATACAGTGAATTTTCAGTTTCATTATCCATTCTGTTTTTGGTATCTATCAATCTCCCTGTAGCTCCTATCAGCTAACAGAAGTACATCACATGGAAGATGGTCTTCTAAAAATTGTTGGATTTTGTCAAGTCCAATGGTGTCAATAGATCCATGTAGCCTCCCCTCTTTCCCCCATGGCTTTCTAATAGGTCCGTATGGTATCATAAAGAATGTTGCATATCAAGAGAATAAGCCTTGTTTGGTTCCGGGTTTCCCCCATGGCTTTCTAATAGGTCCGTATGGTATCATAAAGAATGTTGCATATCAAGAGAATAAGCCTTTGTTTGGTTCCGCGTTTGAACAGTGCAAAATCATGGTTTCGTGGAATTGATTTTAAATCACTTCCGTACAACGTGCTTCGTAAAATGTGTATCACTCATCTCAACCATTGATTTCTAATCAACTCTACTCAACTATAAACCAAACAGACACTAAGGCCCGTTCCGGGTGGTTTCGAGTTTTCAGTTTTTGGTTTTTAAAAACTTGAATTAAATTTTACAACTCAAAACCAAAAATTGAAAACCACTTTTTGTGGTTTTCAAAATGTTTGTTTTGAAAACCACAAAAACAAGTTTTCAGTTTTTGGTTTTGAGTTGTAAAAACTTGATTGAAAATTTTTAAAAACCTAAAATTAAAAACTCACAACCACCCCGAACAGCCCCTAAGTTCTTCATAGTCATGCACTAGGTTTTTCATTCTAGATCCAACAACCAATGGCAGTTAACATTATAAATGTCAAAGGAATCAATGAGGAAATCTACTGGTCATTAAAACCAGCATTGATTGAAAAAATAGCTGGTTATCAAAACCAGCAAATTAATAGCATAGGATAGCTGGACATTTAAAGTCAGCAAAGTCTATGTGATTGTATAGCTGTAATTTTGTAAATGTTATTCTCTTCTATTAGGATACAAAGCTGCAGAATAGACGTATATATGGCAGTTTAGCTAATTTATAGGGCAGAATATTAGCTTGTATTAAACAGTATATATATGAGAATTCTCCATCAAAACACAGTTTTGCTTACACATTTCTGAAGTTTATCAATAAATCCAGTGTATTAACCAAAACCTATATTTCATATTATCAACTCATTTATGTAGAACAGATGAAGATGGTAGTAACACAAATTATATAATTCTAGACAAGGAGAGCAGGGCATCTGTCATTTTCAGGATCTTGTATTCAAATATTAATGGATAACAACTTGTCCCAACAACTAAATAATTTCATTATAAAATAGCATATATACAAATCTTTACCTCCTCTGCTCGGAGTGTCCAATATTGATCATTAATATTCTCAATCTTTTCAGTGACAGGGAAAATCTGCAAAAGATAGATCACAAGATTATGACGGAAACTACTCAAAATTTGGAACATTTCACAAACATTGTTAAGAAAGAACAAAAACAGCAGCACATAACTGCAATATTATGAAATTGATAATAAGTTAGCAGGTAGAAATGCCTAAATTGAAAAGCAAAACCAGGTTGTCAATACAATGGGACATGGAAGGCAAACCTAGAAAAATTCAATATAAAACGAGATACTTTTATCAAGCCAGGGTTGTATTTGATGTAGCTTATTCGGAAAGCTTTAAGCATATGGTTGAACCTATTGTAATGTAGGTCCAAAATTCAAGCCTCCAAGCTATCATGATTCATGATTTAAGGGATCCATTATGTGCCTGGGGAGGGTGTGAGGTAGAGAAAACACATTTGACTAATAACTGAATGGTTCAATACAAACACTCAGTTAGAACTCTATTGGGATAATAATATTTCCAAGGCACGTGAGTAGTACAACCAGTTCAAGCCTATTCCAAACTGGCATTAAATGTTGTGATCGACATTTAATGATGACATGGACCAGCAGGAGTTATAATTTGTACATCTTATTCTTTTAGGACTTTGTTATCTTTTGATATTCAGTGCCTTTGTCCTTCGTCATCCATGTCATCAGGATTAAATTTGCATTTAGTTGAGTGAACTTATATTTTAAGCATTCTGTACGTCTCTTTCAATCATTTTAAAAATCTTGGCACTTGGCACTTCGTCACTTTTTGTGACAATGTTAAATTACTTAAATTATATTTGTAGTTTTCCCGAAACTGGCCATATCACTTAAATAATGAGGTTGCAATCGCCTGAGTAGGCAACATTAGAAGTGCATGGTTATCAAGAACACCATTATCCACTTTTCACCTCGTGAAAGATACTGGACCATCTACAGTTCTACACAACTCAAGGAAATCATGTTTACTGATAATAGCCCAATGCTAGTATCTGAGTATCTGAAAGCAAAAGTACAAGCTATATATTATCTCCACCTTGTAGATTTTGTGATAGAAAACTTCCAGCAATCTAAGTTCTGCATCAGGATGTGATAAATCTACCTGTTTCAAAAAATAAAAATTGTGTTTAAATATTTCCTTTAATGCAGAAATCAGAAGTGTTTATCACACACTACTACTGAAGTGCAATCCTAAACCATCAATTTTTTATTGAAAGATGAAGTTCTATTAGAATTAGAAAGAGAAAACAGTACCAAATGGAGTATAAGGAATCCTCGGACCATTAAAACAAATAAATGCACAGGAATGATAGTCCAATAAAACTAATTAGTGAAAAAGAGCTCCCAATCTATTTGCATACCCAAAATATTAATCCCCTAAACAAACAGTGTGCAGAACATTTAAGAGAAGCTTCATTATCCCAAAGAGAAGGCGCTTCCAAATGGCTCTTCGTAATTCTAAGGAAAATACATTGAGATCTTTTGACAAAAGCTCACATGGCCGAAGCAATGAAGCCAAAGGCATCTCCATTGGGAGCTGTAAGCTCATAAAATTTGGGGGCAATTTATGCTTGACCCTACTCTTTACAGATCCATAGTTGGAGCTACAATATGCCAGTATAACTAGGCTGAGTTTTCTAGTGACAGCAAAGTTTGTCAATTTCTTTCGCAACATTTGGTAGGACAGAAGACAGTTGTTAAAAGAATCGTGCAATACTTTAAGGGCGCCATTCTTCATGAACTTTTGCTGGAATCTTCTCACATTAATCTTTTGGTATCAAGGCCTGTTGTGATGCTGACTACAGGTGCTGCCATTTATCATGGTCCTAATTTCATATCTTGGTTGTCAAAGAATGAAGCCCTAGTGGCCAGATCAGTACTGAAGCTGACTATCTAGCTTAGCCACCACACCAGCTGAGGTCTTGTGCAATCAGACCTTTCTAACTAAGCTCAAGGTTCCAGTTCTTACACCTATCATATATTTTGACAACCTATGTTGCACGGATCATATGGGTACGGTACCGGTACGGGGTACGGAGATTTTTAAAAAAATAGGGTACAGGTACATTAATGTGTGTGTGTGTGTGTGAAATTCTATCATTAATTCTATGAAAATAAGACGAATAAAAATATATTTAAATAAGACTAAATTGCATAAAACATTAAAAAACACAAATCATAACTTAACATAAGAATGGATTGATAAAATAACACTGTTCAGTATGAAAAAAATAAACAAACATGGAGGATACAGAACAGAACAGAACACAGCACTGAGAGCAGTATACTTAGTTGATACAGTTAGCCGTAAGCAGAACAAGGCACAAAAAAAATTGAATTCATACAGAAAGAAGGCAAGCAGAAGAAGGACGCGCGCGCACAGATGCAGGGTCGTGGAAATCTTGCTCGCAGATGCAGGGGGCGGCGCACAGACGAGGTGGCAGCGCACGGAGGTTGAAGGCGGCACACTTAGAGGACGTGAATGTGAGGGAGGGACGCAGAGAAATGGCTCAAATGGGGTTTCAGATTTGGCAAAAAACAGAATTAAGAAAAGGGGGAAAAAACTAATTTTTAGTACAAAACGACGTAGTTTTGGTATAGGAGTACCCAAAACGTACCTGAGCCATACCCTTGAGTACCCTAGACGTACCCAGTCCCGTACCCCTTTTTTTGTTTGAAACTTTGATTGGGTGCGTACCCGAGCCATACCCGTACCCGGTACTGGTACTCCTCTAATTTTGGAGTACCGTGCTTTCAGAGTTGACAATGTAAGCACAGTATCTCGATCTCAATCTAGTACTTCATGCAAGAACTAAGCACGCTGAGTTGGATCTCTTCTTTGTTTGAGAAAGAATACTGGCCTCAAGTCTCAGAATGCAGACATCTTGACCAATGCTTTGTCCACCACCAGATTATGTGCCTTAAGAGACAACTCAAAGTGGTTGATCACTTTTCATCACCGCTCAATCCACGAAGTTTGATGAGAGATATAGGTTTAATACAGCTCTCTGTGCAGTATGTATAGCCACTGACATTTGGCATACACTGTTGCCAGATGTCAGTTCTGTTAGAATTTGGTTTCAGTTAGTTAGTGTCAGAAAGGGAATCTGTTAGAATCTGTTATGAGGTGGATAGAATCTGTTAGATAGGATCTTCTCTAAATATCCCAGTCTATGATGCTGCTAAACATAACAAACATTAGACTTTCAGATCCAAATCTCTCCATTTTCTCTCATTTTCTGTCACTTTCTAGCTGATCCTCTGATATCAATCAATCATGCATCTTAGGATTCCAGCTTATTCCTAAAATTTGAATACTGAGAATTTGAGTGTTTCTGATTATTTCTAATGGGCTTTTTCCTGTCCTTCCACATAAAACAAATAATAATAATATAATTAGAATCCTAGAAATTTAGTGTGGCTCTGCATAGAAAATTTGCCAATCCCACATGGTGAGTCGAATCCTTCCTGGAACCCTGTATATAGCCGAAGCTTCATAGTACCAGGATGCCATTTTTTGTCACGGTGTTGTACTCAACTCATACATAAAAGTCTAAAAGCATAGAAAAAGTTATAAAATTCAATTTTTTTTCAATACAGAAATTATCAATGGCAACTAGCTGCTATAAAGTGTATATAACATAATAGTAGAAAATATCATGAACACAAAAAGCATGTCTCAATGTGTCTACCAAGCCTGTGTATGTCTATTATCCATTATCCACATGGCTTGCATAATAAATGTGTCAACTTCAATTATATGGGTTTTTGCCAGTTTACCTTTGATTTGAGATCATTAATTACATCTGCCACAGTTACTATGCTTGGGTAATCTAATAGTATGAATTACCTGAACAAGTAAAACTCTGGTTAGAAGTATAAAACTAAATATGGTACATTACGGTGTCTATGTGTGTGTGTGTGAGAGGAGAGAAGAAACCACAAACAGTACTCACTTCATCCTTGGAGCAATGATGGAAAGGCAATTTTAAAGAGTTTTTAGGCACTGCAATTCTGGTAGAGGGATATCCAATACTTCATAGTATAGAATATCAGAAGTCTGGAAAAAAAAAACCAAAGACAATGATTAGCAGATAGAAGCCAAGTAAAACCAAAACAAGACTTTAAGTCTGAAACATTAATGCAAGGATTTAAAGTTTGCAGTCTTGCAGTGGTAACTAATAACCTGATTGTAGTGAACCAGCATGTCAGACAAATGTTCCATTCCTCGTATTTGATAGGCTGGTGTTTAGTTGCAGGGAGTAGCAGTTATGAGATGTGATCTGATTTTAGAAGGATCATTCACACCAAGATTTGAGCGACTCTTTCAACAACCGTCATCATAGGTGTGTAAGCTTTGACCTAGATAGACATAGCAGAATTGAACTAACCAGATATACTTCATTATCACATTAAAAAAACAAGAAAAGAATCATATATTTCACATAAACTCACAGTTCAAGACTGAATTCATCCTCCTTTGGCTTCTCTAAAAACCTAAGCGAACAACCTGCAATTTAAAGCAAGGTAGCATTAAAAGTTATCATTGATATTTCAGGTATTCCTCTCCAAAGCACACCAAATAAAAGAAGACATAAACAGCTATCAGTTGAACATGAAAGAGAAGCCAAAAAGATGTGAGCACTCCAGTCCAACTGGGTGGCAAAGAATTTTGGCCTCCTAGTTTATACCAAATTTCTCTTATAGCAAACCATCAACTGGTGGTAAGTAACAGCACACACCCAGTGCTCACTAATAGTATATACTGTAGCTAATGACTACTGTTCCATATCGAGAAAGAAAGTTAGCTAAAAGTTAAAACAGTTATCGGTTCTCCAACTGTTTTAGTTAGCAGTTAACTGATTCTGTTAAAGAGAAGATTCAGGAATTTAGTCATTTATACTCTCCCTCCCCCCCTGCTTAACCATATCTGATCTCACTAAGCCCCCCAAAATAATTATTCCATACGAAAGTAGCACCCTTATGATGCAGAAATAAACGCTCTATTGCTTTTGAACTAGACATTGACAGGCATGCATCACACAACATGCCCTTTATATCTGCCTTCCCCTCCTCTTTGCAGATGCCACTGCCAAGGAAGCAAAATCAAATATAATTCTCCATCTTCATCTCTTTTGAAACTAAGCCATATAGAAACAAGCAAGTTGCCAAAACTGTACAAATATGGATGTGAAGCAGTACTGATCATGCATCTAAAACATTCAAGCTCACATGGACAACACAGATAAGAGAAGTGGTAATACAACAGTTACACCATTGTATATTAGCAAACAATAAATTATGAGCTAATTCAAAAAAGTTTATACCTGACGGTTATGTACATATTCCAAGAATGAGGGAACATCTGGATAGCGATACTGCTCTCCACTTCCAACTTGACGGGACTTCTGGATGCAAATGATATCACCATCCTCAAGCTGCTCAAAACACAACAGTGGAAACAATAGTCACAATCTTAGTTGCAAACATTGACTGATAAATCTAAGCAAAATAATAAACACATAAAGTGAAAATACAAAATAAAATAAAATACTTAAAACATACTTGAAAGGGTTGTAAACACAGAATACAGTTAGACACTGATTGATAATGTATACCTGATTTTGACGAAAAGTGAACTTCTTGTCAACATGTTCACACATGACTTGAGGTTCAAATTTTATTTCCTAAATGCGCATGACAGGATATAAGCATTATTGCACTTCATTGATTTTTCCATCATGGAACATATGCATACATGAGTTGCAGATTGAATAACCTCAAAAAGTTCAATTTCTTCATCAGGAGCAAATCCAGCCATTTTATTTAGTTGCATCAATATATCTACTGGTTTTCCATTACCCTTCACAAAGAGCCTCCCACATACCTGAAGAAAAAGAAAAAAAAATACATTTTATTAATTAAATGCAGTTTCAGTTCCAATTAGTAACAGGTAGAGCAATTACCGAAGCTTCTCGTTTGACGGTTCATAAAGTTTAAAGAATAGTAATAACTCCTCTTTAAACTTCTCAGGAGGAAGAATAGGCCGCAAATCCTAATTCAATGTGCAAGGCATCAATAACAAATCCACATCAGTTGTGACTAAGTTGAAAAGGACAGGAAGAATATATGCTATTTTATAGTCACTACTCACTACCACACTATCAGAAAGACGAAACCTGCCCCATTTCCAGTTCTAAAAATAACTTCAGCTCTGCAGTATTTGCCTTATTGGAAACTTCTCTTAATTGTCCAACCTACAAGGGACAAAGCACAAAAGCACAAATATGATTAGGAAGATATCATAAAATATACTGATTAAAGAATATAGACTTTCACAAAAAGGAACTTTCAATCTCACTCTCCGTTGTTCATTTTCATTTTTATTTTTTGTTTTTTAAAATTTAGGATGAAACACAAAGAAATGTGTAATTAATTTTTTTACCTATTGTTATTGAACAAATATAAATCATGTCATGTTCAAGTCAAATTTTGAAAGAATGAATATTCATGTTCAGAATTTCAAAAAACAGAGATCGGAAAAATCTATCTGACAATATAAATACATTTATAATACTTTATATAAGCTCCATCACATTAAAAAAGTAATAAACTAAAGAATGCACCAAATTAATGTAAGCCTATCCTGTTCTATCTTATGAGATATAAGAAATTTATCTACATTCAGTGTTGTGAACTTGTGGTTGTGGACCCATTTTTATTACCAACTGCAAAAAGGCAATCACATTATTGAAGAAAGAAGACAAATCATTTCTCAAATCACACACTTTAAAGGTTAGAATGACGATACTATACTAAATATCAAACTCATAAAGATATGCCAGCATCCTTGCTATTTATTAATCACAAAACATTGGAAGTTCTTTGATGTACTTACTGATTGTGTTTCTTCCTGAGGTGTGAGAGGTCTATTTGGCCGATATGTGTGGTTTTGACGCTTTGCCCACAACCAAAAACGCTGGTACTGGACAGGTATGCCAAACTCTTTTGCAATTTCTTCCTGATAAAAGATTTTGTCAGAAAGATATGAAATAAATTCAAAATCATAATCAGTTTTATAGGATATCTAAGCTAAATAGGTTAATCAACAAAACCACTAAATGATATAAACTACACAATGAACATGAGACTACCCTGATAGTATTTGTGAAATATTTGTGGAACGGGTGATTTCATGCCTTGAATCAATTTGAATACAGGGGGATGGGGGAATTATCAAGTGTTTTGAAAGATAAAAGGAGAGGCCAGGTTTCTCAAATGACTGGGTGAGAGAGAGAATCCTTCTTTGTACAACTTTTATTCTTGATCTCCATTCTGTATCACATTAATACTGGCGCACAGGTCGATTGTTTGCAATGAAGATTACTCGTTTGTCTCATGTTCTGGTCCATTTTTATTATATCACTTAATGAGAGAGAAGTGAAGAGTGCCAAATGAAACGAATAGAAATACATATAGTCAAACAAATTAAAGATAGTATACTAATTACATAATAAAACCATAGATCATACCTTGAAAAGGACAAACGGTATTTGTTTTTGAATGCGAAAACTTCGGACTTTATCATGATCCACAAGATCAAAGAATATATCCTTTCCAATATGATCATGCAGATCTTCATCACGGGCAACCTGTGGCCAACAAATGAATAAAATAATATTGAGCCACACCTATGAATTACACATACCAATATGGCAATCCCAATATCATACAAAGCATTTAAAATAAGAACAACAAAATATAATAGCTGAGAAGGGAAAGCTAGAGTTGTAACCTTTATGATGGTGTACAGTGAGCCTCAGCCTTCTCCTTCCTCTTCTGCTTTTTTTCTTTCTTGTTCTTTCTTTAATCTTATCTAAAATGTAAAAGTTGAAAGAGAAGCCTTTTTAAATTGGAAATAATAGAGAAAAATCATATACATGAGTGAAACAAACATCTTACTCTAAGGTGTTTGGCAATGTCCTCCTCATCCACATTACAGATTATCTTCTCCTTGTCACTTTCACGTATATAGACAAGCATATATGCATTTGAGTACTTTGTAAATTTAAAAGGAGAGTTGTTGAACCCAGGATTTGCATGAGGTAACTGCCAACAAAAAATAAATAAATAAAATGAAGCAAACAAAAGCAGGCATGAAGCTGTCAAAGAAAGAAAAGGAAAATTCAGCAAGATAACAAATATCACGAAAAAAAAATTAGAGATAAGCCAAACAAATGCTTAAAAAATGACCTCTTCTTCACCACCATACTGTTCTTCTAAAGCTGTGTTAGTATCTTCTTTTGTTACTCGTTCATCATCAAATTTAAACCTGAAACAAGCAAGTTATGTTTTCCATTCAAATTTGAAATCAGGAAAAAATAAGCTAGGAATATATATTAAGAATTAAGAGCACAACAATTAAATAATAAATAAATACATCAAACTGTCAGATCTACCTATAAGGATAGTTATATGCAGTATGTATTATATCCAGAAACCCTAAACAGATGATATTGAGCTACAAGGACAGCTTCACACAACAGTATATCTAGAAACCATATAAACAGATGTTGGAACCGTGTGATCTGAATCAACTTGGTTGCAGGGGGAAAAAAGTCATTATAAAAATGGATACCATATTTAAATTGTGACTAAATCAACAATTGAGTCTTACCAACCCAATATTAGCCAGAGATTAAGCAAAACTGGAACAAAGAATTAACAAAGTAGAAGGGAACATTAATTAACAATACATTTGATCGCACCATATCAACAAAGAAAAAGACCTAAGTTAAACAATTATTATTGACGCCCAATAAATCACCCAAATAATCTTGTAATAACTAAAGAGACTCTAAATCTCCTCAGCCATAGATTCTTTATAAATCTCAAAGCATTATGCTCTGTACATTCAAACCTGTATTCAGTTCGACATAACAAACATGATAAAATTAACATAGAATAAATTTGATGGCAACAGAATTGTGTAAGTGGGTCCAGGTGATAAACTAGTCATGTCTATTGTTCTATCACCACCAACACTAGCACATTTTTTCATGTTCACAGTGGCCAATATTGTCCTTCAATTTTGACACTTAACATGTTTCATGACAAACAAACAAAGCACAATGAATAGATATAACACATATAAATGCTGAAAGATTCAACGGAATCCTAGAACTAGCGCATACCATTCATTTGAAAGAGTTGGCCTTATATAAGCATAGTAGTGTCCACCATGAACCCACCACTGTGAACCAAGGACACTGCAAACAAATAATGCAGACAAAGTTCACATGCAAATTAGCAATTAGAAGTAAATATACAAGTCATAGCAAGCTATTCAAATTTTTCAATAAATAATGCACCACTCATACAAATAATAAATAATAAAAGTCCTACTAACCAATGTCCTAAAGGCATTGGTTAAGGAATGAATAAATAGAAGATTTTTATTGGAAATCATGGCATTTATTGCATTGTAACATTAAATACTACTACTTTCCATGAAAATTTTTTTATTTTTGGTTTCTTAACCAGTGCCCTAAGGGTAAGGGTATTCTTTAGCATTTCCAAAAAAAAATTATATTCAATTTCGGTCATAACAGATAAGGGTCAGTTATAATTTAGTCCTAAAAAATTCTATCCAGTTTATGGCTATCTCACTCCTCAAGCTTCAATAGTGTCAGCAAAGCCAGACAGGCAGTAGAAGCAAACACCATAATCCATCAGTCAGATGCAAATTATCTTTTCCATATCCAAGTTTTTTTCATTCAATCACTAATAAGATGGTGAGTCACAAACAACAAATATATTCTATCCTAATATTTATCCCCCCCCCCCCTATCTTTCCTTACCTCCTCCTCAAGAGTTCATTGTATTTGTCTATCTCCTTATTACCTTAATCAACTTCAAAGTTTTGTATATAGCCCTTTGAACACATCAAGCTTTTAGTATTTCAACACTTCCATCAAAATATAGTGAAACCCTATCAGGCAAGGTTGTCAAAATTGAGATCCTACATAAGATCGGGAGGGGTTGAAAGATCGTAAAATCGGAGGATTGTAACTCGGATCGTAAGATCCTACCAAAAATATAAAGGTATATTTTAATATAAAATATGATAATATAGAAACATGTTTTAATGTAAAAATATGATAGTACAATTAATTTATGACAGAAATAATAAGTAATAACACTAAAATTTAAGTAAAAGTTTAGATACTTGTTTTTGTAGTTTTTATATTAAAAATATCTCTATGTTTATTTTATGTTTAATGGTAATTATGAAAATAAAATAGAAAAAAAGAGAATAGAAGAGAAAAAATAAAAATATCAGTAGAAAGTTTATATACCTACATAAGTGAAGCCCAACACAGAAGAAGCCCAACCCAAAAAAAAAGTACAGTGAGAAGTTCGTGGGTGAGACAGAGGTCATGGTGAGAACTTCAAGCTCTAACCTGCTACTATGAGTAGATGATTGCAAGCCTGTGAGGTCGCAAAGTGCGATTGAAGAGAACAGGAGGCCAATGGGTTCTGATGATAGAAACAGAAAGGAAGAGTTTTGGTGAGTTAGGGTAGATGAGTGTTGATGGAAAAGGAAGCCGATTAGCCGACAAGTGTATGAGGGGTTGGGTGAGGGAAGAAGGATGAAACTAGGGCCAAAACAGCAAGACGGTTGGTTTAGTTTTCTTAAACAGGTCGTGCAACCCGAACCAGTTTCATGTGAAACTGAAACTCGAAAAAGCTCGTTCATTCAACGATTTTTTCAATTTTGCCCGGCAATCCCATCTGATCCAGCAAGTTTCTGATCTAGGTGGAAAAGGAATCGGATGAAGGGGGAAATCGTAGGATTGTACAAGTATGGACACGATCTTGACAACAATGCTCCTTGGTATAATCTTATGAGATGGCATGTACATGCAGAATGTTTAAGTCCAGCTGCAGTCTTTTGAAGCCTAAACAGAACTCTGCTACTTATTAATCACTAGATATAAGGGTATATTTGTTTAATAGGTGGAAGTCACAAAGATCTAGGATAGAAAGGTTTTGATTTTAAATCATTGTACATGGTAGGGGTGCAAAACACTTTCAGCACATCTTCCTATTCTTGGATTGGTAAAACCCTGTGGGGTAGAGACAGAGAGCAGGTTAGTTGCACTCAACTTCATCATCCGACCACATTTTTGTTCTACTAAGTGAGTTTGAAGTGGTTTTCCATTCCAAATTTTCTACACCTTCCCATTTTCCACCAATATAAACAAGCATAGCGTAAGCTCCATGCTGCATCATAGCATGCAGTTCCAAACGGGGCATTGTATAGAAAAAGTTGACACAACAGATAGATGAAGAATCACCAAACACAACAAAAGAATCCATTGTTTAGGATCAATGAAGTGAAATTTCCAATACCTGTGAAGTGTGTAAAGGTTGCGAATACTTCTGTCTGCATCAGGAGATAGATACTTGGCCATCATCCCTATCAAGATCTAGTTGCAAGGGGAACTCATAGCGGTCATTGATCTGTTGGCAATCAAGTTAATGGACATCTTATTTATAGGTGTCAAAAGGCAAAAGAATATTTTAATAATGGAATCAATTAAGAAAAGGTTTGGTTGTTGTTGAATAAACTGAGAAAACGATTTTCATTCCATTGTATCCACTACTAATGGCAAAATAATAATCAAAGCAAAACGACAACATTGTTGAGATTCTAAACAAAGAATACAAGATACAAGACAAAGATTCTGGATTAAAGAGAGAAACAAACCCCGAAATAGGAATAGAAATATTGTGAGACAAAAATTACTGGATCAAAATCAAAGACATCCCCATAATGGACGTTTACTCTTGGTATTTTAAAGAATGGAACTAAATGCAGAGCGACAAATGTTAAATAATATGCAAAATGATATTAACTGCATTATGTACTAGGAGAAGAAAAAGGATAACTGCAATCAGCAGGGCAGAAGGATCAAAACAGAACCAGTAAACATGGGCTTCATTTCCTATCTCAATAAAATATAAATAACAAGAAAATTGGAACATATGAAAATATCACAAAGCATAGGATTTTATTTGATTCTTGAATTTAATACTAACCTTTACCATAGTGTCTCGCATAAAGTCATATTCAAACCGTTTTAACTGGAGCTGAAGGACAGGTGGAAAATCAACAACAATACACCCTTCTTAGCATCCTGAAAGTATAATCAATCATGATGTAGGAAAATAACCATTCTAAAATATGAAAATAACAAAAACAACAACAACAAAAAGGAAATTGTAAAAAATTTATCAAACTGTAGTTGGTAACCATTCAAGCAAAACATTAACCCAAAAACAAAAACACAAAACAAAAATACAAAATAGAAGAAAATTAACATAAAGGAACATCTTCTATAGATGAAATATTGCAAGTAACGAAGAGTTCAACCTGTTTGAAGTTGTTCAAGCAAGAAAGTGAGGGAAAATCAAAGAAAATGAGAGAAAATATGGTGAGAAAGTTTAGATGAATCAGAACTGTGAATTTCAGAATATGTCCTTCATTACATCAATTGAATGTACAGGGAACTATATATAGAAGTAGAGCTGCTCTATGAGCTAACTGAATTTCAACAGAATTAAATTACAGCTAAGCTAACCAACCATCGCTAAGCAGCTGTACATCACCCATAAGTATACACAGATACAGGCTACATGAGTGCATAAGATGTATAGTTACAACACAGCATTACAGAAACTACATTACTCTAATTCTCTAAACAACCTGACAGCCAAAAGCAAAAATACATGGTTTTAGGTTTTACCTGTAAACCATACTGCTCAGCATGATACTTGTTATCACCCTCAAGCCTTTCCACTTCCACATACTTATCAAAAGAAGCATACACATCTGTACAGCCTTTGACATCAAGCTGGAGATCTATAATCAAATGTCCAAAATTATATAAGGTCCAAGAATGAATAACATACTAAACAATGGCATCCTAAAGTTAAAAATACAAACCATAAAATGATTCTTTTCTTGTTGATTTATAATCAACATTGATGCATTCAATATAGTTCAGTGGTGACCTTCAAACAACTTCTGTATTGTTCCTTCCACAACAGTTCCCTGGACAAGAGGAAACCTTGATAAATATTCTCCAGAAGCATGCATGCAAATACACAAGTATCTACAGTAAAAGCTACTTTACCCAGACAAAAGAGCCCGTTTGTTTAAAATTATTTCTTAAAAGAATCACTTTTTAAAAAAAATCACTTTAGAGAATTTTTGAGATGTTTGTCTAAACTTTTTTCAAGAAGTAGAGTCAGAAAATAATCAGTTTTCTGCTTTTTTAAGACTGGAAAAAAGCAGCGGTGTAGGTAGAAGAGAGAGAAGTTTTTAAAAATGTGGAGGCCTTTATTTTCGCAAACAAAGTGTTTTTTATGATTGTAATCAAATGAAAAATCACTTCTGATTATACAAAAATCTCTAAAATAAAAATCAATTTTTTAAGCAATTTAAAAAAGTGCTTTTTTAGGCACAAACAAACTGGCCCAAAATAAATATATGAAGCAACCATGAAGAATCCTGTACCTTCATTTTGTCCTCTAGCTTTTCACAAAGAACCCTATTAAGTTCTTGGACATCATGCTGCATGAATGATTCATATGAATCCCATCCAAAAGACTTGGTTAACTCTTTTGTTGCTACACTAGTGTCACTATACTGCAACTTGTAAAACAAACTCTGCAATGCCAGAGGGATGCTTCCGGATGGGATATCATTTTCAGTCGTCGGCATATGATACACAGCCTAAACAAACAATTTGGAACATGAGGTCTTCCTACTTTGAAAAATCAGAGCGTACAAAGTTATATGCTACTGCCTAACCTTTCTGAAATAAGGAATGTGATACAATGTCTGAAGAAGAGAATTCATGTAACAAGTAGCTCCTTGGTTTTTCAGTCCAACATAACCAGTTTCCTTTTTTGAATCATGTGACCAATATTCATTATCTTTACGTACAGCAACATCAGCCTCAATTATGCATGTATCATTCACAATATAACCTTTACTAGGGTCATACAATTCAGAAAGAGGCATGTAATTAGTGAAACCCCAATCACTCTCACGTGCATTGAACTGGTGTTGTGTTTCTGCAATATCAAAAAGCAATCAAGATTATTTTTCTCTATAATAAAAAGAGGATGATAAGATATCCTCCAAAATGCAGAAACAAGAGTTAAAAGAAAAGTAAAGAGCCCAAGAGACTTAAAATCCAGCATAACTGCCCAACCTCTCAGAATATCAAACAGAGAAATCCAGTAAAGAAACAAAGAACAAAGATCAAACAAAAATACATGAACACAAGGTGAAAGTAAAACAAGAAGATTTTAATTAATTAGTTTCTTGATAATTTAAGATATTGAAAACTGGAAGTTCCAAGACCGACTGATATGGATTGATTATACAAAGAAGAAAGACAAAGGAAAATCCTCTAAGAAAGAATATCCAGTACCCAAATATCCTATCAGAACCTGATAAAAGAATCATGACCTAACCTCAAATAAATTCTGTGTCCTAAAAGAAACATATCCCAGAAAACCAAAAGTCTATTTGGTTTGAGAAAATCGTTACTGCTTGAGTTTTCTGTTAACAACAACAATCAAAACCCTTTTCCCACCAAGTGGAGTCGGCTACATGAACCAAACGATGCCATGATGTCATATTACACATTATGTCTAATGAAGGATCACGTGAATCCAAATCTTTCTAAATGGTTTAGCCTATAGTTTTTGTTGGTCTATTTTCATATCATTTTCAGATTTTCCAACTTTAAAAAGCATGTTGGTATAGTTTTTCATTCATTTCGCTGACACCACAGCTGCAAGTTCTGTTTCCTGTTTCTGAAATTTTCAGCAGGAAAAAATGGATATGACTAATTTTGTTATGGAAAAATAGCATTGAATGATGACACCATTTCATGCCTCATTAGTCATTACATAGAATTAGAAATTAACAATCACACCTACAGATGTGCTATTGAGTGCATTTTCCTTATTCCTTTGACAAATAAAACAATTGAACACTGACCTTAGTTTAAAACTACAACTGAACCAACCCTGACCCAGTGCTCACCAGCATTGTTTCCAGTCACACCAAGCATTTTCCAGCATACCTACTGCTTGCCACTGATTTGCTTACCCACTGTTCATGCAGGTCAGCTTATCTGCTCCGTTCTGGCTTTGATTCATGCCCTCTGTCACACCAGTATTGTTTTTGTGTTGACAGTGTTGTGTACTTCATTTTTCACAGTTCACATTCCACTAATTTTCATTTAATGCGTTCTGTTCTTTTCAATTAATTCCATCATGTTAGAGTATAAGCCCATGTTTTACTACTGCTGTAATAATTTGTTTCAGCCGTGTATTTCTGCTAGTTTCTTTTAGGTTTGTAACCGAATCCAACAGATTCGGTTAGAGTAGTTAGTGTTTGTTATTGGGCTCACATTAAAGCCCATTCATTCAGTTGTAACAATAATAAATCTGTACATTCTGTAAACTGCATCAGTTGAACAATAACAGATTCAGATTTTCTCTGATCTCTTCTCTCTCACTTTCTGACACTTTCCTTCACTTTCTTTCATACTACAAATTCTAATACATCATCTTCCTGTGACTTTTGTTGTTATTGACTTCTTAATTATGCCTTAGATTGATGGCGATTGTGTGTTTAGGAGTACGGCTTTTGATTATGAATAATGAACATGTCTTTAATTTTGGGTAGTCTTTTTTTATTTTGAGCATTTATATGTATGTTGTATGTATCATTCATCTTGTTTCTATAATCTTTGATACAGCAGAAATCCAGCTAGAGTGTTTTTGGGGTCGACCACTCCACACCACTATTCAGGATTGATAACAATGGTCTTCCTTTAATGATGGGTAGTGGGTACATATTGATGTGATTAAAATCTAGGCCTAACTCAACTTCAAAAGTTAGCTCAAGGGGTGAGGATTGCTCAAACCTTTATAAGGAGCACTTTGGTCATATCCCTGGTCAATCTAGGATCTCAACACACACTCCCCACGCCCCGGGCTGAATATCTAGAGCGTGAAGTTTGTGGGATTAGACATCTACAGATTACAAGTGGCTAAATATCAAATTTAGAAGAGGCTGTAATGCCATATTAGAATCTAAGACTAACAACCCAAAAAGCTAGTTCAAGGGGTGAGGATTGTCTGAATCTTCGTAAAGAGTACTTCGGCCATATCCCTAATCAATGTGGGATCTATTAATAATAGATACATGCAGAGTTGTCAATCCCAGATAGCGGCGCGTAGCGGCAGGGGGGCGCTACGCCGCTATTTCCCGCTAAACTACCCTGATTTGTATGCGGCAGGGAGCCGCTACGCCGCTATAGTGCCGCTATTGACAACTATGAATACATGAAGAACAAATTAAACTAGATGCACTCTACATTGATTTCATTACCAAATAATGGAATGGTTAAACCATTCCTAAAGCTACCAGCCTACCACACTACAGACTAGGAATGATCATTCCATTCCAGCCTATTCAAATCCATTCTAACTACAATGAATCATCGTTCCTTCTACCAAATGTGCCATTAGTGTGAAGCGAATTAGTTATAATGGGTAATTAAGATTCATATACCTTTATGTTATAGTAACAAATAAAAGATAAAGGATCCCTTTTGCTTGACTACAGCCCTTTGGTCCATCAGTTTGCTTTTAAAATGAAATAGTAAACCAGGGATCTGATTCACATCAAAGAATTGAGATAACAATGAACTGAATAGGAAGTCCTGAAAAGAATAGAATCTTAGAAAATATATTATATTTCAATTTGTGATATATTTAATTTAATATAACCAATGACATTACAAGAAATTATGCCAATGGGTGTGAAGATCAGATATCCTCAAGAGCTGAAAGGAAAATCTAAAATAAAATAAAAGTTAGAGAGCAAACTAGGAATGCAGCAGGGCTGCCCAATCCCTTTGCATATCAGAGACAGCTACACCCTCAAAACAGTTGTGGGCAAAATACCAAGGAGTATCTAAAAGACTAAAACCATAAACCTAGCACAAATCAAATTTATGGTCAAGGAGACACTCTTAAAGTATCAGTATATCTTGTATAAATGCTGTATCGAGAATCTGTTATTAACTGTCTTAGTTGCTAGTCATTAACTGTTTAAGTTAGTTAGTTAGCTGTTTTGACTGATTCTGTTAACAGAACAGTACCACTGTTTAGGTTCTCTCAGATGTATAAACCCCCATGAAAAAGATTCCTCTGTTACTCATTCAACATGATCAAGAAAATATCCTTCAATGAACATCAGTTGCAGAGAAATTACCTTTGCTGATGGAATATTTAATATGAATCTGATTAATAACACTCAGGCGGAATTGTGCATGTTTACTCCAACCATAAGGCATTGTAGCTGAATCTGCAACATCTACATACACTGACAGATGGTCAACACTGTTCCCCTTGGGAAAGATAAGTATCCGCCTGCGCATTTTGATTAATGTCAGTCAGCAGCCAACATTCAAAACAAGAATAATGGCATTCATTATACACATAAGTAATAAACAATAGACACTGAAGTAAACGGGACAAAGATGAATATACCATTTGTAGCCCCCAACACAGAAAATGTCAGAATAGAGTTTTTTGGGAACCCTGGAAAAATTCTCAATGGTCCAGATAAATCTACGCAATGATGCGTGGATCATCCACGGCCAGCAGCATCCACCTGTAACTCTGTGTTTTCTTCTTGTTGTTTACTACCAAAACGAAATTGGAAAAAAAATTGCCAAAACACCCCAAAATAGCGTCCAACCATTACTCAGTTATGCCAGTCAAAGGAAACTCGGGAAAAACATATTAAATCAATCTCTCAATTTCTCAAGGACCAAAAAGAAAAAACCTCGGAAACAAGCAGCTACAGCTTCATTCCAGGCCCCAAGCACTTCGATTGCTTCTCTTAACAACATGTACTCATGTCAGGCATTAAACCCACCCTAAAAGACAAGAACATCACCATTCACATTGCTTACATTTATATTAAGTGTTTCAACCAACCCTAAACCACACACAAACCAACCATTGTCGACGTAAACCTGGCCTCCATGCAAAACTAGCTTGTAGTTCAATTGGCACAAGCCCCACAAACTATAACCACATACAATAGCAAAAACAATTCAACTGATACGATGCCGTTTCACAAACTCATCCACTGAACTCTCCAACAGCAAGCATTACCAAAAAAACAAGAACAGAAAGAAAGAAAGCAGTATTTACTTTCCATCGGTTGAGGACCTTCAGGGAGGTCCGAGTGAGGAACCGCCATCTCATCGTCCTCCTCCTGCTGCCGTTGCTGCTGCTGCTGCACACAACAAAACAAAATATCACAAAACGCGGATCCGGTTATCAAAAACCCTTGTAACCGTCCACAAGAAATAAAAAAACAAAAAAGGGGGAAAATAGAAAAGAAAAATGTAAAACGATGAAAAGTGAAAATTGCATCGATGATTGAAATTGAACTGAATTGAAGCGGAAAGAAGAAAGCGAAACGCAAGGCAGTGAAAAGAGAGAGAATTGGTGATCACATCTAATGGCGGAGGAGGTCATCAGAGTCATGGGCGAGGGTTTCCAATTGAAGAATCGAAGGAAGAGAAGCAGTGAAGAAGAAGGCTACGGAAATGCGAGTGAGAGAAAATTCATGGCAAATGTATAGAGAAAGTAGAGAAGAGAGTGAGTGATGCGAAGAAGCGAAGTCGATGATGGTATGAGTAAGAAGGGCTGCTTCAGAATGCGTCTAGTACGGAAATGGACGTTTAGGGAATTTGATAAAAAGATTGGATTTGGGCCTTATAACTTACTTGTTTAACTGTTTTTTAGTAAAAATCCTACATCCTGCATTCGTAAAAAAAAATCCAAATACATTGAATTAAAAAATAATAATAATAAATAACCAATTTTATCACTATTAAACTTTTATTGCAATATTGCAATAGAGTATTTTGTTAACAAAATATTAAATAATTAACTAAACCAATCTCAATCTTTTAAGATTGTATATTTTAAATATTAAAACACCATAAAAAGGAAAATATGGAGTAAATTTTATATTTTTTATTCTTGAATTCGGTTAGGTTTCAAATATACTTTAAATTCTAAAATAAAACTTGATTGTTTGTTGTTTTAGTTTAGGGTTATTTTTAAATTTTGAAACTTTATTTTATATGATTTTATATTTAAATGTTTGAAGAGGTGAGATTGATTTCGTTAATTATTTAACTTTTTGTTAATGAAATGACTTATTATAACAATTATAAGAGTTTGATGATTAATTGGGATGAAGTGAGAGGTCAAGATGTGTATTTACAAAAGGACCAAAATTAGGATGGTTATATACTCTTTTCATAATTTTAAGGGTTAAATATGTTTTTGGTCTCTGCAAAATACCCGATTTTTGCTTTTGGTCCCTCAAAATTTTTCGTTAGTTTTACATCCTCTTAAAATTTTTTTTTTTGCCTTTGGTCCCTCTGGACAGTTAGCTTGTCTTTTGTGCTGAGTTGGCACTTTGTCTTTTCTATTCATCCATCTTACATGGATATTAAAATTTTTGTTTTTTTTTTCAGGGTTAAATTCCTCTTCCTCCCTGCCTATCATCTTCATCTTTGTCTTCTTCTTCGTCGTTGTCTTCTTCTCCGGGTTCGGAGTGTTCGAGTTCTTCGTCGCTGGGGGGTTCAAATACGAAGCTGGGTTCAAATACGAGACCAAAAACATATTGTTAAATAACGTAGTTTCAGTGCATATTTTGGTTCTGTTTAGAAGCAATATTTATTTTTTCTTATGTTTAGAAGCATAAGGATATATTTTTTTTCCTCACAAATTTTTATTTAAGTTTAAAGTATACACATTATATTCATTTGGAGCTTTTGTTGAAGTCACCATTTGGAGCTTTGTTGAAGTCACCATATATTTGCTATCTCGTCCTCTGCAACCTCTTCCATGTTCCTGAGGAAGAAGAACACCGCCATTGAAACCCAAGAACCTTCTTCACCTAAGGTCACTTGCATGGGCCAAGTGCGAGTTAGACGCTCCTCCAAACAAGCCACCGCCAAAAAGGGACGCCCTTCCTCCTCCTCCTCTGTCAGCGCCGGAGCTCCAACAACCTGCCGCTGTTGCTGGTGGGTCCCACATGCTCTGTTTTGCTACTGCTTGAAACCCGGTTCTTGCTTCCACTGCCAGTGCCAACCGGTTCGGTCCAATTGGAGATTCTTTCGAAGAAGAGGAAAAGCCTCCAAGAGCACCGAAGCTTCAACGAAAACCGGGTTGAATTTCAGGTGCAGGTATAATGAAGATTCAGAGCAAGAACAAACATAACGTGAAAACAGAGTTAACACTTTTTTTTCAAAGAACTTGAAGATTCACTCAGGGAAAGAATAATGGAATGAGAAAAAGTTCATGAATTAAAGAGAATGGAAGAAGAAGAAGATGCAGATGAGGGTGACTCTGCATGCCCACCGGTGCTCACAACGTGCAAATTGGAACGGCGAGAACAAATTAAAAAAAAACAAAAATTTTAATATCCATGTAAGATGCTGAGTAGGAAAGAGAAGGTGCCAATTCAACACAAAAGACAAGCTAACTGCTTAGAGGGACCAAGGGCAAAAAAAAAAATTTAAGAGGATGCAAAACTAACGAAAAATTTTTAAGGGACCAAAAGCAAAAACCAGGGTATTTTGCAGGGACCAAAAACATATTTAACCCTAATTTTAAAATGTGATAAATTGCCATTAGATTGAAAAATGTTAATTATTTTAAGAGCTTTTGTTAAAGAATCACTATAGATAATATATTTTATTGAAAAATTATGTCACATGTCCCGATAAAAAATGATTTTTTAGGTCTCATTTTGGAGTGGTTGCAAGTTTTTAGTTTTTTAGTTTTTAACCTCATTTTCAAAACAAAACATGTTTAGATGAATGGGCTACAAGTTGAGATTTTTAACTATTTTCATATATATTTTCAGTATTTTTTTAAGTCACCAAAATAGGGTTTTGATTTTTAATTTAAACTTTTGAGTTGTAAAAAAAACTTGGTTATAACTTTTAAAAAAACAAAAATAAATAAACTGACAATCACCTCAAACGAAACCTTAATTAATGTTATTAGGGCATCTAATCTAATCTAAATATAATCTAATCTAAACTATTACAATTGCTTAGTTATTAATTAATTTGTGTTACTGTTCATGGGTCCAAATCTATTAATTACTATTAATTTATTCATTCCCACCATATTATCATAATTTCAAATTATTATTATGATAATAGTGTTTGACATCTTTTAATTCAAATTTACTGCATTCTGCTTTTACAGGAGAGTAGTATATTTGATTTCAGATTTGTTCATTGCAATTGGCGCGTGAGTGATAATGTTACTTCTTTTTTGTTATTTGGTATTTATTATAATTATAATTTAGAACATGTAATGGCATGGTGTGCAGTATCTGTAAAAAAACAAAAAAAAACTTCATTTCACGCCCATACAAGAGTGCGAGTTTCCAAGTATTATTTGACATTATTCACAGTTGGCACACTATTGTTTTAATTGGTTAACAAATTTTTTCATTAGGACATTCGTTTTATATATAAAAAAATATTATCGCATTTGTTTTCTTAATTAACTTTACTTCAGAAAAGGTGGGCACCATGTAAAATTTTGAAATTGAGTTGTCATGTTTTTACTTATTTTTCCGTATCATGTCACAAAGCAATTGACATGATGGGTGTGGCAAAGCTTCTGAAAAAAGCATTGTCTATTTTGAAATTTTTAACCTCATCCTTGACCCAACAAATCCAATCAGCGCTCCAGTTTCTTCTCTTTTGATTTAAATCTTTACCTTTTTATTTACTTTATCTCGCTCAATTCTTCTTCATCTTTAAATTTCAAAATGGTTACCTTGAGGGCAGAGAAAATACAAGACAAGAGACTTGTTTTGACCCAAAGATGTAATCGGAGATAAAGAAGCAATTGAGGGGTTTGAAAGAAATCAGTTCAGTGGTGGTGGGCTAAATTTCTCGGTTACCAACTATCTAGAATAAAGATAAAGAAGTTTATGGGTTACCAAGATAGAGAAGCAACACTAACGAAGCTATAAGAGAGGTATTGGTCATCATCGTGCAGATGGACTCGCCTCCATCTTCGTCCATTCTTCCTTAAGCATTGATGGCTCTTTCTTTGTTAACTGTAGCTCTTGTTCCCTAAGTTCTATGTTTTAGCAGAAGCTTGAATTATAGTTGTTTGTGTCATCATCATTAAAGCCAACCATGATTTCTAACCGCCTCTCCCGAAACTTTCAAATATTTTATATTATTCTAATTTGAATTTTTTGAACTTTGAATCATCCCTCATCTTAACCATGGGGAGGAAATGAGCTTGAAGAGTGGCACGAGCTCTAAACGGCCTCACATTCACAAGTATGCCCCCTACACATCATCATTCATAATGTAGTCATTGTTTTTTAACCTTCGAGTGTGTCTACCATCTACAAACCATCATCCCCTTCTTGTTTCCTTTCTCCTTTCATTGTTGTTGTTTGTGGTTCTTAAACCCAATAGTTTATTATTTGATGAATGAGGATTGGAAAATTATGATTTTCCTATTATAATTTGGATTCCTTAACTAAAATATGATTGGTAGGTTTGGATTAGGATTTTGAATGAGCTTCTGTTAGCTTCTTTAACAGAAGCTTATTCCTTTTTTAGTTTTCTAAATTTATTAAAATAAAAAATGGAAAGAGGCTTGTATAGATTGTGAGATTCTTTCCTTTTCAGTATCAAATTTCTTTGGTCTAGTGGAATTTAATAGTATCAGGCATCAACAAAGTTTATCTGGAATTCAAGAGAGTTTAAAGTTGTGTTAGCTTCGGATGTTAATGTTGAGTTTCATGCATCAATGGAGGTACCTTAAATCATGAACTTATTGTTAATAGACCTCATTTTACTAGAATTATTGGATTTGCTTGATACACCTTTTTCCATGTGATTTTGATAATGTAATTCTCGGTGCAGTAGTGAGAGGTACAACTTGAAGAGTATGGCAATTGTGGCCTCCGTCTTGAACCTACAAAGTCAAAAGCACTCAATGTTTTCTCTCATTCCGGCCAATCAAAGCATCCAAGTGTGTATCGATCCTCATACAATTTGAATTAAAATGCGAAGTAGTTCTCGTTGGCCCTTTATCATGTCTTTACATTAAGAAACCTGAGTTGAGAAAATAAAAATCCTACTGGTAAGGGAACATTATAAAATTGTCATGATTTTCTAATTTAGTTGCAATTTAAGGTAATTCATGGTTTAATATGGCACTGGGGAATGCTACTTTGTATCTAATATTGTAATTTTTGCTTATATTGCAATAACATTTGGTATCATTGTCTATGTCTATTGCATGTGTAAAGCAAATGAGAAGTTGCAAGCATGCTTCTATTGCAATTATAAATTTTCTTTTAAGTAGTGCAAAAATTCTGCACCTCAAAAATTTTATGTATCTATAAAGGAACAGTAAGGCTATATGAACTGTTGTGTGTGGGAAACTTGGGTGTGGAATGGTTGTTTATGGCTGGAGCTATTTCTTAGTATCTTGAAGGATAATTTATATGCCACTACAAATTGTGTTATATCTAATGCTTTTCTATAACATTCTATAAGGCTGACAAGTATAAGAATCATAGGATGACAAACACACGATTCATAATTCCCCTTCCTTTAGTTTTCATTAACACAAACATGGAATTCATTGTCATAATATTTTGTACCTTGCAATATGACTACATTATAAGAATATATACATGATCCTGAAAAGAATAAAAGTTGGTTCTTTGTTTCAGCGTGAGCCTGTTAATTATTCTTTTACATCCCTTGCCGAAGCTATTAGAGTTAGCATTGATGACTGGCTATGACTTGCGGGGTTTCGTGCACCACTACTGCTCTCGTGATCTCAAGAACCAGTAATGAAATTACAAATTAAAGTGAAAAGACGGATGTAAGGAATTGTTTGCACTATATTTGATTTGATTATTTTGATATGGATACATAAGTAGTTTATGATACTTATACTTTTTGAAAAGAAATTATTAGTACATCTGGTTTTTTCAATAATTATTTCAAAAGTATGATACATCCCCCATTTACTACTATAAGTCGTGGTGTTGATATACAAGTCACCATGACAATTGAAAGTGTAGATTATACTAAACTTCCATTCATTTATTACAGCATTTGATGAGGTGCTCTTTTAATCCCATGTTATTTACAATGGTTACTGCTTGATTGTTGGAAATATGGATAGATTTATCACATGCTATTTAAATATAAAATTTAGTTTTAAATTTATTTTATGCATTAAATTTTCATAGGCTATAATTACAAGAGGAGGTCATGGTGTATAGATCACTATGAAGGAGGTTCCACTTTTACATATAAGGTTATTTTATACTAAACAGAGATTATTGATAAAGATGATTATCGGTTTCTTTTCTCTTTTTTTCCAATCTCTCGTGTCGTATCAATTGTTTAACTAGACAAATGGATCGATTCTATTTGTACAGTGTGTAAGGATTACATGCTTTACACTACCTCTAAAACTCATTATGAACTAGACAAGGGATAATTGTATTTGGAAATTAAATAGCTCAGTCGCCAGATTATAATTCTATCAAATAGTTTAAAATTTACTTCTTTGGTGGGTATTTTGATAAACAATAGTTATGTGACTTAAATTATTGTTGCTTCAGATTTTCTAACATGATTTGTAGCATAATCCATGTCTACTAGGTTATTCATTGACATTGACCTTTCAAAGCAACTTTTTTTTTTCTAATGATGTTAGTCTCACTAAGCACTCTTTGAGCGTGTTTGTTTTTAAGATATGTAAAATTATTTCTGGGAAAGTGGGCTTGAGAATGTGATTTTCCCACGTTTGATTCAAGTTTTAGAAAAAGATTCTTGGGTATTATTGATTCCCGGGAATGTATTTTACCCATTTTTTCCCACTTTTTATTCCCATGGTGAAGGGGTGGGAATCTTATATTCCCATGGGAATGGAAGTTATTTTAAAATAACTTCCCACTTCTACTTCATTCTTTAATATTTTTTCTATTGTTAATTTTTTCAATTTTAAATTAAATCATTTTTAAAAATATTCCCAAGAATATAAAAAACATACCAAAATACATATAATTTTTACCCAAAATAACATTGATGGTAATTTATACGTTGAAACAAACTCCCCCTTTGTTTCTTATGTTGGCAAATTCATGTGTGTGTGGCAAAGCATGTACCACGAGTCGAGAAGCACATAGTTCAGCAACTAAAATACCTCAATATGTACCATCATATAGACATTTGAGATTTATAGGTAGTCAAACACCATCTAGAGTTTAAAGTATAACTATGGCACAAATCCTTCTGCAAGCTTTTCAAGATCCACCTAAACTATATCTTATCCTTCATAAGTTGGATAAGGCTTTTCCAATTTAGCTGAAGCCCTCTAAGCATAACCACTAGGGAGTCAAAGATTTACTCCCTCTGTGAAGAATGGCACCTTATTGTTGATCATATTTCAAACAAGAGGCACCTAAAACTAAGAAGCATGTTGACAATTATTCATGTCATTGTAGTTTAATGGACAAAGGAGTATAAATAAAAGAAGCCAATGACCCTATCACGAGCTATTTTGGGGGAAAACATTTGAGGGCAAAGTCACAAGAAGAGAAAACCAAATATGAAAGTTAGTGAATGTAAGGCAATGGCACTGAATAACCTACAACTGTGTTGACCACATATTTATCAAGGAGTTGTGGGGTTTTCCAAATGTGTGCGTGGAGATTTTTTAGTCTATACTCTGTATACCATAAATATTTTTCATTTTCATGACTCTTTGCAATGTACATATACATCAAATAAGTTCTTAAAATATGCCTAGATTGTAACATCCCGCATTCCGGGAGCTTGTTTATTCAATAGGAATTAGATGATTAACCATGTGTTAGAGATTAAGAAGAAAGTAAGTCAAGAACTTAGGAGTTTAATCTTAGTGGTTAACCAATCTTAGGATGTTAGTGTAACATCCCACCTTTGGATAAGCTAACATGTGTGTTTAGTAGGTCTAAACCTTGTAAGATCATTAAGGATTAGGAGTAATAAGGTAGGAAAAGGGTAGTTATGAGTTTGGAACCTTAATAGAACCAATTTAGGAGTTTTTTGGTCCTTGGTAATCGATTACCAGAGTTGGTAATCGATTACCAGAGAGGTTTGCTGATGGTAATCGATTACCAGAAGTTGGTAATCGAATATCAGAGAGTTCTGTTGGTGGTAATCGATTACCAGGGATAGTAATCGATTACCAGGTTTCTGGGGTTCATTGTAATCGATTACCAGACCTCCAGGAATGCATTTTGGCCTCTGGTAATCGATTACCAGGGTTTGGTAATCGATTACCAGCAACATATATATATATGCTGGTGCGAAAATTCAACAGAAACTCACTTCTCCCTTTCCCTTCTTCGAACCTAGAGAGAGAAAATGAGAGTTCTAGAGAGAGGAAGCTATTTTGGGGCCTTGGAGGTAGATTGAAGCTAGAATCAACCCTTGGGATCACTCCAAACTCACAATTCCTCCATTGATGTCACTCCTTAGTGAGTATAATTCACCCTTAGGATAGGAATTGGTCTCCTTTGCATGTCCCCTCTTCCCTCCTCCCTTTCTTAGCTGGATAATTGAATGATTGTTAATTGTTTGATTGTTTGGATTATTGATTGTTTGATTGAGCTTAAGAGTTGAAATCGAGAGTCGGAAACCTTAGTTTCGAAGTCATCGAAAATGTTGAAACTTACGAAACTATCGTATTTCCCTCGATTTCGATTCATATAAGCATTCCATTAAGTTATACTCTTTGTCTTATACTGATAGTAGTTGGATTGTTGGTTGGAATGAGAATCGAGTCGTAAGTCGTAAAGTAGTAAATAGCAGAAATGTCGATATGTTCCTTGTATGACCCCGAACTCTCGAATCCCTTTCTCTATGATTAATTTGATTGAATTGCAATGTTAGAAATGAGATTGATAAGAGGATATTTCAATCGAAGGTGAAACGAAGGAATTGAAGCTTTGAAGATACCTTGGCATTCCAATGATACGGGTGAGAATTAGCCCATGGAAACCAATGGTAGGAGAATAAGGCTGGAGCTTAATTTCACATCTTAGTTAGCCTACTCTCAGAGGATGTATTCCTCATAGAAAAGACAGGGATTGTACTTAAATTCAAACACTTGTATCACTGTATATCCTTGTATTTAGTTTGTAATGACTGTATCCTGAGTATGTACTCAGTAATCACTATGTACAAGAAGAATCTGAGTTGAGAAGTTCTAACGAACATCTAACTTAGGTTTGAAAAGTTGTAAACTTCATACTTGGTTAGTTTCCCTGAGCCTGGAGAGGCTTGACTGTAAAAGAATACTCTAGAGCTTGAAGAGGCTTAATAGAAAATACTACTGATGGTCTGTGTGACTCAGTGTGACATATATGTGGTTGCGAGGGTCTGGA
This sequence comes from Sesbania bispinosa, assembly GCA_026901365.1. NCBI lineage: Eukaryota > Viridiplantae > Streptophyta > Magnoliopsida > Fabales > Fabaceae > Sesbania > Sesbania bispinosa. The sequence goes on from QLOH01000398.1 coordinate 325,831, forward strand.
GGATTCGAAGTGACGCATATATGTGTTAAGGATCGGTTGTGATCCTGAGCCTGAAGAGGCTTGACTGTAAAAGAATACTTGGTGTGACATATATGTGGCTGCAAGGGTCTGGGGGATTCGGAGTGGCACATATGTGTTGTTGTTATAAAAAAAGGCTAGTGGTGGTTTGCCACTAGGACTGGATGTAGCTCACAGTGTTGTGAGTGAACCAGGATAAATTCTGTGTCTGAGTTTTCTTTCCCTTAATCTCTTTTATTTACAGTATTTATATTTACGTTGGGGATTGAAAAGTACTTTTCATAATAATCTTAACTCAAGGATTTCAATAAAAACAAGGTTTCATACAAACATAAGGGTAAAACGTTCTCTAGTGTAGGTTGAAGTATTATAGAAGAATATATTCAGAGGGTTGTCTGAAATACCTGTCTGAAGTGAGCCCAACAGGAACTCAGTTCAGACACATGATATGGATGGTCTCTGATCATCTGAAGTATTTCAGAAACAGTTCTGAAGGTACTCTTAATAATATTCTTCAGAAGACACTAAGATAAGTTTGTTTTAAAATCAAAACAATCTTAAGTGTAAGAAAAAGTTTTTAATCTAAATCTTTCATATAAAATCTAACTAACTGACCAGCTGATCAGTAGCCTGATTGTTAATTCACTCTGGTTGTGTGCTGCAACGACAACAACAACAACCTGGTTGTGTACTTTTACAACAACATCTTGGTTGTATATCACAACAACATCTTCAACTTCATCTTGAGGCTATTTATATGTTCTTCTTGAATATAGCCGTTTGAAGATAATTCATAATACCGTTGAGCTTCTGATGATGTGGCTCATATAGCCGTTGTGTATAGCTTCTCAAACGGTTGCTTCTCCTTAAGCATATTGAGTGTTCAGAATACTCCCGTTCTGACACTTCTGTTGACGAGCTCTGTTTGAGAGATGTGATGATCATGTGTATTCTCTCTCTTGAATTCTTTTGCTTCTTGTATCTGTTTTATCCAGCTTGCATCTGCTTGCTCTAGCTTGTATTATCTTGCATCTGCTTGCATCTGCTTATCCAGCTTGCATTGTCTTGCATCTGGCTTGCTTTCGGATTTCTTCTGATTCTCTTGAGGATATGTATCCGTTGAATTTGCATTTTTTGCTTATTCTGCATATACTCCTTTTTCACTTGCTCGTGACACCATTACTTCTTTGAATGAGGTGTCTTGATCGATAGTCGTTGTTTGCAGATTCCTCTTTTGATATTTAGATAAAGATGTTGAATTGAATATATTTTATTCAAACATCTTCCTTGCTGCTTTTTGCTTAGTCTCCTGAGCTTTCTTCTGCTTTGTTCCACATTGCACAAATGAAGAAATGTCGCGTTGAATGCTATCGTTTAGAGACAGCAAATAGTCTTCTTTTAATCCGTAGTGAGACACGCTTCTTGAGAGTTCTGACATAGTACAACGTTGGTGCTGCAGTAAGGCTGCTACTGTTGTTGCTGCGACTGCTGCGTTTGCAGAGATTTCCTCAGTGGTGTATGAAGTTAAAATGCACCGGGAAAGGTCTCTGACATAGTACAACGTTGGTGCTTGCAGTAAGGCTGCTACTGTTGTTGCTGCGACTGCTGCGTTGCAGAGATTTCCTCAGTGGTGTATGAAGTTAAAATGCACCGGGAAAGGTCTCTGTGTTTGTTGCCACAAATGTATTTCAAAACGTACGGGCAGCAGAGACTTTAGAAAAGTCTTCACGCCAGGTTTCAGTAAGATTGTCACGTCATTACTAAAGCTTCAGACAGCTTCCAACCTTCAGACGGGTTTCCAGTCTTCAGACGGACTTGGCTCTTCAGACAGCTTCATCACTTAAGACAGGTTTGATGACTTCAGGACAGCTTTGTTGCTTTAGACAGCTTCACTACTTCAGCCGAGTTGCTTCCTTCAGACAACTTCAATTCTTCATATTGGTTGAAACTTCAGCGGCCTTCTTCCTTAGAATTGTAGCTTCGTTCTTCTTCGTATCTTCTTCTTCTTGGTTTCTTTAGTTCATTGTTGTTCTTCAGACAGACGTATATTTGAATCTGTACTTCTTCATATCTTTTGCCTTCAGTTCTTCAGATAGTATTCTTGGTCTTCACTTCTTCAGATGGTCTTCAAGTCTTCGCTTCTTCAGTCAGTCTTCAAGTCTCACTTCTTCAGTTCTTCAGTCAGTCTTTAAGTCTTCACTTCTATTCTTCATGTTGCTTCAACTCTGTTAAGGATTAACCTTCTTCAGATTCTGCACTTTTGTTCTTCTGCTTCTGATTTTCTGATTCTGATTCTGTTCACAAAATCTTCTTCTTCTTCTAAAGAGTATTTTATCCTGAAACATAATTAAACAAACAAATACCTTTTTCAGTAGAACCTGTTTATATAATCTAATTGGTTCTTTATATAATCTTATTGTTAATCATTAAAAACTAACGGATGTAGTCTTATAATCATGTTAATTACTTAAACAGATTTATAGACTTCACAATCTCCCCCTTTTTAATGATGACAATAAATTATATATTACTGACAAAATGGATCTAAAGAAATGAGAGATAATAAAATAAGATAATAGATTTTATTACTCCCACTATCTATAATTACTCCCCCTGAGACAGACATTGATTCTTTAGATATCTTCTAGAACAATAAGTCTTTATTAATCAATTCAATTGTTAAGTCTTTATTAACCAACTGTTACAAGTTTATTGTTAATATTTAAGATATTTTAGATAACTGATTGTTAAACTTTTTCTGTTAAGATTTCACGATACTCTATTGTTATTTTTCTTGTTAAAATTTCAGACACCTAAGGTTATTAGAATCCTTCAGATACCTATTGTTATATGATACTTCAGAAATTTCAGATATCTATTGTTAAAATAAAACCTATTGTTAAAATGTTCTTGTTAAGATTTCAGACACCGATTGTTATGACTTATTGTTATTCTTACTTGTTATTAGAACTCTTAGTTTGTTTTTCGCTTACTGTAGTTATATTTCTTTGCTATTTATTTCTACTTCCTATTATCTCCTGTATATTTCCCTCTTTGTTACACTCTTTTTAGTATTTTGTTAGTTTATATTTCTCCCCCTTTTGTCATTAATTAAAAGGTTTAATGTAATCCTATACCAAATGTTAAATAATGTATCGTTTTGACAGATATATTTCTCTGTTAAGATTTTTACGCTTAAAGATCTGCTTCTCAATACTTAGATTTCTCCCCCTAAGTTGATTAGTTTTCTACATCTTTAAGAATTTCTTGTTTCAGTTAAGATTTTGTTAAGCAATTATCAAGAAGTTATGAAGCATAAATGAAACTAAACAAAGAAGATTTTTATTAAGTCTTTACAGTTGCTCAGATACAGGTTTTGAAAAGAAAACTCAAAAGAGAAACCTAAGCAGGTTTTCTCAAAAAGAAAAGAGGTTACATTCCAAAAATGGAATGCATCCATCCATTGCTAACTCCGGGGATTCCTCCAAGGCCTGAGGCATAGCCTATCAGACTTCATCTCTTTCAAAGCCATCCCCACTCCTTTTGCTGCAAGAGCTTCAGGAGTTGCCTCAGAGCCCCAGACTTCATCCCAACCGTGCTTTGCTGCACGCAATCTCCTTGTGACATCTCAGACAATGGAGGTGCATCGTTTAAGACTGTATTTCGACCAACAGTCAGCACCTTAATTCCAAGAACTACTTTGGCAGTAGTTCTCTTCATAAGATTGACTATTCTGGGATCTCCCAGTGGTCTTCCAGTCCCCCTGTGATGCAACAAGATCACCATGGTCCAAGTATAGAGAAACGGGTTTTCAGATGAACCCTTTCCCTTACTCTTCATTCCATACATCATCCAAGATGACTTGATCTTTGCCTCAACATGTTCCAAGATACTTTTGCTATTTTCCTTTGCCTCTTTGTCATCCTATTGAGAGCCACTAACTCAGAACCTTAGACAAAGCTATGGAAGAGCTTTGAAGATGTGAGTTTGTGTGAAGAGCTCTTGTGAATTTATAGGACTTTTAAAGCAAGGGTAAAACAGAGAAGTAAGGAGAATGAATCCATTTGATTTTTGTTCACAGCGATGTGGTATGGGCTCATATAGCTTTGATGATGACGGTTTCAGACTTTGGGAGTCTTGAAACTACATCATTGATGGTCATAGATGAAGTACACATAGGAAAATGGGTCATTAGCATGGTTAAAGTAAGTTTCGGAAAACGTTTTTTGAAAGATAATTAAGACGAAACTTTTAGAAAATATTTGAAAATACGTTTGCTTAAAAAAATAGAATAAAGAGAAAATGTGAGAAAGGGGTATCAGAGCAAAGGATGTTATGAATATTATTCTTATCTGAAAAGCTTTAAAATTTTTGAGTTAAAAAAATGCCAAACATATTTTTGAAAACATAGTTTTTAAAAGACAGATATTTTTAAAGACAGAGGAGAGGAAAGTTTCATAAATTTGTGTTTGAAAAACTTTTCGGAAAATATTTTGAGAGAGAGAGAAAAAAAAATTTTGTAAAGGCAAGTATCTGATAACTTTTTATAAGTCTTTTACGTTTGTACTTATTAAAGGTTTCTTAAAGGCTTTTAAAGAGTATTTATGGAGACAGGTATTCAAAGCTGTAAAAGTTTTAAGATGAAGTGATGTTACCATGAATTTGTTATTGTCTACTGGATAAAGAAGTCCCTTCTGACATTACTTCTTGCTTGAAAGACTTTTTCTTTATCTGAGGTTGCTTGATGTCTGCACGTTTCAGTATGCTTTTGTCTTTTGTGCTCCCAGAGAATCTTTGAACAGTCATCTTAACCTACCCCTTTACACTTGAATTGGATTCTAATGACTTGAGTAACTATCCCTTAACATTTCAGACCCACAATTTCAGACAGTCCATAAGGAGCCTTCTGAACGGGTTAGATGAACAGAGATATTACTAAGTTTAGTATAATCCACTCAGAGATTGAGTTAGGTTTTGGTGCATAGAGTGTTAACCATCTTTAATATTGGTAACCCACGCTTCAGAGAGTTCATTTGAACTTCCTGAGTAGGTTTAGATATAAAGATGTTATCACATTATGTCTTTTAGATGATGTTTCTTAGATGACCTTCTTAAAACCTGTTTTCCTGAAACATTCAAACTAGAAATACCTTTCAGTAGCATCTGATGTTGTGTTAAATTAAATAACTTGGATTGATTATAATGAAATAGCTTAATTAAATTAATTAATTTTGTCTTATTTGATTATCAGATTCATGTATTTCCACATACCTTTTAAATTATATATTAACCAGTAAGAATGGAATATAAGAAAGTCACATATAAACCATTTAAACATATAGAATACATAGAAATCAAACAGAGAGGACTTGAAACAAAGTATACTGATCTATTATTGATAAAGATTTAAACACAAAGATCTTGAAGCAAAAACACACAAGTGTATCATTGATCATTAAAGCTTTGTTCTCATTGTATTGACTTTCTCCTTTTCTCTCTTCAACATTCGTAGCTCCTTTTGGTAAAAATTGAGTGTTTCTTCCAAATGTTCAATACGTTCATCCAACCTCTTTATCTTACTTCTTCTGAATATTTCTCTTTAAGTTTCCATGAGTACTCAGATAGTCAGAAGATTCTATTTTGCTTTGAGTTGACGACAAAGGGCTTTGATCTTCATTTCCTCTGCTGATGTTCCCTTGATATGCTTATATTCTTCTATAGTGAACAAGGGTGAGGGCTCCTGATCAAAGAGTCTTTCAATAGGAAATTCTTATATTAAAGGATTTTTCATAATCAGTGTAGTATGGGGAAAGACATTGGCTTCTTCTAATTTCTTCTTCATCATATGGTAGAGGATGATTCTGTGGGAAGATTTAATCTTTTCCTTTGAAGGATATGTATCAACACAAATCTTTCCATATCAGAGATATGTTTGTATCCTTCCTTTTGGGTAGAATACAACAATTAATGATTGACAGCAGAATTCTGGGAATTTCCAGTAGTTGTGAGCGTACTGGAGTTTCAAGGATTCTGCGACCAAATAAAATCTGATCATGCATCTCTTCCTCTTTATCATAGATTTCCCAATCCGAAGAAAATTGTTTTCCGGTTGCTTCAACCCCAATGATTTCCTTCAGAACCTTGAAGTCCACTCTGATAGGCATTCCCATTACTGAAGTGTTTATACCACTTGTCTCTTCAAGAAACACTTCTGAGTTGTTCCAGAAATCTAGAACACTCTGCTCATGCCAGGGGAACGATGCCTCTTCAAGAAAGGAAATCCATCCAGCTTCCTTGAAGTACTCAGAGATTCTTAGTCCTTCTTTGTCAAAGTCGCTTAATTTTACTCCCCTTGTGGGAATAGTTCTTTCATCATACTTGCATAGACTTTGAGCACATGAGATTGCTGATCTTGATGCCATTGACATAGATTAAGATGTATTGGAAGGAATAAACTGTGAGGTTCTTTGATGATCTTCCAATCTTTTAAATACGCAATCAAGCGTCGCTTCATTTTATGGAAAGGAGCGGTTTTATCCACTAAGGCAGTTGTGGAGAGATGTGCATCGTGTCCATTGAGAAAGACCGGTTGATGATTCAATGATTCACATCGTGCCGTTTCATGTTTTCAAAAACAGTTATGACTAACACACATGACTCTTCATTTACTTAATTTAAACACGCAGTTATTACTTTACTAAACATGTGTGATTCTTCAATACATACATTTAATAGTAAGCTTACATAAAATGAATCATTCATTTCACCCAGTAAACATAGTTAAACACACATAGCATGCAGTGATTTATTTTAACACAATTTAGAAAGCATGAAACAATTATATCATGTAATCATATTTTTCACAATTTCAATAAAACAAGTCATGCAACAGATAACAATAACTTAAATATAGAAAGGAAAGGTGTTACCACTTTGTGATCTAGAGATAGATTCACTTTCCTTTTCTGTTGCGTCCTGTGCTTTAGCTTTATGAATAATGAGTATTGGAAAAATGATTTTCCTATTCTCATTATCGTTCTTCAGAGTTGCTTCAGCCTGGTGAGATTCCATCTTCTGAGGATCTACTCCTTCTGCATTTGTTAGATGCTCAACCCGAAGGTGAGCTCTGATACCAATTGTTAGAACCACAAGCAACACTAGAAGGGGGGGTTAAATAGTGTTTTAGATATTTTGAGACAATTTTTGAAAATCTTTAAAATAAACAATCACGTTAAGTGATCATTGTACAAAGCCAATCTTAAGATCAGAGTTATTTTAAAAAACATGCGGAATATATGAAGATTTAGATTAAAACTTTTCTCTTACACTTAAGATTTGTTTTGATTTTAAACAAACTTATCTTAGTGTCCTCTGAAGAATATTATTAAGAGTACCTTCAGAACTGTTTCTGAAATACTTCAGATGATCAGAGACCATCCATATCATGTGTCTGAACTGAGTTCCTGTTGGGCTCACTTCAGACAGGTATTTCAGACAACCCTCTGAATATATTCTTCTATAATACTTCAACTACACTAGAGACGTTTTACCATTATGTTTTGTATGAAACCTTGTTTTATTGAAATCCTTGAGTTAAGATTATTATGAAAAGTACTTTTCAATCCCCAACGTAAATATAAAGACTGTAAATAAAAGAGATTAAGGGAAAGAAAACTCAGACACATAATTTATCCTGGTTCACCCACAACACTGTGAGCTACATCCAGTCCTAGTGACAAACCACCACTAGCCTTTTTTTATAACAACAACACACATGTGCCACTCCGAATCCCCCAGACCTTTGCAGCCACATATATGTCACACCAAGTATTCTTTTACAGTCAAGCCTCTTCAGGCTCAGGATCACACCGATCCTTAACACATATATGCGTCACTCCGAATCCTCCAGACCCTCGCAACCACATATATGTCACACTGAGTCACACAGACCAGCAGTAGTATTTTCTATTAAGCCTCTTCCAAGCTCTAAGAGTATTCTTTTACAGTCAAGCCTCTCCAGGCTCAAGGAAACTAACCCAGTATGAAGTTTACAACTTCTCAACACCTAAGTTAGATGTTCGTAGAACTTCTCAACTCAGATTCTTCTTGTACATAGTGATTACTGAGTACATACTCAGGATACAATCATTACAAACTAAATACAAGGATAGACAGTGATACAAGTATTGATTTAAGTACAATCCCTGTCTTTTCTATGAGGAATACATCCTCTGAGAGTAGGCTAACTAAGATGTGAAATTAAGCTCCAGCCTTATTCTCCTACCATTGGTTTCCATGGGCTACATTCTCACCCGTATCATTGGAATGCCAAGGTATCTCAAAGCTTCAAACCGTACCTGGTTTGATAGTCATTTGCTACAACATGATTGCCTTCCAGACAACCAACTCACTTGATCAACAGACCAACTGTACAATCTAACTAACTGACCAGCCTGATCAGTAGCCTGATTGTTAATTCACTCTGGTTGTGTGCTGCAACGACAACAACAACAACCTGGTTGTGTACTTTTACAACAACATCTTGGTTGTATATCACAACAACATCTTCAACTTCAATATTGAGGCTATTTATATGTTCTTCTTGAATATAGCCGTTGAAGATAATTCATAATACCAGTTGAGCTTCTGATGATGTGGCTCATATAGTTCGTTGTGTAATAGCTTCTCAAACGGTTGCTTCTCCTTAAGCATATTGAGTGTTCAGATACTCCCGTTCTGACACTTCTGTTGACGAGCCTGTTTTGAGAGATGTGATGATCATGTGTATTCTCTCTCTTGAATTCTTTTGCTTTCTTGTATCTGTTTTATCCAGCTTGCATCTGCTTGCTCTAGCTTGTATTATCTTGCATCTGCTTGCATTCTGCTTTATCCAGCTTGCATTGTCTTGCATCTGCTTGCTTTCGGATTTCTTCTGATTCTCTTGAGGATATGTATCCGTTGAATTTGCCTTTTTTGCTATTCTGCATATATCTCCTTTTATCACTTGCTCCTGACACCATTACTTCTTTGAATGAGGTGTCTTGATCGATAGTCGTTGTTTGCAGATTCCTCTTTTGATGTTTAGATAAAGATGTTGAATTGAATATATTTTATCAAACATCTTCCTTGTTGCTTTTTGCTTAGTCTCCTGAGCTTTTCTTCTGCTTTGTTCCACATTGCACAAATGAAGAATGTCTCGTTGAAATGCTATCGTTTAGAGACAGCAAATAGTCTTCTTTTAATCCGTAGTGAGACACGCTTCTTGAGAGTTCTGACATAGTACAACGTTGGTGCTACAGTAAGGCTGCTACTGTTGTTGCTGCGACTGCTGCGTTGCAGAGATTTCCTCAGTGGTGTATGAAGTTCAAATGCACCGGGAGGAAGGTCTCTGTGTTTGTTGCCACAAATGTATTTCAAAACGATACGGGCAGCAGAGACTTTAGAAAAGTCTTCACGCAAGGTTCAGTAAAGATTGCCACGTCATTACTAAAGCTTCAGACAGCTTCCAACCTTCAACCAACGGGTTCCAGTCTTCAGACGGACTTGGCTCTTCAGACAGCTTCATCACTTAAGACAGGTTGATGACTTCAGACAGCTCAAGTCTTTCAGACAGCTTTGTTGCTTTAGACAGCTTCACTACTTCAGCCGAGTTGCTTCCTTCAGACAACTTCAATTCTTCATATTGATTGAAACTTCAGCGGCCTTCTTCCTTAGAATTGTAGCTTCGTTCTTCTTCGTATCTTCTTCTTCTTGGTTTCTTTAGTTCATTGCTGTTCTTCAGACAGACGTATATTTGAATCTGTACTTCTTCATATCTTTTGCCTTCAGTTCTTCAGATAGTATTCTTGGTCTTCACTTCTTCAGATGGTCTTCAAGTCTTCGCTTCTTCAGTCAGTCTTCAAGTCTTCACTTCTTCAGTTCTTCAGTTCTTCAGTCAGTCTTTAAGTCTTCACTTCTATTCTTCAGTTGCTTCAACTCTGTTAAGGATTAACCTTCTTCAGATTCTGCACTTTTGTTCTTCTGCTTCTGATTTTCTGATTCTGATTCTGTTCACAAAATCTTCTTCTTCTTCTAAAGAGTATTTTATCCTGAAACATAATTAACAAACAAATACCTTTCTCAGTAGAACCTGTTTATATAATCTAATTGGTTCTTTATATAATCTTATTTGTTAATCATTAAAACTAACGGATATTAAGTCTTATAATCATGTTTAATTACTTAAACAGATTTATAGACTTCACAGGCTTCGGCCTAAGTGAGGGTGGGATTCATCCCCCGGGGGAGATATCCCCCGTAGTTCGAGCTCGAGTCTAACTCTATAATGTGATGTGTACATGGCCACCGGCAAGCATTTTAGTGCATCTTAAAGCATATGATTAGTTTGAATGTGAAGCTCTAGTATATGAAGTGAATTTGATTATGTTTGAATTGATATAATTGTTATGTGAATGAATACTATGCTTAATTGTATATGATGATGTGAATATAGGTTAGTTCTTCATACATGTATGTCCCCTTCATTCACCCCATGTTTCGGGGCTTTTCTTAGTGTGCAAGACGTTACATGCAGCTAATGAGGATAAGAGAAAATTAAGGGAGCTTATTATCATTTAAAATAGGAATTTCTTGTAATAGAATTGATTCAGTTGTGTAATGAATTGACGTAGATATTGTAATTATGGAAGTATGTAATTCCTAGCCTAGAAGGTTTATTTATGACTAGTGTTTATTATCTAGTTTAAAGGAAGATTCTTTCGGACCTCCGATACGAATTTATGGAATCCTATTACTTTAAGTGTAGGCTCCTTTCCTTAAGCTTCTTGTGGATGTGTTTATTTGTATGACTTAAACTAATCGTTGGATAGTTTAAGTAAATTGTATGACGATATCGGAAATTTAACGAAGTAATTTCAAGGATTACAGGATTAGTGTCTCCAACGGGCACTATTTCTGAGTTCTAGAAATTAGGGCGTTACATAGATAGTGTTCTCCGGAAGGCAACATCAATGATTTGTTCCAACAGAATGAAGCACGTAATGGAGATGAATTAATGCAAAAGTGGACGTTTCCTTCCCAGGACACGTGAAGATCAATTTTAATGCCTTTCTTCGTAAAAGCAGAGGGACAAGATTTGGTTTTATTGTTAGGGATGATTATGGACATGTTCTAGCTTCAGTAACTGACCATGGGATGGATGCAACCATTAATTGTTGAATTACTTTCGCTAAGGTGGAGTCCCCACATTGCTCGGGAATTACTATTTTAAAAGGCAATTGCGATGTTCCTACACTAGAAAGCAATGTAGTCAAAATCGTGATTTTTACTCGTAAAATTGGCGATTCTATGATCTTTTAGGGACTAACGATTTCGATCACATCAAAGATCGCACATGCTTTGAATCGCTTGTAAAATCGGTGGGATCGCATGCGATCCCATTGATCCCATTAACCCGGAATTTGAAATGACCCGTCTCCTCACCAGCCTTCTGACCCACCTTCTGGTTTCCAAAAAACCCTAAAGAGATGCGTGTGGTCGTGCTCTGTTTTTGCGTTTCTTCTCCTGTTGTGTGTGTGACCCTTTCTCTCCCGCACTCTCCCTCTATTTCTGCCTTTGTTGTGCACGTTTCTCTCTCGCACTCTTTCTCTGCTGCTTCTGCTCACCCATTATAGATTTGTGCGTTTCTCTCTCGCATTCTCCCTCTACTGTGCACGTTTCTGCTCTCACACTCTCCCCCTATTTTTGCCTCTGCTGTGCACGTTTGTGTCTGCATCTGTTTGTTGTTATGCTACTGCAATGGCTTCTGGTTCGACAAACGGTGCTAGTGGCGCTGCAATAACAAACAGAGCTGCTGGTTCTGTTCCTGCTAGGTATAACTCCGGTGGTGCAATTGGATCTTCATCTACACCAACTGTTCACAAGAATGCAGCTTGTAGTAGAAGTGGTGTGGCATGGAAATATGGTGTTTGTGTAGATGGCGATGAAAAAAAAGGTGCAATTTTGTGAGAGAACAATTACAGGAGGTGTGTGTTGGTTGAAGCATCATTTGACTCAAACTGGTAGGGATGTTGTAGCTTGCATTGCAGTTCCTGAAGACGTGACAAAACAAATGCGGGATATTGTAATGGATTGCAATAGAGTTTGATGAAAGTTAGGAGACATCACAATTGAGGAGTGTGAAAAAATTGGAGAAATAAGAAAAGGACTAGAAGTTCATAGCTCAAAAAATATTTTCAAAAAAAGAGGAGTTAGCTCTCAAGCCACTGTCAATAATATGTTTAAAAATAATTTGAAAGAGGATGCATGTCAGGCAATTGCAATACTTTCTACAACAATGGTGTGCCATTTAATGTAACAAGGAGTGAAGAATTTGTTGAGATGTGTGACATAGTTGAAGAGGTTGGTGAAGAAAATATGATGCAAATTGTGACCAACAATGCAACAAATTACAAAGTTGTCGGTGAGATGTTGATGGAGAAAAGAGGAAAGTAAAAGAAGTTGTGGAGGTTAGCAAAAGTAACTGAAGTTGTTGGGGAATATGGATTTGCAACGGAGTTAAATAAGAGCAAAGTAAATGGAGGTATAGCTTACTTTTCTTGCGCGCAGCAGAGGGGCCAAGGGTTATTTAATGGAGTTGTTGGTAGAAATGCAACATGCAGAGAACCCAAGGGAAGGGAATACGGTTGGTAAGAGAAAAGTAAAGTGCTTGGCAAAGTGCAACACTTTCACACTTAACCTGATTCACTTTATGACCTAGTGGGCCACACATGGTTAATTGTTGGTTATGGTGAATTTTTTTTCTGAGCAACAAAAACGTTTAGTTGGTTTTAGGGACATTTTGTTTTCTATGGCTTAGAGTGTGTTTGGCAAGGCCAATAAACTAGCTACTAGCTTATTTGACTAGCTTATAAGCTAGTTGACCAACACAAAAGTGTTTGGTAAGGTACATCAAAGTAGCTTATTTTAGGAGCTTCTAGCTTATAAGCTACAAGCTAGTTCACCTAGCTTCTAGCTTCTAGCTTGCAGCTTATTTAACTTTCTTCCATCATTACCCCTTATATTTTAATACATTTCGCTTATTATTCTTAATTTATTTTTACTTATTATTATATATTTTCAATTTTAGTCACAAAAATCTTCCAATTTTTATTTACCTATTATTACATATATAATAAATAATTTAAAAAATAACAAATTAATTAAATTATTATTTTCTTTTCACTATTTATAAAATTATTTTTATATTATACTATCTATTTTATTAATTTCATTATTTATTTTAATTTTTAATTTTTAATTAAATATTTTATTACTGAAAAGTTTAATAAAAATTTAATTATTTTTTAAAAATATAAAATTATAATTACATAATAATATATATTTTTTCTAAAAACACACAAATAGAATTTATATAATAAAATTTATGTAGTTATGTCCTTTTATGTCATTTTATATTACTAACTAGCTTATCAGCTAGTTTTACCAAACACTTCTAATTCAATAAGTTAGTTTATCAGCTCGGAGCTTATAAGTTAGGAGCTTATCAGCTACTAGCTAGCTTATCAGCTAGTTTTGCCAAACACACTCTTAGTGTTAGGAAATTTTTGGGTCAATATTTTAATGACAAAAACAAGGGTAAAATAAAAAAACATTTATTTACCAACACCATTTGGATTTCAATATATAGTTACATGCATGACCAATAAATATATTTTTTGTTACTATTAATAATGAATTGCACAAATTATTACCAAATTTAAAAACTTTAAATTCATTAACACTATCATTTTTCTTTCATTGTATAAATAACTAAAAAGCTAAATTCGAAATAAGAAAATACATATTATGCATTCATTACTTCAATTTAATGGGTACAAAATAATCTTCTAAGTTACTCGTTCAATATAGTTTTATTAGAAAGGCTAAACTAATTTTTTTTATGAAAAAATTAAAGTGAGTAAATTCAATTCATAATTAGCTTTGCTTTTAACTCATGTATTATTAGAGACTTAAATCATCTTTGAATAAATAACAGGTATAATTATGTAATAGTTCTTAGATTATTATAAGTATTAAAAAAATTAATTGTAGAATCATATGAAAGTGAACATAGCAAAACATAAAAGATTATCATTAATAATATGAAAGTTGCAAACCAACTTACAAATGGATACTTTGACTAAATGAACAGTCTATAAGACTGAACATTCCCTAATTGCAAATTGAAATTCCTAAATAGTAGCAGCAGTCTTCACGAAGCCCATGACGTGAAACGAAAGGGACATTTTGAGTTGAGCAACAGTCCCAAAAAAAATTGCATCCAGTTGATGCAATCTACTACAAAATCCAAAAAGCAAATACACGAGAGAAGTTTTACTGCAGCTATGAAATTAGACTAAGAACAAAATAAACACGTTGAACTTGCAAAATTAAATATTAAATAAAGGTCCAATACAGATACCTAATCCTTTTCAATCTTGATAGTCTTTGCGATTCCCCTCTTCTTAGACAGACTAAGAGCAGTGGCACGTGATTGATTCTTCCTCTTTTGTGGTGCCAAATAGGCAGAAGCATTGGAACACTCCCCAACAAAAGTTACTCTGAATTCATTATCGTTTGTAAAACTCCATCAGGTCCAGCACATTTATCAACATTTTCACTTTCTCCACCAAGGACTCCATCATCTAAGTCTTCAACCATTGGTTCCTTCAGTTTTGATTGAAAACATACAAAAATCAGTTTATAAATTTTTTAAAGGACATTGTTTTTAAAAATATATAATAAGAGATATCAATAAATATTTAAATAAACATACCATTTCAGGGTTTTAATTGATGGCCTCATCCTTAAACTCCCTAATAATCTCCTCATCTTGACAAACCTTTTTAACTTTAAAGGAGTCATCAATCTAAAAGGCCTCGTCATCCTTGACCTCAACTTTGAACCGAGATCCATTGCCTATAAGCTTGTTTAACTCCTCAGGATATTCATAAGATAGTTTCTTGACCTAAATATATTTATAATATTAAGAAGAATTAATTAATTCCACAAAAAACCATTGACTTTAAACTTTATAAAATTATTAAATGATTATTACAAGCAAATAAAATAAAATTTGAACCAGTGAATTTAATCCAACACTTGACAACAAACATAACAATTTTCAGTAGTATTTAAGTGAACTAATTCCATATAATAAATTTCAATTCCAACCTGCAGTTGGTCAACCAAAGCTTCACATGAGTTATCTAACAAATAAGCACAATCAAAATCAAACAGAACAAAAAGTTTGCCTTTTTAGTGCCATCATTGCCTTCCAATCCCAACTTGTACCTAAACACGACAATCAGAAAAGATGATGTTATATAGTTATTTTATATATAAATAAAATGATATTGAATTTACTTATACCTAGGTGTAACTTCTGAAACATGTGTTTCACAGTCTGAACAATAATAAGTGCCTGTCACTTCATCCATCTTGACAAATTTATGGCATTTACATGATTAATACCACCAAAAGCCATCTTTGACAATAACATCAACAGTTGCAAGGCAAATAAAGTTCTCATCCTACAAAAAAAAATCATGTGTGTAATAAACTTATATGCACAAAACTAACATATGCATAATATAAATGAAAATCATAACTTATACTAATATTAAAATAGAGGAGGGTTCAAATTACACCAGTGTAAATTACACCAAGTGTTACACCGCTGAATAATTTTTTAACGGATCATTGTATTAAATAATCCATCGTTGGATTGAAAGTTACTATCATATAGATCATACATATAAAATTTTACATTAATCTAAAATTATTTGATATGCCATTGATTTGTCTCAAGATT
This sequence comes from Sesbania bispinosa, assembly GCA_026901365.1. Lineage (NCBI taxonomy): Eukaryota > Viridiplantae > Streptophyta > Magnoliopsida > Fabales > Fabaceae > Sesbania > Sesbania bispinosa. The sequence goes on from QLOH01000398.1 coordinate 341,702, forward strand.
AACGTTATATATACATTTAAAATATATGAAAAATCCAACCATTTGATTATCAAGTTATTAGTGTCTAAATTTTACGAAATTTGGCACATATAATCATGATGATGAACAAACATAAGTCAACGGTTGGATTACTAAAAAACATATTCGATTTGTAGTTATTAGCGGTGTAATACTTGGTGTAACTTACACCGGTGTAATTCGAACCCTCCTCATTAAAATATAATTTTAGGTACACCTAGTACAAAATTATAACAATACCTCCTCCATCAATTGCAAATCCTCAACAGTCTTTCTAGGAAAAGAGGATAGAAACTCATCTCATGGAAAATGATAGGTCGCCAATCATTCTAAGGGGTCCATGGATGTAAATACCATGGCAAGCAATACTGCAAAATAATAAAACAAATAATATGCTCAATAAGTAAAATGAAACCCTATAACACAAATGTGATATGAAGATTAAGGACATCCTAGAAAGTAATAACAATAACCTATTCTTAAAGTCTCGAACTTCTGGAATCTCTGGGTTCCAGAGCAGCCGGGTGGATTGCTAACCGTGTATAAAGAGACCTTACCTGCATATGAAAAAAATCAAAAGAATAAAACGGATACAAAATAATAAAAAAAATGTAAATATTAAGGTTAATAAAAATTAGATCTCACCCATGTACCACTTGACCTTAGCAAATTGAATAACCACTACAGAAAGCTCATCGCCATTAGTGAGCATGAATCCCTTCATCATATCAATAAAATGTCCAAACAAAGAACACTTGACAACACCCCTAATAATAAAAAAGAAAACTCAATAAAGAAGTCCTATAAAGGTGCTTTAAAGAACATATTGAACATATACATATAAAGCACACTGATTAAAAACATAAGAACATTGAAAATAAATAAAGAAAAGAGTTTTACTTATCATCCGTTAACTCCAACTCAAGAACTCTAATAGTCCTACCATTCCTTTCATAAAGCTTGTCTTCACAAACACCGGTTAATGGGCCCATGAAATCTGCACAAACAGATACAAAGTAGGCAACATTATTAAATATATCAATAAGAAAACTACTATAAAGATAAAAATTAATTTATGATGCAAAATATTTATAATACCAAACAAATCGTCAGATTTGCCATTTGTATCTTGAATGTCTTTTGAGCTCATAACATCCAAACCAGACCTTCGTATAATCTCACTCTAAGCAGGAACAACCTTAGTTCTAGCTTGAAACAAAAGCTTAAATTCATGTGTAGTCGCACTATAAGAACCACCATTGGCAGTAATTGAAAAATAAGTCATCTTATACACAACACCTTCAGTTACACAGTTTGAAAATTTTTTCACCATTGCTTTTCTAATATTGGCTTGGATCCTACCTCCCTAAAATAAAAGAAAAAAATCAAATTGTTAAAAACAACATACCAAATACCAACAAACAGTAAAAATAATTTAGGATCGATGTTAAGAAAATAAAGGTAACAACCTCATAATCTACCAAGACCATTTCAATGGAAAAAAACATTTGATGGATTTTCATTTTGATATATTTCCCACACCCTCACAACACGGACCTTAAGTCTCCATGCTTCCCTACATTTACGAATAGCTCTAACAGAATCAAAGGCTCCGGCCACATAAGACATTTTTTGTGAAGTAGGTACTTAAGTAGGATAAAAGAGACTTAGTATACTTGGAGTTTTGGTAAAAACGCAATGAAAAAGAAGAGATGAACGCTATTTATAGAGTTTGAGTCCAGCAGTGAAATACTTATTTAAATAGACACTAAAAGCTAATTTTCTGGTTAAAAAAATTCCCAGTACGAATAAAATAAGCACCACCTCTAAGAGATAATGTAAAGAATAGTTTAACACTGATTGCATCATGTATCCATACTATTACATTATAACTTTAAAACTATTAAATAGTGAATTTTATTATATAAATACTGCACTTACTAATATAATAATAATTGTAGTTTTATATACAACTTTCTAAATTCATAAGCCTAGGAAAATATATATTAAACAGATCTACTGATGAGAATGACAAAAATACATGTCCCAAATGTATATATGGATATAATACGCCATTAGGGGAAAAAGGCCATATGGGAATATCATAGTGGCCTACAAATGTTATTTTGCTATAAAAATACAAAGAAAACCAATTTAAATTCAATTGCAATAAAATTAGTAATAAATCAGTTTATAAGTTTTAAGAGTTAAAAGTTGTGTACATACTAACAAAAAATGAAATAGAAATAGAAGGATTATAAAATAAAGTAGTAAAAATAGGTACTGATTAGAAGTAATTATGAGCCTACTTATTTCACAAACAACAAATTAATAGGTGTATGACAGATTAATAGACATATGTAAAAATAAATTGTATAACATGAACCCAAAAAGCAAATTAAGAAACGAATATGTCTATTACATATAGGTTGTGCATTACCCTTTTATTCATTTTGAAGCAAAAAAATTGTGGGCCATGTAAGAATCTCAATATAATATAGTTTACTTTAAACAAATGTTACTTTTAAAAAAGATATGAAAAGATTAAAACTAGACAAAGAACAAATTCCAAATCCAGTAAAGACATTAAATAAATTACACATTAAGTTTGTGTCACACATAAAAGAATAAGAAAATTCATATATTGATGGGTTCAACATTCTTGAAACCAATCATAGATAAGACCCCTCCAAGAGGCTATAAGGTCAAAACCATTGACATTTTAACTATACACCTCAAAATGAACAATAAATAAAAAAAGTGTAAAGTAAACAATTATACATGCTGAAAAGGAGAAGAATACAAGATCCCCTGAATCACATTTCCATGTGATGGCAAAGACAAAATTAAGCTTTCGATTAGTACACTTGGTCTAACAACATTACATCTTGACTTTTAACATGAAACCCATCACAACTTGTGTACTTCGATTAGTAATTTCAGAATCCTTTTTTGTTTTTCTAAGTTGAAAAAGAAGACGAAAAATATACAAAAATTATAGCGACGAAAAAACATTAAAGAAAACAGAATTCACCTTTGGAAGTTTTAAATTTTCTTCTTAATTAAGTTAATATAAAATATGATTTCCTTTTTAGAAAATTAGGAGAAGCATTTTTGAACTTTCTTCTTACTTTACTGATTTTAGAAGCATTTTTTTGTCTTAGCTTAGGAGAAGTACACAACACATACACAAATGACGGTGAGAAGAAAAATGAGATATGGCAGAAATCACCTTTCCAAGACAATCAGAGAAAACAGAAAAATTCCCAATACTCCATTAGGTGTGACTGAAAGACATTTTCACCAATCACATCAAAGAAAGCATATAGATCAATGCAGTAGATAAATTCAAATGTATGATAGGATGACAAAGATTAATCGATACCTAGATTCCTATATAATGCTTATATTTAAAAATATAAGGGTAAAAAGATTAAGAAAAATCTAATAAAAAAGAAGAAAAGATAGAATTTACTTGTAGAAGGTCATGAAAATAAATCACATACAAAAAGTATACTAACTATGAAGTCTAATAAAAGTCAACAAATAGTTTTATCAAAATTCATAATTTGAAGACAACAAAAAGAATAAGACACCAAACTAAGAAATACCCTAAAACACGGTAGCAAACAAAATCGAACCACTGAACACCTAACCTTACAATATACTGTTGAACTCTTGGCGAGCGTACCAATAGTCAACTGTAGTATAATAATCTCAAGTAAGAGTATCGATCCCATGAGGAACGAATTCAATCAAAATTCAAAGTTTTTCTCACTAAGTATATATACAAAAGAAATAAATTGGTTAATGATTGATTTTGATAACAAACTGCACTAAGTTTGCATAAAGAGTAATAAAAGCAGTATAAAAGTTAAGAGAAAGTTCAAGTGGAGAGATTGGGATTGAATTTCATCTATCTCACTCATTTGTATTATGGATGAATATAGATAGATACATAACATTCGAAACTAACAATATTGATGCAACACACAAAAATCATTTATATCGATCCCTCAGATATAAAATTCATAAGATTAATCCCCTGAATATTAATCTCTCATATATTCAATAGATTATCCAGCATTACGTTCAAGTGTTATAAGCAATCGATATATTGAAATCTATTCTTAGCATTACAACACATCGAGTATTTCCGCTCAGATCAAATTTTCAGAAATACTTCCTAGTTAGATCTAAAATCGAAATCGAGAATCTATTGATCAGATAGAATCAAGCATAAAGAACATAATGAAAATACCAATATTGAATAGAAACGAAATTACTATATATAAATATCACCAGAATACATCCGAGTTCGAATCAATACATTCAATCCTAAGAGGAAAGTTAGCTACTCATTGTAGCCATTATAATCACAGAAGTTGGAGAAGAAATGAAGAAATTCCGCTTCCGCGGCCTTTCGTTCGTTTTCGTCCGCTTCGGAGAGTTTTTAAAATGTTAAGTTGAAGTTCTGAATGACGAACTCTGTTTGCGAACTCTGTTTTGTCCCTGAGTAAGTGAATTCTCGCTTGAGTGAGAATAGCACTCAAAAACCACCTTCTCTGGACAAATTTCGCTCAAGCAAGATTATTCTCGCTTGAGCGAGAATAAGGCAGAAGCTATCATTTTTCTCTTTTTCTTGATTTCTTCCTAACTCTTTTACGTCTTTTCCTTCTTCTATCCTCAATTATCTGAAAAATACACAAAAGATGGGATCAAATGATTTCATTTAAGTCAAGACTCGAAAAACATATAATTGGATTCCATAATTCTTAAATTAGAGGAAATTAATATCAAATAAATACAATTAAAACCATAAGTGCCATAATTCCATATGCAAATTCACTAATATTTGGCACTCATCATATATTGTCCTAGCGCACTGTTCCGATGACGTCCACTGCACACCTCTTCCGGAAATCACGGTTGTGGTTCATAGATCCAGAAGATCCACCGCTTGCGCTCCATGACGTCGTCTCCCACGCGTCTCGCTCCCATCCCTTTTACAGAGCTTTAGACACTAATCGAGACCACATAAATGATATCCCTTTTATTTAAGAACTTCGCCTTATAAAAAATGTACACTTTCGTTTTAACAATAAATAATTAAATCATAAAAAATTAACCCCGAAAAATTACCTAAACTCAGAAAATTAAAATTTCATGGAATCTAAGTGTCCCACTATAAAAACTATAAAAAAAATGAACTGAATGATAACCTAACAGAATAAGTTGGAACACATTTTTGGAAAAAAATTCTTTACAGGATTCAACCGTAAAGGTGGAAGTGATGAATGGATCTGCACCCATTACCTAACATGGATTTATACTGCTGATAGATGGCTACTCCATTGACGTCGCACTGCACGCCGCTTTTTGAGTAGGTTAGCTCCACCGCTTGAGCTCCCATTACGTCTTCACCCACGCGTCTCACTCCTACAAATTTTCTGCCAACACTAACCTACTCAGGGACAGACGGCAGGAAAATGAAAACAAACCCTATACCAATATCTACGAGATTGTAGTTGAAGAACATTGAAGGGCCACAATGTGTACAATACATGCTCTGCACACCGACAGAGACTACATGACTAACCTAATTGGAGAGCTAACTAGAGAGTAATGAGTAAACCCTAAAAAATAGGAGTCTGAAAGATGAGCTGAAAGAACCCACACCAGGTTGCAAGGGTAAAGCAAAAAGCCCAATAAAATTTAATCAATGGCCCAAAAGAGAGTATTGACCTAAACAAAAAAATTAAGAGCTGAGTGAACAGTAACAAAAAATCAAGACTTACGTAATAGTATAGATTCTGACTTGCAATTCTTCTTTCTTTCTCAATCTCCCTTTTTTGATTTCTCAAATATAGGCTTCTTCTCTCTTCGATCTTCTTCATATTACTCGAATCCAAAATAGTTTCCAATCTTCCAATACTTCCTTTCTTTTCTTTTCTTCTCTTTCTCTTCATTAAAAATCAAAAGATAATAAATAATCGAGACCTTGAAGCTTCCTTCAATTTCTCAACTCAAGATAATTTAAGAATCCTTTTTCAATCAACTGTAATCCTAATCGAAGACTCAAATAACGTTCCAACACTTAGTACAAATTTCGTTAACCATACCAACACAATGCACAGGAAGTAGCAATTCCAACGGACATATAAACATATATTGACAAAGATATGAGGAGTAAGCCTATAGAACTCGCTAAATATAGATGTATGATTGCTTATTTGTTATATTTGACTACAAATAAGCCAAATATCATGTTTAGTATGTGCGTGTGTGTTAGATATCAAGCTAACCCTAAAGAATCACACTTCACCATTGTTAAAAGAATAATGACGTACTTAAAAGGAGTTGTAATATAGGATTGTGGTATTCAATAGTTGGTACTTTTACTCTTGTAAGCTATATTGATTCGGATTCTGGTTTATGGAAATTTGATCAAAATAGCATTAGTGATACTTGTCAATTTTTAGGTAATGCACTAGTTTCACGGAATAGTAAAAAGCGAGCTAGTGTTGCTTTGTCCATTGCAGAAGCATAATATATAGTTGTAGTAAGTTGTTTTGAACATGTTTTTTTGGCTTAAGCAAAAATTATTGGGTTATGGAATTGAATTAAGTTGCATTCCCATGAAATGTGATAATACAAATGCCAAACCTAACCAAAAATCCAATTCTACTCTTTAGAACTAAACACATAGAGATAAGACATCATTTTATGAGAAACCATGTGCAAAAGGGTGATTGTAACTAGTGTATGTGGTTACAACTAAGTAATCCAAACCATTTCCTAAAGAGGCCTATTACAACATAAGGAGAGAATTATGAATTTCACATTAAAATTCCATCGAATGAAATCTAAAACGATTCACTTATGACTGATTGCATGATTTATTCTTTATATATGCCAAAAGATGTATGTAATTTGTGAGCTTAAATGTTGAAATATGCATCAAAAGACTACCTTTTTGGCCATTCTTGTTGGAATAAACCCTCAAATTCATCCTAAACTAGAAATCTCTTTCCTAATTAGTCCCCAAACTAAATTAATTGCATAAGTAATTCTCGAACTTTCAAATATCCATCACATTAGTGCTCCAACTTTCACATTATCCCGTCACATTGGTCCTTGTTGGAGGACTAAAGTGATGGATATCTAAAAGTTTGAGGACCAATTTTTTTTTGTTTAATTTAGAGACTAAATAGGAGAGAAGTGATACTTTAAGGGTGAAAGTGGTGGTTTATTCATTTTTGTTCAGTCCAAAACACTTGTATACAAGATTTTAATGAAACAAGTTTTCAAATTCAAATTATAAGTATTACGAATGAAAGTAACTAATGTCTGCCTTTAGAATGCTTGAGAAAGTACATGAGCACTTTCAACAAATTTAAACATACTAGGAGCATGGTTCACTAATCAGAAGCATCCTTTAGTCAACAGCCATGAGTTCCAAAGCATGCTTTTCATGAGGAAACTCTTTAAGAATGACAAAACTAATGTAAGAAAGAACGTCCAAGCTTCAAAATAATACAACAATCCGCTACACACTAAACTAAATCGAACCAAAGCTTTAAAAGGTGTTGAAAGCTTTAGAGGATCATTGTGAGCCACCAGAAACAAGAATGGGTGATAAGAAGAAAGTACATAAGAAACTAAACATGAAGAACTATTGTATTCATTTAAAAAGCATATTCTCAAGTTACTACTGATGCAAACAAAGCAAAGGAAGGCTGACCAAGTGATTAGAAGCATATTTAATGCTTTAGAAGAAAAATGTCAGAAAATACACTTATTAGTGTTCTCTATAAGCACAAGAATTTATAAACATCTTTAGAAGATAAAACCAATCCAAAAACTTCTCAAACTACAATTCATGAACATTTTCAAGCCAGAGGGCGTTTAAAAAGACTTTAGACGATGAATTTGGTCAAGAGCTCAAAAGCTTTACACAAAAGCCAAGTTGGTTAAAGATCATTAAATGAAGAAAGAGAAAATGATGTTGCCATAAATTGTACTACCTCTAGTCCTATTTATAAGAGATGAAAAGGTATTTTTCGTTGGTCCATAATATAAGAAACATGGTACTAATTTCAGTTGTATTAACTATCAAGTTCCTATTTTACCCTTAATTTATTGTCAAAACATATTCACATCTTTCCCATAACAGTGGTATGGGATTTTTTATAAGCTATTCCAGTATTAATTACTGCATATTTTCAATGACATATAAGAAACAAAAAGTCACTAGGAAATGCATTGCAGAAATCGTATTGAACACCATGGGTTCCAGGCAATTAGAAGACACGAGTGTGAAGGCAAATGAAGCAAAAACAGAACAGGATGAAAACAAGTCCAAACTGAGCAAGCTTTCAGATCTCATTAAATTGCCTCAGGATTCAAATGAACCTAATGTTGAGATTGTTGAAGATTCACAATATGAGGGTGAAAAGGCTAAGGATAGGGTTCAAGAAATCATATTCAGAGGAAAACGTAAATCGTGACATAAGGTTGTTTTAAAAAGGAACCGGCGGTGTGTTCAAATGACTGTCGTCCCGTGACTTCCAATTGTTGTAATGGTACGAAGCCTTTTGACCTTAACAAGTTCCCATAAGAAGGATTCCATTTTGGTTATGAAAGTGAAGCTCTTAACAATGAAGTCCTGACCATGTTAAAGATACATTTGGAGCGTTTCTATTGAGTTGAAGATAAGTTTTTATAAGGAGGTTCAAAGGTTCAATGTGTCTATTATAAAAGATGATTTTATTTGTAAATGTTGCAACTACTATTTTTTTCATGTTTCTACTTTATTAGTCAGTGTGAAATTCATTAGAAAGAAGGCTTTCAGTGCGAAATTGATTTGGCTTAAAAGATTTTGCATAGTCATGTCAAATGTCCGTGCTCTATTTTTTTTACTCGACATGTAACTTAGTTGTTCCTACTCTATTTTTCTCACTTGGCATGTAATTTAGTTATTCCTACTCTATTTTTCTCACTTGGGCTATAACTTAGCAAATGAAATCTTTGAGCAAGAGTTAATTAATAAAAAAAGTTCAAATGTCACCAGCTGAAATCGTTGACCTTCCAACAAGTATGGCTTTGTGAAACCTTATTCTACTAATGCTTCAAATTGAATACTATAATAGTTGATAGTACATGTACTCCATGCATGAGTAATAAATCCAAAAAAAACGTACAAGACTGAAGTTTCACTAATCAACGAATCTGATTGAAGATGTCATGTCATCTAACTCAAGTTGAAGATAATTCTCAAATGTGAGTGTAAAAACTCGGTTTTCCTATTTCTTCAAAAGTAGGGGTTAAAAAATGAGTGTTAGGTAGAATTAAAATTCAACTTAATTAAAGAGAAATGCAATATGCATGTCTTTTACACACTTTTCCTAATATTATCATGAGAATGCAATGACTTTGAACTTTCAAGCCAACATAAAATCACACACACACACACACACATAGGGGATGTCCATTAATTCACCCAAAGTGGAAATTGAAGTCAATGTTACCAATATGTTTTCGGGGGTTGAGTGTAAAAACATTAGTTTTCTCATGCTAGTGTTGGGTAGTTAATATTAATAAGATCACCTAGTGTAATAAAGAAAGACAGTGCACTGGAATGATTGGTTCTTGTGACCAATGTTACCTTTACTTATTTCTTTCTAAGACAATTTTGTCAAAGTTTAGATCTTTTTGGGTTAAAATTAAATCAATTACTTGCGAATTAACAAACTTTTTTGGCCTTTAGTTATCTAATGCTTGACTTTTCACTCTGTTGCCTCTTTATTTTGTTTGTAAATTGTCAATCAAGCTTTATGATTCAATTCATCAAGTTTTAAAGGCAAATAATACTTGAGCATCAATTCTTACTGTAAAAAAGAGAACAGTTGTACATAGAGTTAGTTTTCAGACATCAACTTTCAAATATTGTATATAAAATTGGTTATGCATTAATGCCTTAGTTTACTGTGCATAATGAGGAGAGTCATGCAAGAAGAAGTAATTTGCACATGGACTAAAACTATGCAGAACAAAATAATGATATCAAAAGTGAAGTTCTAAGTTCTTACGGAGCAGCCATAAATCAGATGTGTTTGCATAAGGGCACTAGTGCAGAGAAAAGTCCTAGAGTTAAATTCAGATTCTACTATACACTAGTTTTTCATGATCAAGTAAAGTGTGCATAATATAATATAAAGAGGAGGTACTCAAATTTAATATAAATAACCATCTAAATCATCCATCACAACCAAACAAAAAAAATGCATTCCTATGTGCAGTAAAACCAATATGAAACAGTAACTACATTCTAAATGCTTATGAAACATCAATAGTTTCCAAATATTCGGTGACTTGTTGAATTAGTGTCGGATCACAACTCAAATGAGTTGGTATTTCACCTCGGTTACATAGCAAATCTTTCTTTATGTGAGGAATTTTGTATTTATTTGATCCCTTCACCTTCATTATTTCAACCATGCATGATTGGAGAGTCAGAAAAAATTTATTTGAATTTGTAGTAGAAAATGCATCAAATGATCTTTCCATGGCCTCAATAAGATCATCAAATGACTTTTGTTGACTCCTTTTGTTGTAAGGATTGGATGACATTGAAAAATCCTAAGTCTAACACATTCAAATCGGGGGAATTTGAAGGTTGACAAGTCAGACGAATGTCAAATCCGCCTTCACTTGCTGCTCGACAAAAATCTTCATCATCTTTATGAACATGACACCTTGCATTATCCTATTGTATGAAAATTGTCTTCCCTACATCTTCCCTTGGCCATACGTTCTTGATGGTCGGCAAAACTTGATTAATTAGGAATGCCTTATTCACTTGTTTTGTCACAAAAGTTACTGGTTTCTTTTCCATTGTTCCTGCCACTTTTTTGACACTATTCCTCCTTGTTGGTTGTTCATGTACAAAAGGAAATACAACAATCTTCGCCAAGAATGTCTCGTTTCCTTCATCATCGAATCTGGGTCTAGCCACTTGATAAGTGCAAATTATATGATAAGTTATTGTATTTTTACTGCACTTATCAAGGTTAAAATAGTAATTTATGCTCCTAAAATAATCCCTTTTTAGTAATAATTGTAATAATTGTGATTATTTGATTTGAATTTGATGCTATTTTAATAGAAAAACTATTAAATTTGCAGATTTATGAGAAGATTTGAATGAGGAAAGAAGATAGCATTATTAGAGGAGAGGATCTGCGAATTTGAAGTTTAAATCAGAGCAAATAAAGATAAGATCAGCTTCCATTTAAACAAGGATTCTACAGATAACTTTCCAGTTTAAATTCAAAAGCAGAATAAACACAAAATCAGATCAAAAAGAGGGAAACAAGGAAAGCCAAGCAAACAAAGATAAGATCAGAAAGAGATCAAGTGGTTAAAAGAAGAAACAGAGCAATCAGTTACGCGTTTTGCGCTTCACCTGCGCTCGCAAGTGAAGCGCAACTTCCAGAATTGCTCATTGTTTCCTGCGCTGCAGATGCGCTGAGCGCAGGTAAAGCACAGCTGCACGGATTAGTTTTAGATCTACTTTCAGATCTATTTTCAAATCAGATTTTTTCCAGATTTAAGATAGCTTTCCTTAGTCTATAAATAGGACCCTTTGTAAAGAAGTCAAGGAGGTTAGCGAATGAGTATTTAGGAAGGAGATTAGAGAGACGACAAAGGCAGAGCTAGGATTGGAGCAAGGTGACAACTTCTCCATTGGGTTGTAATGGCTACCATGCGTAGCTAAGCGTCTCGATAGGATTGAATGTAGTTGATTCAATCCCCAAATTGTATGTGAATTCTCGTATTTATTTATGAATCCCTGTTTTATAATATCGGTATTTTTATCTTTACTTAATGCATAGCTTCCGCCTGTGTGCCAGAGTTATAGGTTAATTTTAGGATTCAGGTGACAGATGTTTCTATGAAATTAATAGCTGAGTTTGGGAAAACATAGACATAGGACACCTAAATTCTGATTGGTAAAAATACTCATAGTAGTTACTATAGGGTTATAGGAGAAAGTGACCATTGAAGAAGAAGTAGGTAATCTCTTCATAACTGACACTATGGTTCTATAGGGTGAATTGATAGTATTAAACAAACGGAAAAGTAGAGCAATCAAGCCAGGGTAATTTGTCGCTTGGGAGAACCCGCATGAATTACTTTTGAGTATCTCGTGATATGGGACACCGGCAGGGGATAATATAGTTTGGCTAAGATATTATAAAAATATATTCATAAATAATATTGGGATTCACATGCATGAAGGGGTGCGATGATACGAAGTTCAATTCTAATCCAAGTAAAGTATTTTATTCTCTCTCAAACGTCTCTTTCTTTTATGCAAATTCACTTTCTTCACATCAAACTCTCAAACATCGTTTTCTACTTGATAATTTGATCACGAGTAAATACAAAGTGAACCGTTCTCTGTGGATACGATAAACTCATACTTACTATTATACTGCTGAAATTTTGGTACGCTTGCCAGAACTTCATCACCACTATAACTAAGAGCATAAGCTTGCGTGTAAAGTTTTTGCTTTTGCATGTTCTATGTGGCTTATCCTCATCCACAAGCAAGTAATAATTGTTGGAATTTTGTGTAACATAGAACCATTTCTCATCGATGAACATAATGTTGTGCATAGATTTAAAGTTTGGATCATCGGGCATGCTATTATCACAAAGCATTGACAAGAAATAGGGGTGATCATGGGTTGGGTAAACCGACCAACCCGTCGGGTTTGACCCGACCCACACCCATCAAGTCGGGTTATTCGGGTTCTCGGGTAGACCCAACCCGAAAAAATTGAAAAATTGATCCTAATAGGTCGGGTAGCGGGTTGGGTGTTTGTAGACCCGACCAACCCGACCCGACTCGAGTACCCTGTAACATCATAAATTCTATTAGGATGAATATTAATTAAATTAAATAGATTAATTAAGGAGATAATTAATTAATGAGAAAATAAAAAATAGGAGTATTATTATTATTATTAGTTTTATTTGAAAATAAAATAAAGGGGGTGAGAATGGGCCCAAGCCCAATTAGTTATTCTGTAAGGAGGGGTAACAGAGCACCCTAATCCTTATTCGTATCATTCGTCAGTAAGCGAAAGGCTAAGGAGGGGAGAACCTGAGTCTCAAGAGGGAGCTGCTGAGGAGTGAAAGTCAAGATCCAAGAAAGGACTTCATCGCTGTGATCAAAGCTTCGCTTAAGGTACGGTGGGGGATAGGGTATTGCCTGTATATGCATGTAGGGATATTGGGTAGTGAGGGCAACCATAAGACCCTCCAAAGGCTCTAAAATTCGTATGGTCTATGTGGTGAATGAGTATGATGGTATAATCTATTGATTTATGATTGATTGTATGTAAATTGATGAGTATTGGATGAGATTAATGGTGGTATGGAGAATAATGAAAGAGGGATGATTAGGGATTGAGAAACTGGGGATTTTGATGAATTGATGATATAATCTGCAATTGATTGTTGATTTACTTAGTATTGGATGTTATTAATGAGTATGAATGATGTTTAGACGAAAACGATTGATTAGAGATAGATTGGATGAGTTTAGAGATGTTTGAAATCGTGAAATCCGCGGTCTGCATCGCGGGTAATCGATTACCAGGTGTGGTAATCGATTACCAGAGTGTTCTGGGCAACCCAGAAGTACCTTTTTATGGCTGGTAATCGATTACAGGGGTGCTGTAATCGATTACCAGAGAGTCTGTCTGTGTGCTGTAATCGATTACCAGAGAGTTTTTCTGTGGGTAATCGATTACCAGAGGTTGGTAATCAATTACCAGAGTGGATTTTGAGATGAGTGTTTGATGTTGATGAATAATGATGTTTAATGATGTTTGTGAGGATTATGATGATGTATAACGATGATGATTGATGTTAATAGTGTATATCACTTTATTATGATGATGTTTAATGATGAGTGTATTGATGCATGATGATGATGATGATAATGATGTCGGTGTATATCACCTTATTATGATGATGTTTAATGATGAGTGTATTGATGATGATGATAATGATGTCGGTGTATATCACCTTATTATGATGATGTTTAATGACGAGTGTATTGATGCATGATGATGATGATTAGTGTATATCACTTTATTATGATGATGTTTAATGATGAGTGTATTGATGCATGATGATGATGATGATGATGATGATGATAATGTCGGTGTATATCACCTTATTATGATGATGTTTAATGATGAGTGTATTGATGATGATGATAATGATGATGGTGTATATCGCCTTTTTGATGATGATGTTACCTAAGTTGTGCGGGCCCACATAGGGGGTACAACTTAGAAGAGATGCCTTGAGCATGTGTGATGAGATCTGAATTGTGCGGGCCCATAGAGGGGGTACAACTCGGGGGATCGAGATGGGGCGTTCGATGCACGGGCCCATAAAGGGGGTGCAACCTAGGAGTGATTGTATGGGCCCATAGAAGGGGTACAACCTAGGGTCGAATGTCGTTGTGCGGGCCCATAGAGGGGGTACAACCTATCGGATAGTGTGTGGTAACACTGATAGACTATCTTGGTACTAACTAGAGTGACTGACGAGGTGCACCCATTGTGTGGAGTTCCAAGTCATGATCTTTGGGTAGACGATGAGAGGAGTATGATAGTAGATGAACGATGTAATGATGAAATTGAATATGATGATAGATGAATGATGTATGGTGATAATGAGTATGATAATATATGAATGATGTTTCGATAGTAATGAGTATGATGATATATGAAAGATGCTATGATGTTGAGTTTTAGATGAATGTTATTATTGGTGATTGATGTATTGATGGCATGATGTAATGATGTTGTGGGTGAGGATAGGTATTCTCTATGTGTATGTATATGTAGTATTCCTTTTCCTCACCGTATTATGTGGATATATTTTACAGGTGTTGATGAGGACACGACTGGTGTCGATTATGATTAAAAGGGTATGCTCTGATAGATGTGACATCAGGGCGTATTTGGGAGTTTTACCCGATTCTAGATTAGAAGTACTTTGTTTATGGACCTTTTGGATGCCTTGTATGACAGTAGACTATTAGTAGTTTTATGTTTTGAAGATTCCGCTGCTTTATATTTGAAAGTTTAATTTCTTTTAATAAGTCGTTTTCGAACTATGAGATTTAATAAAGAACGATTGTGAACCTTTTTACTTATCGTAGGGCTTTCCCTTTTCTAAACTTCAATTTCTTAAACATATAAGAGTATGGGGTAGAAGGGTGTCACATTAGTTGGTATCAGAGCAGGTCGGTTCACCGGCCTTGAGTTATGAGTTTACTATGCTTCTGATGTGTGAATCTGATTGATTGATTGATTGATTGATTGTTTGAGTGAATTGTGTTGTTTGAATTGGATTGTTTGTCTTGTTTCTTTTCCCTTGGCTTTACTTAGTATGTGTGTTTACCCTTTCTTAAATAAGAAAGAGTAATGGCTGGGGGTAGAAACGATCGAGCAATGGTCGATGCCTTGATGGCTATGGCACAGGCTGTTGGCAACCTTAACCAACATCACAAGATGGATTGGCTTGCACGGTTCCAGAGGAACCATCCATCTACTTGTCTTGGGGTTATGACCCCGATGGTGCTGCTGATTGGATATACGAGATCGAGAAGATCTTCAGGGCGATGAACTGCCCGTTGGTGCAAAAGGTTACGTGGTTGCGTTCGTGTTATCAGGGGATGTCGGATCCTGGTGCGACTCACTCGTTCATATCACGTGCTCGTGTGTCTAGATTAAAATTTCCCGTTTCTTCTTTGTCTTTTGTATTGAGTGTGGAAATGCCAGCTAGTGGGTCAGTTTTTACTTCTGATGTTTGCTTAAACTGTTCTATATCTGTTAATGATAGCAACTTCCTAGTTGATTTGATTTGTTTGCCCCTAAGTCAACTAGATGTCATTCTTGGTATGGACTGGTTATCGTCCAACCATGTCCTTCTAAATTGTGCTGATAAGTCTGTTGTTTTTGGTCACCCTGTCGAGAGTAAGAGTAAGGATTTTATGACTGCCAATCAGGTAAAGGCGTCTCTAAGGGAAGATGCCCAGGTTTACATGCTTTTAGCTTCTTTGAATTCTGATAGTAGTGCTGTGGTGAGTGAAATACCTGTAGTGTGTGAGTACCCTAAAGTAATTGCTGATAATGTGTCTAGTTTACCACCCGAGAGAGAGCTAGAGTTTGCTATAGACGTAGTGCCAGGTACAGGACCGATTTCAGCCACACCTTATAGGATGTCACCCATAGAGCTAGCAGAACTTAAGAAACAATTAGAAGACCTGTTAGAGAAAAAGTTCACAAGGCCTAGTGTGTCACCCTGGGGAGCACCTGTGTTGTTTGTTAAGAAGAAGGATGGTAGCATGAGGTTGTGTACAAATTACCGCCAGCTAAATAAGGTAACCATTAAGAATAGATATCCTTTGCCTAGGATAGATGACTTGATGGATCAGTTAGTAGGGGCATGTGTGTTTAGCAAGATAGATCTTAGATCAGGATATCATCAGATTAGAGTTAAGGAGGAGGATATACCTAAGACCGCTTTTAGGACTAGGTATGGACATTACGAGTATCTGGTAATGCCTTTCGGTGTGACGAATGCTCCAACCATTTTTATGGATTACATGAACAGAATTTTTCACCCTTATTTGGATAAATTCGTAGTTGTCTTTATAGATGATATACTAATTTATTCCAAAACTAAGGAGGAGCATGATGAACATCTAAAGGTAGTGCTTCAGGTTCTTAGGGATAAACAACTGTATGCTAAGATGTCCAAGTGTGAGTTCTGGTTAGAGCAAGTGAGTTTCTTGGGTCATGTAATTTCTAAGGGAGGTATAGGTGTAGATCCTTCTAAGGTAGAAGTCGTGCTTAAGTGGGAATCCCCTAAGTCAGTGAGTGAGATTAGGAGTTTCCTTGGGTTAGCTGGGTACTATAGGAGGTTCATAGAAGGGTTTTCTAAGTTAGCTTTGCCTTTGACCGAGTTGACTAGGAAGGGAGTGGCCTATGTGTGGAATAGTAAGTGTGAGACTAGTTTCCAAACCCTTAAGGAGAAGTTGACTAGTGCACCAGTGTTAGTGTTGCCTGATCTTAGTAAACCTTTCGTAGTATATTGTGATGCTTCTAAGATGGGTTTAGGTGGGGTGTTGATGCAAGAGGGTAAAGTAGTAGCCTATGCTTCTAGGCAATTGAAAATTCATGAGAGAAACTACCCTACCCATGACCTAGAGTTAGCAGCCGTAGTGTTTGCGTTGAAGATTTGGAGACATTACCTGTATGGTTCCCGGTTTGAGGTTTTTAGTGATCATAAGAGCCTTAGATATCTGTTTGACCAGAAAGAGCTGAACATGAGGCAGAGGAGGTGGTTAGAATTTCTTAAGGATTATGATTTTGAGTTAAGTTACCATCCCGGTAAGGCCAATGTAGTGGATGATGCCTTGAGAAGGAAGTCTATCCATGTTAGTTCCTTGATGATTAGACAGATGGATCTTTTAACCCAATTTAGAGATCTAAGTTTGGCTTGTGAAGTAACATCCTCTAGTGTGAGGTTAGGAATGACCAGGGTAAGTAACGAATTGCTGAAGGATATTAGTAAGGCCCAGTTAGAGGATCCCTTTTTGGTTAGTCGGCGAGGGGCTATAGAAGGGGGTAATGATGGAGAGTTTGTAATCGATACCGATGGGGTAGTGAGATTTGGGGATCGAGTGTGCGTGCCTAGTGAACCTAGCATTAAGAGGTTAGTACTAGAAGAAGGGCATAAGAGTAAGCTGAGTTTCCACCCAGGATCAACTAAGATGTATCGGGATTTAAAGAAAGTGTTTTGGTGGCCTAGGATGAAGAGGGACATAGAGGAGTTCGTGAGTGCTTGTTTAGTGTGTCAAAAGGCTAAGGTAGAGCATCAAAGACCTTCAGGATTGCTTCAACCCTTAAGTATACCTGAGTGGAAGTGGGATAGTATTTCTATGGATTTTGTAGTTGCCTTGCCTAAGACGGTGAAGGGACATGACTCAATTTGGGTTATTGTCGATAGGTTAACCAAGAGTGCCCATTTCCTTCCCATCAATATTAAGTAATCCTTAGAGAAGTTGGCTCAGTTGTACATTAGTGAGATTGTGAGGTTGCATGGCATACCATCTAGTATAGTCTCAGATAGAGATCCCAGGTTCACCTCTAGATTTTGGGAGAGTTTACAGCAGGCCTTGGGGACCCAGCACAGGCTTAGCTCAGCTTATCACCCACAAACTGATGGTCAGACCGAGAGAACCATTCAATCCTTAGAGGATTTGCTTAGAGCCTGTGCGTTAGACCAAGGGGGTAGTTGGGATAGCTTTTTACCTTTGATAGAGTTCACCTATAACAATAGCCTTCACTCTAGCATAGGTATGGCACCTTATGAAGCATTGTATGGTAGGAGGTGTAGAACCCCTTTGTGTTGGTGTGAGCCGGGGGAGAGTCTGGCATTAGGACCTGAGATAGTGCAGCAGACCAGAGATAAGGTTAGGATAATCCAGGAGAGGATGAGGACAGCCCAGAGTAGGCAGAAGAGTTATGCCGATAAGAGGAGGAAAGAGTTAGAGTTCAAAGAAGGGGACCATGTATTCCTGAAAGTCACTCCGTGGACTGGGGTTGGTAGGGCGTTAAAGTCTAGAAAGCTTACACCTCGATTCATTGGTCCTTACCAAATCCTTAAAAGAGTCGGCAATGTTGCCTACCAAATCGCTTTGCCTCCACATCTGTCTAACCTTCATAACGTTTTCCACGTTTCTCAACTCCGGAAATACGTTCACGATCCTTCGCATGTGATTGAGTCGGATCATCTCGGGGTTAAGGAAAACCTAACAGTGGAAACCATGCCGGTGAGAGTTGAGGATCGGAGGGTGAAACAACTTCGAGGTAAAGAGATTCCTTTAGTGAAGGTGATCTGGGGAGGACCTACACCCGAGAATGCCACTTGGGAACTTGAAGAGAAGATGAAGGAGTCTTATCCAGAGCTTTTCGCTTCAGGTAAAATTCGAGGATAGATTTTTTTTTTAGGAGGGGAGAGTTGTAACATCCTAAATTCTATTAGGATAATATTAATTAAATTAAATAGATTAATTAAGGAGATAATTAATTAATGAGAAAATAAATAATAGGAGTATTATTATTATTATTATTATTATTAGTTTTATTTCGTAAAGATAGTTTTATTTGAAAATGAAATAAAGGGGGTGAGAATGGGCCCAAGCCCAATTAGTTATTCTGTAAGGAGGGGTAACAAAGCACCCTAATCCTTATTCGTATCATTCGTCAGTAAGCGAAAGGCTAAGGAGGGGAGAACCTGAGTCTCAAGAGGGAGCTGCTGAGGAGTGAAAGTCAGGATCCAAGAAAGGACTTCATCGCTGTGATCAAAGCTTCGCTTAAGGTACGGTGGGGGAGAGGGTATTGCCTGTATATGCATGTAGGGATATTGGGTAGTGAGGGCAACCATAAGACCCTCCAAAGGCTCTAAAATTCGTATGGTCTATGTGGTGAATGAGTATGATGGTATAATCTGTTGATTTATGATTGATTGTATGTAAATTGATGAGTATTGGATGAGATTAATGGTGGTATTGAGAATAATGAAAGAGAGATGATTAGGGATTGAGAAATTGGGGATTTTGATGAATTGATGATATAATCTGCAATTGATTGTTGATTTACTGAGTATTGGATGTTATTAATGAGTATGAATGATGTTTAGACGAAAAAGATTGATTAGGGATTGATTGGATGGGTTTAGAGATGTTTGAAATCATGAAATCTACGGTATGCGTCGCGGGTAATCGATTACTAGGTGTGGTAATCGATTACCAGAGTGTTCTGGGCAACCCAGAAGTACCTTTTTATGGCTGGTAATCGATTACAGGGGTGCTGTAATCGATTACCAGAGAGTCTGTCTGTGAGTAATCGATTACAAAGGTGCTGTAATCGATTACCAGAGAGTTTTTCTGTGGGTAATCGATTACCAGAGGTTGGTAATCGATTACCAGAGTGGATTTTGAGATCGTGAGTGTTTGATGTTGATGAATAATGATGTTTAATGATGTTTGTGAGGATTATGATGATGTATAATGATGATGATTGATGTTAATAGTGTATATCACTTTATTATGATGATGTTTAATGATGAGTGTATTGATGCATGATGATGATGATGATGATAATGATGTCGGTGTATATCACCTTATTATGATGATGTTTAATGATGAGTGTATTGATGATGATGATGATAATGATGTCGGTGTATATCACCTTATTATGATGATGTTTAATGATGAGTGTATTGATGCATGATGATGATGATGATTAGTGTATATCACTTTATTATGATGATGTTTAATGATGAGTGTATTGATGCATGATGATGATGATGATAATGATGTCGGTGTATATCACCTTATTATGATGATGTTTAATGATGAGTGTATTGATGATGATGATAATGATGATGGTGTATATCACCTTTTTGATGATGATGTTACCTAAGTTGTGCGGGCCCATAGAGGGGGTACAATTCGGGAGGTGAGCTGAGTTGTGCGGGCCTATAGAGGGGGTACAACTCGGGGGATCGAGATGGGGCGTTCGATGCACGGGCCCATAGAGGGGGTGCAACCTAGGAGTGATTGTACGGGCCCATAGAAGGGGTACAACCTAGGGTCGAATGTCGTTGTGCGGACCCATAGAGGGGTTACAACCTATCGGATAGTGTGTGGTAACACCGATAGACTATCTTGGTACTAACTAGAGTGACTGACGAGGTGCACCCATTGTGTGGAGTTCCAAGTCATGATCTTTGGGTAGACGATGAGAGGAGTATGATGATAGATGAATGATGTAATGATGAAATTGAATATGATGATAGATGAATGATGTATGGTGATAATGAGTATGATAATATATGAATGATGTTTCGATAGTAATGAGTATGATGATATATGAAAGATGCTATGATGTTGAGTTTTAGATGAATGTTATTATTGGTGATTGATGTATTGATGGCATGATGTAATGATGTTGTGGGTGAGGATGGGTATTCACTATGTGTATGTGTATGTAGTATTCCTTTTCCTCACCGTATTATATGGATATATTTTACAGGTGTTGATAAGGACACGACTGGTGTCGATTATGATTAAAAGGGTATGCTCTGATAGATGTGACATCAGGGCGTATTTGGGAGTTTTACACGTTTCTAGATTAGGAGTACTTTGTTTATGGACCTTTTGGATGCCTTGTATGATAGTAGACTATTAGTAGTTTTATGTTTTGAAGATTCTGCTGCTTTATATTTGATTTATATTTGAAAGTTTAATTTCTTTTAATAAGTCATTTTCGAACTATGAGATTTAATAAAGAACGATTGTGAACCTTTTTACTTATCGTAGGGCTTTCCCTTTTCTAAACTTCAATTTCTTAAACATATAAGAGTATGAGGTAGAAGGGTGTCATATACCCACCCCTAACTATGAATGCATGGCCCAACAGGAAAAAAATGAGTGTAATGGCCCATCAGGAATTCTTTTTCCCGTTTTTTTTTTTCGACAGTCCAACAGACCCAAACCAAATAGTCCAACCCGAGTACCCACTCGATCCGACCTGCGGGTTCTCGGGCTGGGTCGGGTTCATACCCACATTTCCCAGATACCCAAACCGACCCACGAACCATGTAACTTCTCGGGTCGGGCCCGAAAAATTGGCGAACCCAACCCAACCCGGCCCAAGATCAGCCCTAACAAGAAATGCCTTAATTGAGCAATCATTTTCTCTTTTAAACATGGCTTAAGTGCACTTGAATGGCATCGAATAACTTCAGTCTTTTGCAATCTTAACAATGATGTCTTGTTGGTGTTCGAAGCATGAGCTAGAGATCGAAGGGTTGTTCGCTTTGATAATGGAACTTGAATTACTCTTTCATAGTCTAATTGAACTTTTTTCCGCCTACAAATCTTTATTTTTTTATGACAAGCATCCCCTAATTCCTCATGTTGTTTCAAAATACGATAGATGACACTTCTATGTACCTTGTATAATGAAGCTATTTGCACTACTATCCCTGGATTTGGATTCCCATCTTGGCTTGAATTCAATAACAAATGAGATATAGCCTTCCTCTGTTCATTAGTTAGGAAGTCATGCTTTCTGGAAGTAGGTTCCTCTATCTCTACCTCTGCACAAATAATCAAAATAGAAAGCTAAATTAAAGGGGAAAAAACTAGATGTCAAACTCAACCTTCATCAAGTAATGAATTATCTTCCATCACACATACCTGTAACTATGGGCACTGTATCATCATCCATGAGAAATTCATCTAATTCATATGACTTCTCATCTCCTTCATTTTCGTCCAACCATATATGAATATCATTTGCTTCATCTTTAACAAGGAGGCACGGGGCTTCGCATAAATCTACCTAATATTCATGATCATCAAAACATAGGTCATTTCGGTTTGCTTTATCTTGAAGAACATGGCATGTGGGCTGGTTTAAATCAAATTGAATGCCATATGCTCCTACACCAGACGCTACCGTGGTCCTGTTTGAAAGTGGTGCTTCATCAACATCAATGTCGCTCAAGGTAGCATTTAGGTCTATATCCAGTGGCTTTTTCAATCCTAAGGATGATGAGTGATGGAAGAATGAGCACATGAATGGGTTCTCTTTGAAAATTTTACTAAAGAATACTTATAATTGCAACCTATAAATAATCTTAGATTTTGGTTGGTGGTAAAATTTCATGGCCTGGAAATTTTAAAATTGAGATTTTCACTGAGAATTGAAAAATAAAAACTTGGTCGTTTAAAAAAATTTAAGTGTTGTTTGAATTTTAAAAAAATAAAAATGCAGAATTTTTGTTTTAAAAATGGTAAATTGCTACGTTTCCATTTAAAGATTGGTGGGAATTAATGCTTACTTTATTAGGTGTAATTTTAACATTTTGTAGTGGTAATCATTTATTATGACATATGTAATTGTAATTTACTAGTAACAATACATTTCTTTGGTATGTGTATTTTAGTCATATGTTTCTTATAAATAGGAGCGGAGGTAGTATCTTTTAATAAACATGATAAATAACTTTCTCATCACCAAAATAATTTTTCAAGAAAGTTTTATCAGGTTATGAATTAATTTAGTCCTTTAAAAGTATAGTCTGTTGTTTCAACACATGTACTCACTTTATACCTTGAGCATATTATAATAGACCTGCATAAGAGTGCTTCTAAAGAAATTTCTACTTGTACAATGATTGAATATTAACTAAATAAGATTCTAGAAAGTTTCATAAATTTCCAACTAGCTTTAACCATATAGAAGTAAGCTACTGCTTTTCGTTATTCTTACTTCCAAACATAACATGTATTCTCTACAATAATCATTGTGTAGCACTTTTTCTCATTATTGAAGTCATATTATTAGCAGCATTAGTTCATATGAGCTTTAGTTTCTTTAAAATATATCATTGTGATAATTTGTAATTGATTTGAGATAACATTATCTTCTAAAGACACCTTTTCGATAAACAAGAACCTTTTTGAACAAAAAATCAATAAGGAACTTAGTTATGCAAGTTGTGTCAACAGTTTCTAATGGTCACTATTCAACTCTCTTTTCTCGTGACTCTTAATCACTTCAATTCTTACTGGTTTAATCAATTACATGATCATGTAATTCAAGTGGCAAAAATTGTTCTATGAGGCAAGTAAATTTTGCATGCTCAAATGTTACCATGAATGAATATGACAATTTTGTGAATATCATGCATGAAACATTTATAGGACACATCTATCCAAATGTGAAAAGCTCACATTGAGGAGGGACATTGTAAGCCACAAAACCTACAAATAATGTTATTGTTATGAGTAGAAGAATAAAATCAAAATATTAAGGGGGTGTTTAATAGTTATTCATGTTTGATTCTAACGTACTTTGGATAAAAGGGATACAGATAAAGCATCATGTATTTTAAGTTCAACACAAGAAGTTCGACAATTTACCAAAATTAATGTATATAAAATAAGCAAGCAAGTATCCATACATTGATTATCCACTTCCTTTCTAATTAGAGTCTTTTACTCTTTTCATATCTTTCTTTTTTATTCACAATATGGTTTACTGTCTGGATAATTAAAGGAAGATTGGTATTGAAACTAGATTTTCTTAGCACACTCCCGTTAGGATTCCTCATTTTGGAGTCCTAAATATACTTCACTTTATTACTTATGGACAAGGTATACTTACTTGAGGTTTCATCTGCTTATTCTCTCATCTTCTAATTGTAGGTGAACACTTTTTTGTCCCCAACACTAACATGTTACCCATAAATGGATAATAACATTATATTGGGGTGGACAAAAATAAAACATACTATTTATTGTTATCCTCAATACACATTTGACCAAAAATTGCATCCAAAATGAATAACTGAACGAAGAACCAAACATGTTTAAAATTGTTTTTTGGACTTTTCAACTTGCGCATGGGCTCCTCAACGATAATCCAAATAAGCAATCAATATCTTCAAACACCAGCTTCATTAGAAAGATCGCTAAAAAACTTCAAATATGGATAAAAAAAGACCCCTAATATATGATTCCTTTGAAAAGATAGTTAAAAGAGTAGGTGAACAAAAGTGGTTGCATAATTAATTTGCAACCTCATCCCCATGTCTTACACCAATGCTATTCTCTTGAAGCTAGTTTCCTCTTCTTGAACTAATAACCAATACTTACAAATGCTTCTAGGTGAAAACGATCGCAACGCCAACGATGGTGGCAAGTATAGACATGGGAGAACAATCAAGAGAATGGAGAGAAAAAAAGTCAAAAAGGTTTATGGAAGGCAAGAAGGTGAAGCAGTGTGTGGCAAAGAGAAAACAATCTTTAAAGTATAAGTGATAGGTTAGAGGAAATAAAAATAGAAAAAGAAGTGGAATATGGCTTGTATTACGTGCTTCATGGTCAAAAGATCGACTTAGAGGGACAAAGATATATAAGAGAATGGTTCTTTCTCAAATATGTCTTAAATGCATGGCAACATATGAACAATAAACCAACGGTGAGGATGAGTTCCTCATAAATTTAGGATCTTATTGGTTTATACTTGGGTAAAATTAATTTTAAAGTTAAAGATTAAAAATGAATCATGCATAAGTTATAAAACACATTGAATGAGAATAATTTGAATTAAATTTTACAAAACCGAGTTTTGTATTGTACTGAATCTATTCTAAATGAACGCTTAAAATTTCAATTTTGTCCTCTTATGGAAAGTGACCTAATAATAATAACTAGAGTTCTCTAAGTATAAAGTTTATTGATATTGATTCGTGATTTGAGAAAATATATTTCTATGTTTAGTAGTAACTATAAAAATATCACTTTATATTTATTTGATTTTTTTAAATATTTATATAAGATATAAGAGAAAATGAAAAGGACAAAAAATAAAAAATAAAAATGTCTTAAAATAAATAAATTTCAAGGAATTTTTTAAACCTTAAAGAAGAGGGAATTACTTTTAGCACCCCTTTTGTTATTCACACCCCATTTTTTAAATGCATTTTCTCCATACTACCCTCACCCTATCACCTCTACTCCACCGCCACACTTCACCTTCGGACACCCCTAATTATCCTTTCACTCACTTTTTTCTTTTTCTTTTTTCTCTTTCAAAAAATTAATTTTCAGAATTAAAACTTTTTTATATAGCTTCAATTTTAGAGACAGCGCTGAAAACTTTTGGAAAAAGAATTTTGTTTTAGTTTTAGAGATGAAATTTTTTTCCATCTCTAATCCATCTTTAATATGTTTAGTAAGGATGACAATTGAGCCCAAGACCTATGGGTACCCGCAAAAATTACCCGCAATGGGCAACGTAAAAACCCGCAAAGCGGGTATGGGCGCAGGTACGAGTAAAAGCCCGCATTTTTCCATGGGAACTAGGGATGGCAATGGGTACCCTCTGGGTAGGGTACCACAGTGCCCGTCCCTATCCCCGCGTTTCCAAAAAAAGCTCGTACCCGCACCCTCGTGGGCAGCAACTTTAGTGCCCGTCCCCATACCCGTTGGACACTTATATGCCTGTACCCGCGGCCGTTACCCGCACTTTTATTAAGTAAAAAATTAGCAACTTGCTAAAAAATATTAATTTAAGAAAATTATATCTCAATTGAAAAAGTTTCTCGAAGATCGTCCAAACAAAATATTTAAATATCAGTAATACAATAATTTAATTACATTGAAACACAATATGTTAATGTTCTAAAACACAACAAATGATCTAAAGTTCAAATTTTTTATTAAATATTACAATATACTTTCACGTCAGACTATTTTATAAACTAAACTTGGATATCATGTGTTAGAATTTTTCAAGATCTGTAAAAAATGATTATTAACACTAATTAATCATATATTTTTAATAAAATTAATACATCCATATATATAATTATATATGATATTTTTTATTAAATGATTATATATATAAGTGCGGGTATGGGGCGGGCTGAGCATCAAAGTGCCCGTACCCGCGCTCGTCCCCATGAAAAAATGCGGCCTTTTGCCCGTACCCGCGCCCATACTTGTGTTGCGGGTTTTTGCCCTGCCCATTACGGGTAATTTTTGAGGGTACCCATAGGGCTTGGGCTCAATTGCCATCCCTAATGGGAACGGGCGCGGGTGCGGGCACTTTGATGCTCAACCCTCCCCATACCCGCACTCATATATATAATTATTTAATAAAAAACACCATATATAATTATATATAGAGATATATTAATTTTGTTAAAATATCTAGTATATTTACGCATTTTTTAAAATTGATATATGTAATATATTACAAATTAAAAATATATTTTTATAACTATCTATTTGTGTTTTTTTATACTTTATAATATATGGCTAATTAGTGTTAATGATCCTTGTTTTACAGATCTTGAAGAATTCTAACACATGATATCCAAGTTTATAAAATAGTGTGATGTGAAAGTATATTGTAATATTTAATAAAAATTTTGAACTTTAGATAATTTGTTATATTTTAGAACATTAACACATTGTGTTTCATTGTAATTATCACTGATATTTAAAAATTATGTTTGAACGCTCTTCGAGTAACTTTTTCAATCGAGATATAATTTTCTCAAATTAATATTTTTTAGTAAGTTATTAATTTTTTACTTAATAAAAGTGCGGGTAACGGGCGCGAGTACGAGCATATAGGTGCCCGGCGGGTATGAGGACGAGCACTAAAGTTACTGCCCACGCGGGTATGGACGCGAGTACGAGCTTTTTTTGAAAACGCAGGTACGTGGACGGACACTGTGGTACCGTACCCAGAGGGTACCCATTACCATCCCTAATGTTTAGAGATGAATTTTAAAGACGGATATTTTCTCCTCTCTAAAAATTGAAAAATTATAAGAATTATACTTCCGAAAAAAGATAGGGGTATTTTTTAAAATGGCTTTTTAGGAGGTGTGAAAAGCACAAATTAGTGGTGGGAAAAGCAATTCCCCAAGCAAGATAGAACATGACAAAAAGCGAGAAAAAGATAGGGATATTTTTTAAAATGGCTTTTTAGGAGGCGTGAAAAGCACAGATTGGTGGTGCGAAAAGCAATTCCCCAAGCAAGATAGAACATGACAAAAAGCAACTAACCAAGCAATAAACTGAAAAGCCATGGGTAACTAATAGAAAAATGATGAAGATGTGTCTGGTGGCTAGCTGAAAATCAATGCAATTTCCAATCGCGAGGGCTGCTTTGCAAATCTTGCACACTGGGAATGACCAATGGCCCACATTGATTGTGAAATAAATATGCAAACAAATTATGGCACATCATTAATGGTACAATATATCAGAGGTGTTATAGAATTCTCTTTTCTTTTTCTTTTTATTTACAAAAATAAATAAGTGACCGGATGAGTTGGATTATGAAAGATTCTAGAAAATGATTTTATTATGGGTAGTTGTGTTGGTTTTATGTTAAATTGCAATAAAACAAATCTCAATTCGACAACTATCAAATTGATTTTATCTGATATTAATTAATAAAACAAATTATATATTTTTCAAAAAAAGTAAAATTAATATACGTTAAAATTAGATTTCCAAAATGGCGTAGTTAACACTCATACAGATTTTAAGTAATTAATTAAATTTATTGAAATTATCCCAATTAAAATTTTACAGAATCTTGATCAAATAAGTAGAATTGTATAAAGGGAAAAAACTGTATATATCCCATATGAGATTTACCGAAAATAGCAAAGATAGTAAATAAAAGTTAAATTTATATTAATGGATCTCATTCTATTGTATATAGGGATGACAATTGGACCCAGACCCGGTGGGTACCCGCAAAAATTACCCACAATGGGTAGGGTAATTACCCACCAGATGGGTATGGGTGCGGGTATGGGTGCGAGTATGGGTAATTACCCACACTTTTTAATGGGTACGGGTACTATGGTACCCTACCCATACCCGCACTTATATAATATATATAATTAATATAATTTATATACATATAATTAATTTAATAAATATATATGTTTATATTATTAATTAATATTTAAAAAAAATAATTTTAATCTATATTATAGTCACCAAAAAACATTAATATATATTACTAATTCAATTAATTTAAATTTTATAATTTTGTCCTACACACTAAAAATAGCAAAACATGAACTGATTTTCATTTCCCCTCCCAATTTTTTAACCTCCCATCCACTTCCACATATGATAGTTGTTTTATAGGTTAAACTTGGATGATATATGGATTATTTTTCATTTAATTTTTAATTAATTTTTATTTTCTAATCAATTTATTTTCTATAGTTAACAAAAGTGCGGGTAATGGGTACGGGTACGGGTACTTAAGTACCCAGCGGGTAAGGGTACGAGTACTAGAATCACTACCCACACGGGTATGGGTCCGGGTCCGGGTATTTTTTTAAAACGCGGGTATGGGGACGGGTATTATAGTACCCTACCCATTGCCATCCCTAATTGTATACGTTCCCCAGCCGTTTATCACAAACCCTTATCAAAAAATTTAGGATTAAATATGTTTTCAATCCCTCAAATATAGTTAATATTTGATTTTAGTCTTATAATTCAAAATCGGTAGATTTAATACTTAAAAAGTGAAAATATATCTTTTTAATCATTATTTATAAAAATTCGTGGTTAATTTATAGTGAAATATGTAGCACAAATATACAATAAAAACTAAATTGATGTATTTTTAATGTTTGAATGATCAAAACCGTCAATTTTAAATTATAGAAACTAAAATTAAATATTAACTATATTTCAAAGGCTGAAAACATATTTAACCAAAATACTTATATTAAAACATTTAAATAAGTACTCCACTATATAGCAAGATCCCGTAAAAAAAGACTACGGTAACAAAATGATTTTTCTAAAACTATATTTTTAATATTGTTTCTGAATAAATTTTCATTATCATTTTTTAAAAAAGTTATTTTAACATCGATCCTTTTAAGAGTGTGTTTGGCTTGCCATTTCAGTTAGGTTGAAAATAGTAGCTGAAACCATTTTAGTAGTGTTTGGGATAGAAGTTTTTTTGGTAGCTACAAGTTTTTCTTAAAAAGCTACTTGGGGTAGCTTTTTTGAAAAAGCTCCAATTTTCAGCTACTAGCTGAAAATTAATTACAAGTTTAACCCTCGATTACCCCCACTTATCATCATTTAATAATTAATGTTGTTCTCAAATCTCATTTTATTATTTTCAACTAGTTTTACCAAACACATTCAATAGCTTTTCAGCTTTCAGCTAGCTTTAACCTTTCAACGAGCTTTTCAGCTTTCAGCTAGCTTTAACCTTTCAACGAGCTTTTCAACTAGCTTTAAGCTTTCAGTTAGTTTTACTAAACACACTCTAAATTAAATAACATTAAAATTCAATTCGAACAAATACTTGTGCCTTTTTACTAAACATTAATTGTCTATTTGGTTTTTAGCTTAGAACACTCAAAATCAATTCTGCAGAATTAATTTTAAATTATTTTCATTCAATATGTTTCATAAATCATAAATAATTCATTTCATGTCATTAATTATATAAATCTATCAAAATTAATTCTAATAAAATGTAGTCTAATTTTAACAAATGCTTGTTCCATCTTAAAATATCAAATTTTTTTATTTGAATATGCTATTCCTATATTGTCCTACTGATTGAATGAATTGTGTAAAGAAAATGTGATTATCTAAAGTTTTTCATGGTGATTGGAGATAAGAGGCACTGCCTGAATAAAAAAACAAACAAAAAGAAAGTACACCAATAAAAAACAAAAGCAAGGCTAAAACAGTCAAAGCGCAAAGCCCGGAATTAGCGTCTTCATTCGGACTGGAACGCGCTTACCTCGCTGCCCTACTCATCGCCTCATGCACAAACATGCTGAGTGTCTGTCTTAGTTAAATATTAATAAAACAGAAATGCGTAAATCACTCTCATTTTTTTTAAGGACCAAGAGAGTTTATAAAAAAAAGTTTGGGAAAAGACTATAAAACCATCTTGAACTTTTACCTCTTATAAATAAGCACCATGAATTTTTAATTTGTCCCAATTAACCCTTAAACTCTTATCATTATTACAATGGGTTCATTCATTAATATCAAGTTAAATAATTACCATAACCAATCTCAATCTTTCGAGATTTTGTATTTCAAATATTAAAAAGACATAAAAAGAGAAAAATTTATATTTTTTTATTCTTAAATTATGTCAAATTTTAAGGATATTTGATATTTTAAAAGCGAAATATGACCATGTTCTTTTAATTTAGAGTTTTTTTTCCTATTTTGTTAATTTTTGGAACATTATTTTATATAATTTCAATATTTTAAACACAATTTTGAAGGGGTGAGATTATATTTGTTAATTTTTTAATTTCACGCTAATGAAATGACAGATTGCAATGATGATGAAAGTTTAAGGATTAATTAGGACAAAATAAAAGTTCATGGTGCCTATTTGCAAAAGGGTAAAAGTTAAGGGTGTTTCTATACTCTTTTCTCAAAAAGATATATTTCAGTTTTTCATTATTGATTAAATTTTACTTTAATGGAAATGTACGGGAAAAAGATTTTACAAATTCATCTAATATTTTTTTATGAATTTAATAAATATATACTATTAATATAAACATTCACTAATGCATTATTGACATATTATTCATTAAATATAATAACTCATGTTATTAAATTTAATATAATTTTTTTATACTCAATGCATATATTAATGATTGATTTGGTTTATAATTAGATAAAATTAATGATAAAAAATGAATTATACACATGTTATTTAAATGTAATTAATTTAAAATTAATTTTGTAAAATCATATTTATTTATTTTTATGTTAATCACATACAATTATGTTCAGGACTAATTAATAATTAAGAGTAAACTAACAAATCAGTCGCTGACTCTGTGGGGACCATGCAGTTTCGTCCCAGACTTTTCTAAAATAGCACTTTAATTCATAATTTATTAAAAAAACATGCACTTTAGTCCTTATTTTATTAAAAAGTATGCACTTTAGTCCTTCACTTTATTGAAAAACATGCACTTTATGCATGTTTTAATAAAGTTAGGGACTAAAGTGCTATTTTAAAAAAGTTAGGGACGAAACTGTATGGTCTCCACAGAGTCAAGTACTGATTTGTTAGTTTACTCTAATAATTAAGTTTCTCACGACTATTTTGCACGGAATCTAGTATGTATATCATGAAATTTATTTTATATTAGATAAAATTTCATCTTGATCTGATTAGTGTGGCATATATAATATATAATTTAATACTATTTACGTAAAACTTTACTTATTAAGAAATAGCATTAAAAAGAAAATATTAAATGACAGTATTGCTTTTTTTTTTAATTATTGAAAAAAAAAAAACTAGTTAACTTAGAAATGAACGAAAACGAAGTACAGAAGAAGGTTAGTACTTAGTCCACTCTTACACAACACGAGACAACCAAACCAAACAAAACCAGAAACCAGCATTTCTATCTATGCCCGTCATCAGCCTCCACTGACCAGGTAAACTCAAGGTTAGGTCCAACTTCTTGCACTTTCTCATGCTTCATTCTTTAACTTCTCTCTCAACTCTCTACCCTTCATTTTCTATGTGGTCTTTCAATCTCTCTACTTTCTTCAGCTTCATTTTTGGTCTTTTTAGTGTCTGATTTATGCTCTTTTGATGCATTTTTTTTAAAAGGGGTGCTCTAAAATTTTATAAATTTCGATTCTTGCTCATTTTTACTAGCTGGGGTGTTCATTGCTTTTTGCTAATTTTAAAATTTTTAGCATCCCCCGCCCCTTGTTTTGTCAATAAAATTTTGTTAATATAATCATTAGCTATTAAATTTTTCTAATCAGTTTTTTTATTGAAAAATAATTTCCTTTCTGCTATCTAGTCCAACTACATATCCTTCTTTTTGTTGGATGACATTGAATCTTTGGATTTGTTGCTTATAGCAAAATTTTGATGTAATATATGGGGTTTGACTTATATGCACACTATTAAGGATTTGAAATTCATACTGAGATCTTGTGTCTTGTGTTAACAGTTGATGTGGGCTTAGATCCGAGTGATGAAAGTTAGGCAATTGGCAGCACAAAATAATTCAGTGTGAAGCAATATGGGGAACACATGTGTTGGTCCTAGCATTTCAAAAAATGGTCTTATTCAATCAGTTTCTGCAGCAATTTGGCGGTCCCAATCGCCTGAAGGATCAGTGTCTAATAGAGAATCTGTAAATGAGGGAACAACTAATGAGCCTG
The DNA here is from genome assembly GCA_026901365.1 of Sesbania bispinosa. NCBI lineage: Eukaryota > Viridiplantae > Streptophyta > Magnoliopsida > Fabales > Fabaceae > Sesbania > Sesbania bispinosa. The sequence goes on from QLOH01000398.1 coordinate 374,649, forward strand.
AATCACCCTTACCTGTCCAAAACAAACCTCCTGAGCAGATAACTATGCCAAAACCAGAGACAAAACAAGAAACAAAATCTGAAATGGAACCGGAAAAAGAAAAGGAAAAGGAAAAGGAAAAGAAGAAATCCAGGAAACCTGCTTCTGTGAAGAGAGTTTCTAGTGCAGGACTTCGTGTTGATTCTGTGTTACTGAGAGAAACTGGTAATTTCAAAGAGTTCTTCAGTCTGGGGAGAAAACTTGGACAGGGTCAGTTTGGGACAACATTCTTGTGTGTGGAGAAGGCAACTGGACATGAGTATGCCTGTAAATCTATTGCAAAGAGGAAGCTGGTAACTGATGACGATGTTGAAGATGTGAGAAGAGAAATTCAGATAATGCACCATTTGGCCGGGCATCCTAATGTTATATCCATCAAAGGTGCTTATGAGGATGCAGTGGCTGTTCATGTTGTGATGGAATTATGTGCAGGTGGTGAGCTTTTTGATAGGATTATTCAGCGTGGGCATTATACTGAAAGAAAGGCAGCTGAACTTACTAGGACTATAGTTGGGGTTGTGGAAGCTTGTCATTCACTAGGTGTGATGCACCGAGACCTTAAACCTGAGAATTTTCTCTTTGTCAATAAGCATGAGGATTCACTTCTCAAAACCATTGACTTTGGATTATCTGTGTTCTTTAAGCCAGGTATTTTTCTAAGGTCATTCTATAGTATTATGATTAAATACATATAGAGAAGCTACCATTTTGGTCCTTGAAAGCTTCCCCCTTAACTTTTAATTCTATCTATTATGAGTCCTTAGAATTTTGAGTTCATCTCAATTCGGTCTTACTATGCACATTTATGGTGCAAGATCAACAAAATGCATGTGAAATGTATACAAAACGGCCTAGTTGAGATGCATTGAAACATTTATAAAGACACAACCTATAAAATTTAAAATTTAAAATTGAGGGCCTAAATTGAGAAAAAATATCCCAAGACCAAAATAGTTGCTTTCTGTAAATTTTTATATGAAAGAAACATACACTCAATCAGGATGGGAGCAGGGGTGGGGGTGGAGATACCATTGGCAGCTGAATTTGGTCTGCAGGCTTCAATTATCTTGAATTTCATGATTTTCTGAATCTTTTATATACAATATGCTTCATAGAACTGGATTAATATTTAAAGGTGTTCGGCATTTGAGGATATGGAATGCATTACATTTGCTTGTGTATGACCTTGTTAACTGCTTTGTCCTATAGACTTTTTAGTGTCAAAAGGCTTGATACTTTTCATTGACTTTGTGAAATCTTTGAAGTTTTGAAGACTTTTCCATCTTTTATATTCTATGTTAGCAACAATAGAAAGTCCTTAGTTTTTGAGCATTGATGTAATCATTACTTGTTAGAGTGCTATAAATTCTTGGGAGAAAAGCAATGTGATAGACTATATATCCAATTTTGAGTTCTAATTGGGGTTGTGTGTTTGATTTGTCATGCCTGCAACTCTTTGTATACTGTTTGATTTGTAGTGTTGGACTTAAAGTGTGGTTAATTTTTCGATTCTTTCTTCATTTGTTTTTAGTGCATATGTATGTGTGTGTATATATATATGCTTTCATTGTGTCATGAACCTGAACATATTTTAACTGAAGCTTCATGCAATTTGAAGAAGTAAATTGATTGCATGGAGAAAAACTGATGATATTTTGCTTCCAGGTGATATATTTACCGATGTGGTTGGCAGCCCATATTATGTTGCCCCAGAAGTTTTGCGGAAGCGTTATGGTCCTGAAGCAGATGTTTGGAGTGCTGGAGTTATCCTTTACATTCTTTTGAGTGGAGTACCTCCATTTTGGGCTGGTGAGATGTTTTGGATTTATTTGAACAGTGAAATTTTAACCTGCAGTCTTGTAAATTTATGCCTGTGTTTTTCTGATTATTCTCTCTTTGTATGCTTATAATGGATGTGTAGAAAGCGAACAAGGAATATTTGAGCAGGTTCTGCGTGGTGATCTTGACTTCACTTCAGATCCATGGCCTGGAATTTCTGAAAGTGCAAAAGATTTAGTAAGGAAAATGCTTGTTCGCGACCCTAGAAGGCGGTTGACTGCACATCAAGTATTATGTAATTATAGTTTTACTAATTGATTTCCAGTCATGATCTTAACATTACTTTGGTCTTTGCAAGGGTGTGAGAGTTAAGTTGGACAATACTGATGTTCAATTTTGTGGTTTGGCAAAAACTTCTTGTGACAGTGTTAGTCAGTTATGAAGAAAAGGTCTTCTATGTCTGACTCTCACTTCAATATTTGAGGCAAAAATCATCATTATCTGGCTGTGTAAAATAGCTACTGGACTTCTGTCTGGGGAAAATGGCTATATTCAAACATTTGCCTTTTATGATTCTTAGCATATAAGTCTTATATACTTTGACATCGAAAAATTGAGCCTTGAGTAACCTTCCTAAACCATGCTCTTGACATGTCATATTATGACATATTTTGCATCTGGATCTTTCATTTACCTACCAGTAAACATTTTTTGATAATCCATCTAAAGTTGCAAGTAACAATAAAGACTACATTTTCTTTTTGGTGTGAAGAGTGCATTCTAATTGTTTAGTGCTGTTTATATTAAAAAAGAAGTATAACAGATTTGATCAAGTGCTCATTTTATCATACTTTCATGCATTAAGACATTCACTACAATGATGTCACTAAAATATGTGATGGTTGTGTGTGGATTGCTTGTCCTATTTGTATCACAAGATTGATGGGGCTTCTCCTTAATAATAAGGGAAGTATAATAGTTCTTCTGTGGTGTTGTGGATTAACCATTTCTATGCTTTATAGGAAAGCCCAAGCCAGTTACTTTGGACAATTTTAAAATTATTATCAGATTTGGAATAATATCACATTCCAAGAAACTGTTTTTCCTTCCTTATATATGTTTAATTTTCTGTAGGTCATCCTTGGATTCAAGTTGATGGTGTAGCTCCTGACAAGCCACTTGACTCCGCAGTATTAAGTCGCTTGAAGCAATTTTCTGCAATGAACAAGCTCAAAAAAATGGCTCTTATAGTAAGTATATGGATGTAGAAGCTTGAAATTTGTTTCTTTTGTGATTTGGACTTGATATCAATACATAAAATTAGGTATTAAGAAACTTACAGTAAATATGTTAGATTGGAAGTCTTTTCATTATGTATTTCTGGCTGAAGTTGAAAATGAGATGTTATAATTAGCACCTTTTCATTTTTCAGATCATTGCAGAGAGCTTATCTGAAGAAGAAATAGCTGGCTTAAAAGAAATGTTCAAGATGATAGATGCAGACAACAGTGGTCAAATCACTTTTGAAGAACTTAAAGCTGGTTTGAAAAGAGTGGGTGCTAATCTTAAGGAGTCTGAAATTTATGATTTAATGCAAGCGGTAAGTATCATTTTAAGCATGTTTTATAAAATAGAAAGAAACATGTGGTATTAGTTAGGTGATGATATGCTAAATGAATGAAAAGTGAAGATACTTTGCAACGGTTAAGCTTGCTATAATTAAATTGGGTCTTAATTTTTTCAGTTCATATTGGCTGTTTCTGACATGAATTCTCTTGCCCTTAATAGAAGTTAGAACGGCTTGATAATGATATAGTAATCAGTTCAGTGATTATTCGTTAATTGTTTTTTGAAGTCTTAATTTGTAATTTTAAATGAGGCTGTGGTAGTCATTTTAATAACAGGTAGGTTTTTTTTTTTTGGGGGGGGGGGGGTGGAATTTGGAAATTGTGAAGAATTCTAACTCAATGAAGTGGAAAAACAGAAAAAGACAACTTTCCTCTTGAATTTGGGTGAAATAACTAAACCAATATACTTTCTTGATCAAAACACAATAATAATATCTTCCATAAAATTATTTTTTGTTAATTTGATCTTGGCATTTGTAGCAAGTAGTATATGCGGCATTTGACCAGAGTTTACAGTGATGTTCCATTAAGGAACTGGAAAACAATGATTTTATTGAAACTACTACTCACTGCCAAACCTGCGTTGGGAATACCTGTATCAGAGGGAATATCTGTATGTAGAATGATAGGAAGACTCTCACAATGACAGACCTGAGATGGAATACAGCATAAATGGATTTGGATAGTTCCTCAAGGTCAAGGATGGGCAAGAATGTGATACATGACATGGGTCTCTCAATTACAAAAATTTGATTGTGTATATATTTACTGCTGTGGTACCAAATCTGTCACAGCATAGACATATATTTAGGGACCACATACTAAAAATTGTAGGAGACAAAAATTAAAATCAATAGCAAGGAGCATTGAAAGCCTAGGTCTAGCTCTAACAAGTAACAAGTTGTAGGAAAAATCCGAACCATGACATTTAATGAAGAGAGCAGTGATCTTTGAACCAACATATTTTTTGTTATATACACAAGTATTTATATATTTAAGCAAGCATGAAAACTTAAAAAAAATTTGAAGTTTAAAACGTACTTAGAAATCACTCCCGAAATGTCTTGTATAAATAAATGTTGTGAGAAGCACTATTTAAAGTTGTAGAACTTCAGACCAAGTGTTGGTTCAGACTTCAGACATATTCTAGACACAGAAACAGCTCGATATTTGGCTGTGTCAGTGCTTCACTTGTTTATAAATTTTGAGAGGCAACAACCTCTTGCCCCTGATTTATTTGCATTACAATTCTCCTGCCTTGCTTTCAGTTCTAGTACCATATGCTACTATTAAAATAGTTATGGATAGCATGTTTTCATCAAACTTGAAGACAAGTCTATCATTTGTTTTTTAGTCATATATTAGATGCCAAAGTCATGAACTTTGATATGAAAAGTAAAATTTACCATATTCAGTCATATATACTGGATATTTCACTTAAAAACAAAAGATTTCAAATCAAAATTGGATGAAAAAGGGGATTTTCATGTTTCTAAGAACTTTTCCTTTATCATAGATTCATAGTAATAAGTTAATGTATTTTATTTAATAAGCTAACTCCACCCTAACATAATACTATACCTTGAAATTGTAGGCTGATATAGATAACAGCGGGACAATTGATTACGGTGAATTCCTTGCCGCAACACTGCATCTTAACAAGATTGAAAGAGAAGATCATCTATTTGCAGCCTTTTCTTACTTTGATAAAGATGGAAGTGGCTATATTACTCATGAAGAACTTCAACAGGCTTGTGATGAGTTTGGCATAAAAGACGTCCGCTTGGAAGAGATAATCAAGGAAATTGATCAAGATAATGTAAGTGGTTTACAATTCTACACAGTTCCTTTTCTACCTGTGTTGCTTGAGCACAAATAAATTACTTGGCTTGCTTATCCTTTCTATCTATCTCCTCTTTAATATCTTCAGTTCAAGACTAACCTTGGTACAGATGTCTCTGTTGTTTGTGTATGAATCCCATCACACACTCACTCTCTGAACAAGAACAATTAAAAGAATTAGTATGTTATGTTCAATGTTCTGCAAAAAAATTGAACACCTTTTAGCAAAAATCTGACCGTGTTTTATCATATGCAGGATGGACGCATAGATTATAATGAGTTTGTGGCTATGATGCAGAAAGGAAATCTTCCTGTGGTTGGTAAAAAGGGCCTAGAAAATAATTTCAGCATTCGTTTCAGGGAGGCATTAAAATTGTAGTGTTCATTGTCACCATTGATATATTTTTTTTCCATTTCATATATCCACCCCCATTCCCTCTTATTTTTTATTTGAAAGTTCCAAGATTTTATGCTTTAGTACAAGTCCATGGGAGCCAGTTGAGCCTTTCTCTTCTGCAGTTACTTTGTTTGTGTCCAATTTACATGGATTTTTGTAATTACAAGAATATATTAAACAGAGATATCTGGTGGAATTTTACTGTTATAGAGGAAAGTGGTTGTTTATCATTGGATTGATAGTGCATGCAAACACCTGAAGAGATGGCTTAACATGGCCTCAGTTAAGAACTCTTCAAGTATGAGGAAATGTGATGCAAGAGAGATGTCATTGTGTACAAACAATATGACAGTGATCCATATTCGAGAAAGGAACAAACTCCTCAAAATGAATTTCATATAACAGTTTAATGCTTATTTACACTCTCGGATTCTCTATAGAATCATGTAGATTACAATGCTAGCAACTTGCTATGCAAATGATTACTAAGTAAACTAACGTACGCTTTAGCTAAACCACTTGACAATTCAATTATTAGTTATGTTACTAGCCACTCCTATTCCCACCCTCCCCTTTTTTCTTTTCTATATTTCCCTAACTACCCCCTCTCCCCTCCCCTACCCCACCGCCCCGCCACCACCCCTTCCCTAACCCAACGCCGAAGGTTGTGAAACCTTGTGCATTGGTGACGCTAAATCCACGATTGCGGTTGGAGCTGATTTCATGCCTCTGAAGCTTCCTAACTCTATTGATGAAGCCATCTCCGGCGCCACCTCTGTGCGGATTCTTCTTCACCATCACTTTCCAGTCACAGCACGACCTTAGACTCACCGTGATCCTCCTCCCGCCGCCGCCTTCCATGTTGGCGAACCCCTTCCTGAACACTGCTAAGGAGTGCTTCTGCTTCCTCTCTTTGCCACCGCACTCGAAATTCACTTTCTCCACTGATCAAAAGTTTCTAGTGGGGAACTTGGATTTCCACAAAATCCAATGTACCTCCCATCACAGGGGTTAAATGTTAATTGAAAGAGAACCAGAAAGTGGGGGGGGGGGTGAGAAAGACTGAGATTGAAAACCAGAGACAGTGAGAAGGAAAGAAAAGAGAGGGATGAGGCAAATTGAATTCCAGACACGGTTGTCTGTAAGTCATTTTTTTTTTAATTGGCTTATGGATACATGTGTCCTCAAACCTCAAACCAATTCTGGAGCAATTTTGAAAAAAAAGAATGGCTTACAAACACAAGTGTACGAAAGCCAGAATTGGTTCCAAGAAACCTATGTTTGTAAGCCAATTTTATTCTCGTTCCAACACTTCACATTCGGAGGACACGGATCCTCTCCCGTAAAAAAAACGGGAGAGGGTGCAGTTTCAAGATCAAACGGTTGCCATTTTTTTTGATAATTTTTTAAAATTTTTTTTAAAATTAAACGGCCGAGATCTCGTCCCGTTTTTTGCGTACGGGAGATGATCTCGGCCCACATTCGGAAGGGTGGGGTAGTGAGGGAACTAATTTTCAAAAAAAAAAAACAAGAAGGATAACAAAGGCCTCTGTTACTAATAGCTGAAGCCTTTTACCCTAGCTGGAGGTTTCTTGCTAGCCTATTCTCTAGTTGGGTGATTATGTGAGTCTTAATCCCCTTTTCATTCCCTTCATGGTTCACCCGTGTGTGAGATTGGTGAATGATATTAAATCTCTTACCTCTCATTATTTTGGCCTGGGTTGGATACACATCTTCAGGGAGGGTAATTCTGTTACAAATTGCGTGGTTAGAGCATTCATGGATATAAGTCTTAGAGTCTTTGATGTTCTCCCTTCTTTTACTTCTTTTTTGACTTTTTTGTTAGATAATAATGCTTCTGACATGGGCAGAGGTTGCCTTAATTAATTTGTCTCTTTGGGGGACTTGCCCCCTTTTATTAAAAAAATCGAAACAATCTTTTCATAGCAAAATCTTATTTACTTGACATTTATTTGGAATAACATTCTTTTCTAGAAAAGATTTCTTACATTTATGAATGTTCTATCTATTTTCATCCATCCTAAAATAATTTCATTATAAATTTATGCTTTATATGTAATATGTTAAATTATTTTATTGTTTTTACATATAGCTAAGTGTTAGATTGGATAAATGAAATGTCAATATAATGTAAATAAATTGTTTAAATTGAATATCACATGGAAATAATTTTCAAATTGCTTCAGATATAAATATACATATTTGCAATCACAGTAATTTTAAATTTATTCAACAATGTAATTCATAGAATTTGAAGCATCTCTACAAAACAAATCAAACATCACTTTGACATTTTCTATATACATATATTTGAATAAACATTTAAATAATTAAACATCACAAGATTTCAAATAATGGTTCACATTAATAGTAAGAGATAATGAATGTATTATCAAAAATATTTTTTTGTAGTTTTTTAAAAAGGATAGCATGTATTTGGCTTTTTGACCGTACAGGGGCGAAAAAAAATTTAATTACCTAAATAATGTTAGTTAAAAAGAAATTGCTCTGTCTGGGGTGAAAGTGACAGCTTTAGGCTAAGGCGCTTGGGCCTGTTGCACCTCTAGGAGAGATTTTTTCATAAAGCGCTTAAGTCAAAAGCGCATCAAGATTTGAATTGGAAAAAAATAAATTAAAGGGATGTAGGAGTGCAGGTGAGGCGGAATCTGGGTGCAGGTTGGGGTTGTAGGGTGCAGTTGGTTTCAGTTTGGGGTAGTAGGGCGCAGGGGTAGGGGGAATCTGTGCAGGGTAGGAGGATGATAGGGGTGCAAGGGTAGGGGGAATCCCGACAGAGGCGTGCGTTGATCAACGTCTGGGAGGGTGACGCGTAGAGAGGAGGCGCATGAGCCTTAGGCGCCACATGTGCATGGTGTAAGGCGCTGGAGGGTCAAGCTCCTTTTGTGTCCCCCACGCGCTGACAAGACCAATCAATGACAGTGTTGTCTCGTGTGAGATTCGGGAATCTCTCCCTTGGGAAGGCACACAATGCAGAAACGCGTGAGATTCTTGGGAATATCTGTAAGGAACTTTTTGACCGAAATTGTGAGGAGAATTTCATCCCTTGCATGTATATATAGGTACATATGTGTAGTGTAGCATAGTAATGTAAGTTAGTTGAGTTTTGAGAGATTGAGTGAGTATTCTGAAGCATTTTGTATTTTGAATCCTTTTGTACTGCAATGGCTTGTGAAAGAGTTATTCATCCTGGTCCAAAAGATAAATCACTATTGCGTCTGCAAGATGTCCATGTTTATGAGTGCATTTGGAACGGTGAAAAAGATAGAATATGTTGAGTATCCAAATGAAAATGTTGTACAGGTAATGATGAACTGCCAACATTGTCAATGTCTGCATATAATTCAAGCACTGTCATCAACGACTGCTGCTCAAAAGCGTGGACCATACATTCCACATCTTCATCGTCACATATTCGAAGACCTGTATATTTGGTTGGATTTTGTGATACTAAAAATCTACACGTCAACCTAGAAACAATTTGATTACATGAAAGATTTAATTTTTTAAAGATCTTCCTTTTCAACAAATCAAAACTGATTCTACGTTTTATCTGAATAGATCTCTTTCCACCTTCAAACATTATACCCTGAACACCTTCATATTTTCTACCATTCCAATAAACAAAAGTAATAATTTGACTCATTTTTTAAAAATCAAAATACAAACACAATTTAAAACAACTTATCAAAATAAACCAACACAAACGACTAAGAATTGTAATATGGGCACAGAAAGAGTAATGTTGCTAGCTGATGAGTTCTCATATATGGCAGCAGGTATTTATACACTCAATTGAATCATTAATATGACACCAGAATATTTTGCAACGAATATATTCGCGACAGGGGTTGACAGAGTGATTGAAAAGGTGAAAGCGCTTGGCATAAAGACGCCACATGTAAGGCGCCACCACCTCCAGCGCTTCTACATGGAAGAGCTACACCCTCTAGCGCCTTGTGTCCAGATAATGGGTGGCGCTACTCCTTGAAGCGTCTTGCTTTATGCGTGTTGTCATGAAACGCTTTAACCTTAAGCGTCTCCAAGAAAATCCCTCACGTATGGCGCTTTAACATCTTGCGCCTTGTGCCAACTCTTTCCACGCTGTCATTCTTCACCCCAGACAGAGCAATTTCTTTTCATCTTACATTATTTAGGTAATTAAATTATTTTTTTGCCGCTGTACGGTCAAAAAGCCCATGTATTTATAAATGAAAAGTTGATTATTATTGTTAGACTCAAAGAAGAAGGGAAAAGAAAAAATACTGAGGACCTATTTGGGACTTAGCTGTGAGTTTTCACTTGTTGATTTCTAAATGAAATTTGAAAAGTGAAACATGTTTGACTAAATTAGAACTATTTTGAATTTTAGTTGAATCTTAAAACACCTTTAACTCAATTTTTAAATCAATTCTTTTTATAAACCTTCATCCCCGCCCATCGTTTCATGTATCTCCACCCCATTTATTGATACTCAACACAATTTACTATCACTACTGCTTGGAACCTTCACCATTGCCATTGTCATTACTCGTTTTCATTCAACACCTTTTCACCATTGCCATTTTCGGCATTAGAGCAAAGTGGGGTTAAAGTAATTTATCTATATCATATCTCCTTGTTCTGACCAACATATTACAATGGTTTTTAAAAACTAGAGACTATAAAAAATTGTAATTAAAAAATAATTTTAATTTTAAAAATATTTCAAAATCCATAACAAACAAGTAAAAATCATAGCAAAAAAGACCTAAAATATTTTATTTTTTGTCATGTTTGGTAAAATTAGCTGATTAACTAGCTGCTAGCTGATAAGTTCTGAGCTTATAATTCAGCTTATAAAATTAGAAGTATTCGATAAAACTAACTGATAAACTAATTGTATATGTAAAATAACACAAAAGGACGTATTTACAAGTTTTATTATATAAATTCTATTTTTTCTAAACAAAAATATATTATTAAGTAATTATAATTTTAATTTTTTGTTATAAATTTTAATTTCTTATTAACATTTTTAATAATAAAATATCTTATTAACATCTTTATCTTTTCCCCTCTTATTATTATCAGCACATATAATTGCATTTTGCTCTGGCATTTATGAGTGTAAAACTACTATATTTAATACTATTTAATACTTTTTCATTTATTAATATATTTATTTCATTTTAAATTTAAATTGCAAAGTGAAGCAAATGGGGAATTGATTAATTACCTTTCCATCTTTATTGTTTTCCTCTTTTTATCACCAACATATATAAATCCCGCGTGAGGTTTAGGAGTGCAAAGGCAATTAGTACATTTAATTTAATTTAATATTATTATTTTTCAGTAGCAGTGTTTTAACATTTGAAATAACTTATTTACTTGATATTTATTTGGAATAACTTTTGAAACAATCTTTTCATAGCAAAATCTTATTTACTTGATATTTATTTGGGGATCCGGCTCCTCTAAAGTGAGCTTCTCACTTTAGAGAATAAAATGAGTTAATCTACATCCTTGATCTATTTAATGATTAAGATTAATTTAGTAATTTTAAAAATTTAAAAATAACTTCCTCCACCCTTCAATCTCTTTCCTTAGATACCCTCGACGCCGCCGCTCTTAGAAACTGCTTCATTGCCACCGTCTTCCAAATTCCAATTCATCAAAACTAACGACCCCAACATCAGAGATCCACCCTCCATGAAATCTCCAAATCACGATAAAACCTTCGGTTTAATGGAGGACTCTCCATGATTTTGTGCCAGTTTCTATGCTTGTCCTGGTGGTTGAGATTGTTGGCCATGTTGTGCTTAGTTTACAATAAGGTTGTTCAAGAAACAAGACAAATGCAGAAAAAACACGAAAATACACACAGGCGGTGAAGGAATTAGTAGAATCCAAAATGGTTTGAAAGATTACTTCATCCAAAATGGTTTAATTAATAATGCAAAGATGAAGGAGCGTGACACTTGTGATGATTGCGAATTGTCTGTTGTGGCAAATCGTGAAAGATCAAATTACGTGGCGAAAGGTTTTTAATTGTCACCAAATTGGATTCTAATTTTTAAACTATTAAATTAAAAGAATATTAATCTCAACCATTAAATTAATCAAGGGTGTAAATTAACTCACTTTACTCTCTAAAGTGAGAGCCTCACTTTAGAGGAGCCAAATCCTTTATTTGGAATAACATTTTTTTTAGAAAGATTTCTTACATTTAGGAATGTTTTGTCTATTTTCATCCATCCTAAAATAATTTCATTATAAATTTATGCTTTATATGTAATATGTTAAATTATTTCATTGTTTTTACATATAGCTAAGAGCATCCACAATGGAGCAACTCCATTTGAGTGCTTCCAATGGGACCCATCTGTACACATCACTCATTTTCACTATTCCCAATAGAAGCACCTCCAGACACTTTACCTCTACAATGGAGCAACTCTCTTTGGGTGCTTCCCAATACACAACAACTCATTTTTTATTATTTATTGATTGATTTATAACTTGCTCTAGCTAGCAACCTTTGCCCATGAATCAACTTTTTCAATTGCTTCCAATGGCAATTGCTCAAGAAGCAACATTACTTCCCTGGCATAGTTGCTTCCTTGGCTATTGATAAAGATGCTCTAAGTGTTAGATTGGATAAATGAAATGTCAATATAATGCAAATAAATTGTTTAAACTGAATATCACATGGAAATAATTTTCAAATGGCTTCAGATGTAAATATATATTTGCAATCACCATAATTTTAAATTTATTTAACAACTTAATTCATAGAATTTGAAGCATCTCTACAAAACAAATCAATCATCACTTTGACATTTTCTTTGTACATGTATTTGAATAAACATTTAAATAATTAAAAATGACAAGATTTCAAATAATGGTTCACATTAATAGCAAGAGATAATGAATGCATTATCAAAAAAAAAATTGTAGTTTTTTAAAAAGGATAGCATGTATTTGTAGATGAAAAGTTGATTATTATTCTTAGACTCAAAGAAGAAGAAAAAATACTAAGGACCTATTTGGGACTTAGCTGTGAGTTTTCACTTGTTGATTTCTAAATAAAAATTTGAAAAGTGAAACATGTTTGGCTAAATTAGAACTATTTTGAATTTTAGTTGAATCATAAAACACCTTTAAATCAAATTTTAAATAAATTCTCTTTATAAACCCTCATACCCGCCCATTGTTTCATGTATCTCCACCCCCGTTTATTGATACTCAACACAATTTACTATCACTAGTGTTTGTCTGCTTGGAACCTTCACCATTGCCATTGTCATTACTCATTTTCATTCAACACCTTTTCACCATTGCCATTTCCATCATTAGAGCAAAGTGGGATTAAAGTAATTTATCTATATCATATCTCCCTTGTTCTAACCAACATATTACAATGGTTTTTAAAAACTAGAGACTATAAAAAAATTGTAATTAAAAAATATAAAACTAAAAAATAATTTCAATTTTAAAAATATTTCAAAATCCATAACAAACAAGTAAAAATCATAGCAAAAAAGACCTAAAATATTTTATTTTTGGTTATGTTTGGTAAAATTAGCTGATTAACTAGCCACTAGCTAATAAGTTCTGAGCTGATAATCCAGCTTTAATTATAAGTGTTCAATAAAACTAACTGATAAACTAATTGTATATGTAAAATGACACAAAAGGACGTATTTACAAGTTTTATTATATCAATTCTATTTTTCTTAAACAAAAATATATTATTAAGTAATTGTAATTTTAGATTTTTTTTATAAATTTTAAATTCTTATTAACATTTTTAATAATAAAATATCTTATTAACATCTTTATCTTTTCCCCTCTTATTATTATCAGCATGTATAATTGCATTTTGCTCTGACATTTATGAGTGCAAAACTAATACATTTAATACTCTTTAATACTTTTTCATTTATTAATATATTTATTTCATTTTAAATTTAAATTGCAAAGTGAAGCAAATGGGGAATTGATTAATTACCTTTCCATCTTTATCGTCTTCCTCTTTTTATCACCAACATATATAAAATGCATTTTCCCGCGTGAGGTTTAGGAGTGCAAAGGCAATTAGTACATTTAATTTAATTTAATATATTATTTTTTAGTAGTATTAATGCCATTTCATTTAATAATGATTTCTTTACCAAAAAAAAATTTAACAATGATTTTATTTTATTTTAAAATTGAATAGCAAAATGAACAGAATGGGGAATTATTAATTATTAATTATTATTTTTAATTAATTAATAATTACATTCACCCTTGCTTTAATTACATCTCTGTATGCCTTTTTTGTTTAAAAAACAAAGAGTGAGAAAAAAAAGTGAAAATAGTGAGATTCTCTATCTCACTCACCGGATATCCGTTACCCACTCACCCAGTTCCATTATTATTCTGATACAATTATTTTTTCGTGTATTTTATTTAATTTAATTTTATTCGTCCCATTCTTTTTCTCTCTCTACGATTAAAACCCTAATTTTGCACGCTCCCAACTCTCTCTTGATTTCGAAGCTCCCTTACCGTTTTCTCGCTCGCTCTTGCTCTCTGCCTCTCTCTCATGGCGACGGCGCGTGAAGAGAACCCTTACGAAGGCGGTGGAGGGTTCGGCAAGTTCCGAAAGCGACCGTTCCGGAGAACCCAAACGACGCCGTACGATCGTCCGCCGACAGCGCTGAGAAACCCTAGCAGGAACAACAACAGCTGGCTCTCGAAGATCGTTGATCCCGCGCAGAGGCTCATCACTTATAGCGCCCACAAACTCTTCTCCTCCGTTTTCCGCAAGCGCCTTTCTCCTCCTCCCCCTCCTCCCTCAGGTTTCTCTTTTTTCTTTTTTAAATTAACTTATCTATTCATTTAATTTAACAAAGCTTCTTTCTTTCATTTCTAATGTTTTTTTAATGCGAATTGCTGGTTTTTGTTTTTCATGTTTAATTAGGGAATATAGCCTCTTTCGGTGTTATTGCTAATTAATAATGTCAATGTCTTGAATTTTGATGCACTCATTGTCGTTGTTGGGTTATTGTTGTGCGTTTCAAAAAACTAGTTGAATTTTAGTCCCTGTGACGTGGGATGTATGTTAAAGCTTGAAACTTTTGTAATGGTCTGATACTATGTGTTCTGATGCTTACTAAATAACAAGTCTTGTGTTATACTTTCTTCATAAGACGTGTCTTCATAGGCTTCCATTTGTCAGGGCAGTGCTAGAGGTTAGTGTAATTAAACACAACGTAAACGCATTATTCAATTGAGCTCGATATGTTGAAAAGATAGAGATCAGTGAGTCTAACATTTGAAAACAGAACGATGAATGGCAAAAAGCCTTTATATTATGTTGGTATGTTATGACTGAGCACGAGCCACAAACCAGTCTTTCTAATCTGTAGGAAAGGGATATTGTACTGGATTACAGCTCTGAACAGACTTGGATTGGCTTTGGGTCGGTGTATGACCAGAATGGATTTGATGTAGAGTTGTTCCCATCTGACCGCTGATATGATATTAGTTTGTAAACAATATCTTCAAGAATGTGATAAAAATGGTATAATTTGTACACTTAAATCAGAATGTTTCTCAGCAATAAAGTTTTTGGCTTGCACATCTAATTTGTTAGCTGAGATAAGACATTGTAAATGAGAAATAGGGTGGGACAAAGGCTTTGAAATTCTTATGCAGGTTTTCTGTGGTCCTTATATTTTATGTGTAGAAATTGTAGTAAACTGTTATAATGGTATACGCTATGAGTAACTTGTTAGCTGCAACTTTTCTGTGATTTTTCAGTTATTTTTCCTTTTCATTTTCTTTGCCGTTTTTCTCTGATTTCTCTGATGTGAAAGTAAATCATATGGTTCCATCTTTCATGGCTTTTTTAGGCACAGAAACAGTACAGGAAGCGAAGGACAATCACCAGGAAGCAGCTACCTTTGTAAGTACGCATGCTTAACACATATTATTCACTGTTTTCATCTCTTTAGGAATCATATTTTAAGTGAGATGCCCATGCATTTGATTTTAAGATTAAATCGTGTAGCATTTTATGTTACCTTTGTGCGACTAAAAGTATTCCAGTTATTTCTTTGTTTAAACACAACTTCTCAATGTCATACCAAATCTACTTTGACATATTTATTTGTCTTGACTCTTGAAGAAATTCAATTAATTTCTATGCCTCTTTTTTTTTGTTTGCTTTCCAACTTATCTCGGCACGTGTTTTATCTTTGTTAGTTAAGGACTCTTTAATGGGGACATATTCATTCTGTAGCTTCAAATTGCATTCTAGGATGTTCTTAGTCAGCACAATTCATACTTTAACTCTTTAAGGCCCTCCATAGAGATTCTTTTGGCACATTCAACAAATGGTGGTTGAATGTACTTCTGCCTTTCTGCATAGGATAGAAACCTGTGCTTAAGATCAATTGACATCACTTTTGGAGTTGAATTGTGGTTTTTTTCCTGAAAACAACTTGGTTAAAACTTGGCATGGTATTTAATTACAGCGTACTTTGTGAGGACTGAGGAATAAAGTTTTCATGGAGTAAGTATATGTTTGGCGCAGCTTTTTTTCGGCTTCCCTTCTCCTTTTAAGGAGAAGCTGGGCCAAACAATCTTTCTCAAAAGCTCTTAAAATAAATAAGTAGCTTATCTGTAGTGAAGAGAATGAGCTTTTAAAAAAGCTACCTTGAGCAGCTTTTTCATGAAAAATGCGGAGCTTATTTTCAGGTGTTTACGGTTCGACTCTTACAAATTGCATTTTATGGTATTTTTCATTTATTATTTTATTAAATTTGTCCATCATCTCTACCTTCTCCGTCCATTGTCAGTTTCCCTTCCTTGATTTGATGTTTGATCGTCTCTCTCTTTCTATTGCGTTTTCTGCCTGATGGAGTTTTCAACTTTTCTTGAGATTGTAAAAGGACAAAACTTAGCTCCAGTGCTTTATATCCTTGCTGTCCAGTTTCCAATCAAATATTGCCAGGTGGTCATTTATTTCCACATCACAGTTAAAGGAGTAAAATTCACGTTAACTTTCCTTTCCTTTATTTCTTTTTTCCTCCTCCATTGCCTATGGACTGTCACTGTGCGTGAATCTCTCATGGTATATGAACTTCTTTAGACACCATCATATTTTCTTTTAGTCTGAACTCTATTTTGCCATCACACTCACAAAACTCCAATGCTTTATTTTTTGTGTGCATTCTTTGCTTGAAATACTCTATAAACTAATATTTTCTAGCGTATTCTTTGCTTGAATTTGAAACAATTTTTCCAAAAATAATTTTCTTACATGTAAGTTATATGCAAGGTCTCAAAGATATGTACTTTATTTCTTAAAGAAAATTATTTTTGAAACAATTGTTTCAAATTCAAGCAAAGAATACGCTAAAAAATATTAGTTTAATTATTGAGTATCCATTTCAAGCAAAGAATGCACACAGAAAACAAAGCATTGGAGTTTTGTGAGTGTGATGGCAAAATAGAATTCTGACGAAAGAAAATATGATGGTGTCTAAAGAAGTTCATCTACCATGAGAGATTTACGCACAATGACAGTCCATAGCCCATAGGCAATGGAGGAGAAAAAAAGAAATAAAGGAAAGGAAAGTTAATGTGAATTTTGCTCCTTTAACTGTGACGTGGAAATAAATGACCACCTGGCAATATTTGATTGGAAACTGGACAGCAAGGATATAAAGCACCGGAGCTAAGTTTTGTCCATTGTAAAAATATTTTTCTTGTACCAGCCTTTCTACGTGATGACCCATTTGATTACTCAATACATTTTTCTTGTCGAGTCTCCTTCATTTGCTTTTAAATTTTTTCTCATTATTACTATACTATTATTTCTATTAATTCATTTAATAATTAGTAACTAGTTTTTAAACAGTTATTCTTTATGCTTCTCTTCAATCATATAATAATAATGTCTATAAAACTAATATTTTATTATATTTTTATATAATTAATTTATTTAAATATATATCTTAAAATATATTTTTTAATAATAAATATATTAAAATATAAAAAATTTATTAGATTTAAAATGAATAATTTAAATTTAACATGAGTCTCATTTTCTATAAAAAGGTTTTAAAATTATTAGAGTTTATTTTAAATTAAACATTTTCCAAACAACTTGAAATGTATAAGTATCTTTTAAATTAAATAAATTTTGAAACTATCAAACAACTTTTACTTTATATTTAAAAGCTCTTATTTTTAGTTTTAGCTTCAAAGTAGCTTATAAGTCGGTAAAAAGCTGGGCCAAACGAAGCCTAATTCAGTTGTTCTGGACAGAAGTATTCCAGTATGTTGAAAATTGAAATACATTGTAGCACATCTGTCAGATATTGCTTTTTATTCTTAGTTCTCTGGGCAGAAGCTTAAGCAAACTGAAGTTATAACCTGCTGGTTGAATTTGGTATATGTGCTTTGATATTGCATCTTTGTGATAAGAAATATAATTATTGCATTATTAAATAAATCATTGCTAGGTACATGGGAATATATGCATGGGCTTTTTATATTTCACTGTAAATTGCTATGTATATAAAACTGTGCACAGTGGAATGATATGATTTTGAAACTAATCTCCACGAGAATATGCTGTTCCATATTAATATATATGGTTCAGCCAAGTTTTGGTCTTATGGTGTTTTAATATTATATAACCTAATTTTTCTTAGAAAATAATAATATATGATGGTTAGGTTGTGTCAAAACTTCTCTTCTCTCTCTATTCAATAAACAAAAGACAATTCAAAAGATTTTTATTGATGAGTCATTATTGGAAGCTTTGAAACACTTTAATGAGTTCATTTATATTGTTTAAATGGCTAATTTTAAATATGCTTGTCAAGACTTCAGTATTTATAAAGTCTTGATAGGATGGATAATATTCACTGCAAATTTGTTAACTGTTACTTTGATTTGGTTGGAGAACTATACTCATCATTGGTTGAGGTGGTTACTGTTATTACTGTGATTGTTTCTTTTCTACTATTTTTTTTTTCCATTGATGGTTTCAAAGTTTGTTGGTAGTGTCATTTAAGATAATATTAGTAAATAACTGCGTGTTTGATGGGGCTTCTTGCAGTCTTATGATCATTTCTCATGGTTAGGAGCTGCACTGTTCTTTTTTATAAATGAAAGATTTCTTGTTTATTACTTTATATTCATTATGCATTTTCTTCTCTATTTTGCCCGCTTTTAACATTAGTTTTATTTTTTTATTATGATTGTGATTGTCATTTTGTTTTGTTGTAGTATGAGGAGGAACAGATTGCAAATGAATCCTCTGGCAAGCAACAAGCAGTAGTAGGTGAAAGTGGTGTTCAAATTAACAGTTCTGATGGAAGTGTCATAACTGAACTTGAGAAACTATTAAAACAGAAGACTTTCACCAGGTATAATTCATAATATGTGCATGTGGCATCAGCAATTTTGGTATTGGGCCGTGTGATCTGTATTTACTATTTAGTATCTGCATTTGAATAAACTTATTTTCTGCGAATTCTGGGATGTAAACATGTAATTTCTACTTTGATGTGTGAAACATTTATCAGGATTTGTTATTTGAGTAAACTCTGACACACATTTTTCATGTAGAGAATGGCCATTAGTTGTTTTTGAGCTCCTTATCTCAGACATACTGAAAAATTACAAAAGTTCTGTGCTTGCATGTTGCATGCCTTAGTGAAATATAGGCTTTATAAGTGGTTTAAGCAGTTTCTATTGAGGTTATTTTGAATTTTCTCACTTGTATTGATTTGCGTTTACTTGATCTTGCTCCTTGCGTGGCTTTAGTAGCTGATTTATATCATCTAATCATTAATCTAATTTTGGTTTTTTTTTTGTTATATAAAAGAGGAGCGTTGTGTTTGGTTGTTTGCTGCTGACACAAAACTTTGTTGAATCTTGAGGACATGGATCTGTGAACAACAATACAATTGTTTGGTTTTTTAATTGAGTCCAATGTTGTTTGATCTGTATGACTGAGCCGCCTTGGGGGATATGCTTAATGCTTGTTGTTATGTAATATGCACTTCCTGTATTATTTATTGAAGCTGATGAAGTTCTTGCTGCAAAACTTGCAATTTGCTTCTTCCTGTTGTCCATATCAAGTTCATGCAATTCTATATTCTTAACAATATTCCTTTTGGGATAAGCTTTTTGTTGATTATGTACATGATAAATGTTATTCCACAGATCAGAGATTGATCATTTGACAGAACTTATGCGTTCAAGAACTGTGGATTCACTTGTCGGGGAGAAGGGGAAGGGTACAGAACTGGTTACATCAGATTCGATGTTGCATTGCGAACAAAAGGAAGAATATCCCAAAACTCCAGCACTAGAAAATGGGATTGAAAATCATCTTGTTTCAACCCCATATGTTACTTCCAGTGTATGACAATTTGCTTCATACCTATCTTTGATATATATTATAATTATATGTTGTGGAATGGAAATTATTAATTCCCTGTCATGATCCATTTGACATGTAGAACTGTATACTGTTTATAGGTTTCTATTGAGGATGTTGCTTCACCTGCGGAGCTTGCTAAGGCTTACATGGGGAGCAGGCCTTCCAAGGTATCCCCATCAATGTTAGGCTTGCGAAGTCCTCCCAGGGAGGATCCAACTCTACGAAAAAGTCTTAATTTCACTCAGAAATCCCCTACTATGTCAATTGTGCCAAGGGGTACTACCCTTGCAAGGGTTCATGAAAATGGTTTTGTGACCCCAAGATCTCGTGGCAGATCAGCAATATATAGTATGGCTCGAACACCTTATGCCAGAGTTTATCCAGCCTCCACACTCAAGGTTTGCCATTTACTGGATGGTATTTTGGGTCAAGATGTTTCTAGTTTTGAAATTTATATCCAGCTTCTCTAATGTTACAGGGTGCTGGGATTGGTGTTGAAGGTGAGCCGTCATCTTCAGCTCAGTATGCACTGGATCATGACATACCTTCTGGATCTAGACAAGGGGTATACATACTTGTGATTATAAGCCCTATCCTTTCATTGTATTTTTAATAGTTCTCTGTCAGGGATATGTTACTGGATTTTCCCATTATTCTTTCCCCATTTATTTTGCAGGCATTAAAACGTAGAAGTTCTGTATTAGACAATGATATAGGATCTTTTGGTCCTATACGCCGAATTCGTCAAAAGTCTAATCTTCTATCTTCTAAAGGCCTGACGTTACCTCATTCGGGAAGCCCTTTATCTCTAACTAGGAGTGGAGTTGGTGATGCTCCTCCTCGGCCATCTTCATCTTCTATGCAGAAGCCTATTCCATTGGGTGATGTTAAGCATAGCCATATGAAGTTGTCCGCAGAAAATGTAGATGACACCATGCCTAGTACTAGCCTTCCTCCTTTACCCTCAAAATCAAGCGAGATGGCCTCAAAAATACTGCAGCAACTTGATAAATTGGTTTCTCCTAAAGAAAAATCATCAGAACTGAGGCTACCAACTGTGAATGATAAATCTCCTACAAAGTTGTCACCATCCATGTTGCGAGGTCAGGCTCTTCGAAGCATGGAGACGGTAGATTCATCAAGATTGCTGGATAACATACAAGATAATGAATTAGGTGGCACAGTTGGAAATTTGTCTGCTAGTGCTCAAAAGTTAACATCAAAGATAGACAAAGTTGAAAATGGTCCATCAAAGCTTGTTTCTCCTAATGATGGATTAATACCTGTTGTAACTCATGCAGATGCTACAGTCCCAAGGAATCAAGTCATATCTAATGTAAAATCTGGAGATTCTTCTGTGACTAAACCTGTTTCTTATCCTCCCCAAAAAAAGAGGGCATTCCATATGAGTGCACATGAGGTTTGACATTTTGATAATTTGCTTATTCATTATCTGTTTGATGCTTTCCTGTAGTTTATCTTGATATTAAGTATTTGTAATTCTATTATGTGGCTTTATGTTAATTATTTTTTGATATCTTAGTGGGAAGAGGTGGTACTATTAAAGCGTTGTTCGTTTGTGTTTGTTTAAGTAAAAGATGTTTTAAAAATTTATAATCATTAAAGTTTTTTTTTTTTAAATGAGCAAAACCCTAGAAAAGCTATTTTAATGCTTTGCTTGGAACTTAAAAATAGTAGCTTCTAAAAAAAGGCTCTAAAAAGCTGTATCATAGAATCACTATTTAAAACTTAAATAAGCAAGCCCTTAACCCTGTTTATACTGATTTTTTTGCTTTTTTCCATTTAGCTCCCACATATGATGATTAAAGCAATTGTTAGAATATTTTTGGTTTCTTAGGCACATTTGATTTTGATTCCTGACAGAATAAAGTGAGTTTACTAGTGGAAAATGATTCAATCTTAGATCATGTATACTCATTACTCAACTGTTATTTCTCTCTCTCACTCTAAGGATTATCTGGAGCTGGATGATGATGCCTATCCTAACGGAGCTGTGTCTCCTTTCTCTACTTCTGGGAAAGAAACTACAGGCTCCCCTGCTGTGGCTGAGAAAACTACCTCTTTCACTGAAACAGCTGTACAGGAGATGCCCCCAGGTTCATCTGTAGTAATGCCATCTAAAAATTCTATGGTAGATGGTAAACCTCATGTTAGCACTGCTAATGGGTCTATAGTTGATAAGAAGGTTGATGTACCGGTGTCAATATCTTCATCTATTGCCAATCCTACTGTTCAGCCAACTGTGAGTGCAGTTACAGCAACTACGCACACGATTTTAGGTTCTGACAAGCCTGCTTCATCAAATGGATCAGTTGCCAATCCTCCCCTTTTTAACTTCGGGAATAAAGTTGTTCCATCAACAGAGCTGACCGGTGCTAATGCTCCATCGAAGGAATTCACTAAATCAGGGCCAATACTTGGTTTGGAGAAAGCTGCATCATCAAAGGAGCCCGGTGCTGATGCTCCATTAGTTAAATTTGGCGTCAACAAAAATGTTGACAATGTTCTACAAGTGCCATTTACTTTCTCTTCATCTGTTGGTGGTGAATCTACTGGTTTCAAATTTGGTGCTTCTGACTCAAAGCTAAGAAGCCCAATCAGGTCAGTGTATGTAACTTTGACATGCTTTTAAAATTCTCTCTCAAAGTAATCCTTTATTCATTTATGTTATATTTCTAGTTACAGATTCATGCCTGTTCTGTTAACCTTTTATCAGTGAAAATATTTTTTCTCTGAATGAGTAATCTCATTGGTAGTATATCTTTTCTTTCATTATTAACTTGTGTTATTCCCCCAGTTTGCTATAATAAGCTTAAATATCTTTATTTAGCACTTTACGTTCTTCTTGTTATTGTTCAGGTAATCAGGTATCATTTGATTTGCAAAAAAATTTTTGCATTCACAGTCTGAGGGTCATAGACTCATAGATTCACTAAATTTATCACTTTGTTTTTATGTTATCTTGAACTATGATTTTATCGTCTCATTTTTAAAGTGAATTTGGATCTTTTCCTGTTTACTTTTTGTAATTTGACTGATTCATGTGATGTATCAGTTATATTGATCTTATTTGATGGACTGTTTAATTGAA
Organism: Sesbania bispinosa; assembly: GCA_026901365.1. Lineage (NCBI taxonomy): Eukaryota > Viridiplantae > Streptophyta > Magnoliopsida > Fabales > Fabaceae > Sesbania > Sesbania bispinosa. The sequence goes on from QLOH01000398.1 coordinate 397,919, forward strand.
ATTGAAAAGAGATATAGAAGCATCTTAAATGATATTCAGTGAGGTGTTACAATGAAATGTCCCTGTCCCCTTCATTTGCAGCTCAACTACCGGTGCTGGTGCTGTTGATTCAACACCAAAAGTTCTTGAATCAGATAATGCTGAAGCTAAGGCTAGTATAGTTTCTGGATTCTCTGCTCGGTCAGAACCAGCTGTTTCATCTGCAGCATCAACATCATTGTTGACAACACCTGCAAATATATTTACTTTTGGCAACAGTTCAAATCAAAATAATGGAACTGCTGTTTCAGGCCCTACATTTTCCTCTCCATTTCCTCCTAAGGCTACAAATAATTCTACAAGTCAGAATATATTCAGTACCTCAACCCTTCCAGCTAGTAACAGCAGCAGCAGCATTAGTTTTGTTGCAACTTCCACTAGCTCTAGCATGACAACTAGCACCCCTGCTGTAATTGCATCCAGCAATAGCAGTTCCTCCACCCAAGTGATGACATCTTCATCTCCAATGACTTCCTTTTTCAAATTTGGATCCACCCCGTTACCATCAACAAGTTTACCTGTATCATCATCTGGCTCAGAACCAGTGGAAACCAAGAGCATGCAGGATGCAGGAATTGGTAATCTAGGCAGCACTTCCTTTGGAAGCTCTTCTGCTGCCGTTGGAAGTACTGGGAGTGGCATTTTTGGGTTTAGTTCCACAGCGATGGCACCTGTAAATAGCCAGTCTCAGGGTTCTGTCTTTGCCACAAGTGGATCTGTCATTGGTACTCTGGCACCTACTACTAGTGGATTTGCAACTTCGACTCAGAGTCAGTCAGTGGCATTTGGTTCATCTGCATCATCCCCATTGTTTGGGTTGACTGGGAATACTGCTTTTTCTTCAGGGAGTTCATCATTTCCTTCTTCTAGTCCCAGCCCAAATATATTCAACTCGGGTACAACTTCTGGACAAAGTACCCCTGCTTCCTCTTTGGAAGTCAACCCTGCTAGCTCCAATAATGGTACGAGTTCTTCCTTGTTTGGGCTTTCTAGTTGGCAGCCAAGCAAGTCTCCCTTTGGTGCTTCCTTTAGTTCATCGTCTTCATCTACCTCTGGGTTTTCCTTTAGTTCATCATCTTCATCTACCTCTGGTGGGTTTTCCTTTGGAGCATCTACTCCTTCTGTTGCTTCCACCAGTTCTCCCATGATGTTTGGATCATCCACTGGTGCATCAGGTCCTCAATTCTCATTCACTTCAGCTGCAGCTACTACCAACATGCAGCCTGCTTTCGGAAGTCCAAGTCCTGTCTTTGCATTTGGTTCAGCTTCTGCTAATAATGATCAGATGAGCATGGAGGACAGTATGGCTGAGGACACAGCTCAAGCAACTCCACCTGTGACTCCTGCATTTGGTCAGCAACCTGCCCAAGTTCAATCAAATTTTGTATTTGGAGCGTCAACTCCAACAGGAGCGAGTCCTTTCCAGTTTGGGAATCAACAGAATATTGCTCCACAGAATCCATCTCCGTTTCAGGCTTCTGGCAGTCTAGAGTTTAATGCTGGCGGGAGTTTCTCATTGGGCACTGGTGGTGGTGATAAGTCTGGCCGAAAGTTCGTGAAAGTTAAACATAAGCAGCGCAAGAAGTAAGACTATTGTTTATGGAAATGGTTATTTATGTAACTGCTGCAGTCTGCAATTCATTTGTGGAACAAATAAATAAGCTCTTAAGGTGAATGATTTCTGAATTTGGCTGTTCAGTTAGCAATCTGGGCAAGTGATGCTATCAGAAAGCAAATCAACGTATGTGATCTTGTCATTCTCATGTCTTGCTTCTTATACAATGCAAGACTTAACTTTTCACAATTTTGTAACAGTATGATATGATAGAACATAATCTGCTGTACTTGTAATGGTTTTAGGTCATAGTCCAAGATCAAGATATGGTCAGTTATGATGTTCACAAAATCCTTGTACTCTCGTTACTTGTAACATAGCCAGAAATAGGCATGAATTTATTGCTTAGCTGGTTGTCAAATAACAATTCAAGTGAGCAATCTGTTAATGATTATTAGCTGGTAGGCTTTTTGTGTTCTTGTTTGCTATTTATTTTAACACGAATCTGTTTGGTGACGGACAAAATGCTATTTCTATGGTATTAAGGTGGACTTTTTTGAACTGTCAAATATTGGTACCTTGGTTTTTGATTAAATTTAGCCTTCAGTTTTTTGAATTTCGATGACAGTTTATGGCAGGGAATCTGATACTGTCATGATTCTGGTGTGGATTCTAATATGAATATCAGCATCGAGGGTAATAAGTTGGGAAAAAAGAATAACATTGCGTGATCATTTTGGTGTTAATACTTAATAGTCTGAGAATATGTGATAAGCAAATGGTGGGGAACGCAAATTGTAGAAAGATTGGGTAATACTAGTGAATGCATATGTGAAACTAGATGCCCTAAATTCGCCTAGAATTTGTGTACAAGACCCTTTTAAATAAAGGTTTTAACAAAAACAATCTTTCTTAACAAATGTTCAAGTATTCTGAATGTTTTGGTACTAATGGCTGTACTTGATAATGCCTTGATGTAAGAACAAGAGAAGTAACAAAAGAAGGTCAAAAGCATCATTTAATAACAACATATATTCAAAAGCATGATTCTCAGAGTTGTCATTATCTAAATGATGCAATTAATTCAAGAAACTAGTTTTTAGCTTTAAAGAAGTTCAAGACAGTTTTTCAAGATCCAGAGAACATCAAATTGAGTTATACTAAGCTTCATAAGCAAAAATGAAGCTTCAGAAGAACATATCAAGACTACCAAAAGCATAATAAGTTGTTTTAAATACTGCATAATTACTTCATATATCTCCATCTCAAATACTCCCCTCCGTCCTTTTTATAAGACACTATTTAGAAGATATTGGTGGTCCTTTTTATAAGGCACTTGATAATCTCTATGAAGCATTTAATTTTTTTTCTTGATTTACCTTTATTAAATTCTTCCATCAAGTATTTTGCTAATTGTTCTTTACCGATGTATTATAAATATTGTTACATGCGTGACCGAGAGAGAGTTAAACCTTTGCACTCTTCCATATCCATTTATTTGAGATGATGTTTTTTCTCTATAAACTTTTTTCTAGTTTGTGACTTTCCAACGTTGAGTTTAATCTCAATTAAAAATTTGGATGTTCCAATACAATTGATGGTGGAAATTAGTACTATATTTAGTGCAAAGTTTAATCTCAATTATTTAGTGGTTGACATTTCCTCATGCTTTGCAGCTTCTGTGTCCCACATCTGAATCTAACAAGACATATTTTAACAATTTTCAGCAGCACATTAGTCTACTGGAAACCAGACAGTTCAAGCCGATTTTCCTGGTTCTTCCTCGGTTCTATGACATCACGCTCGGTTCAAAGGCATGCACGGTTTGGTGGGCTCATCAAACGAGTCGGTGGTCTGGTTCCCGGTTGAACCGGTCCGACCGGCCAGTTTAGTCCGGTTCTGAAAACAGAGGGATATAAACATTAGCAATATTAATACTTTTATATTAGTTGTCCTTAAGAAGATAGTTTATAACATCATAAGGGCCTGTTTGGTTTGCATTTTTATTTTCTGTTTTCATTTTCTGCTTTTTATTTTCTGAAATTTTACAAAGGAAAAACTGGAAACAAAGTTTTTCCTTTGTAAAATTTCATAAGTTAGGAAACGGGATGAAAATAGGAAACGAAAATAGGAAATGGAAATGCAAACCAAACAGGCCCTAAGCTATCATATTATACTATTACTATCTTCTAGAAGTAACTTTTGATAGCTAATGAATTTCTTAAGCAAAAGCAACAAGTTTCTTTAAAGACTTATAGGTTGGGAAAAAATCGTTCTAGGATCACAATTCAACCTCATTTTTGTAACTCTCTCATTTTATTTTTTATAAAGGACTCGTTGCTTGTGGTTGCTTGACTTTTGGATTTCTTTCGTTTTTTTTGTTAAATCTTTCTTATTTTTTTGAGTTGTCAATATTTAAACCAACCAATCTGTTTTTTTCTTTCTTTCAATTGGTTAGTAATTAAGGAGATGATTTTCTTGGTACTTATCAATAATATTTGTAGAATAATATTTGGGGGTCATTTATACTTTTTCTTACAATGTTTACGCTTAGTATAAACAAGCAAGGTTTTGATATATACTTTTTTTTTAATAAAAGGAGGTTTAAAGCCAAATTACCTAACTACCATTCTAGGAGTAGCACTACCATAGTTGTCATAAAGTAAATTGAAGGTTACACTAGCAGGAGACATGTGATAAATATCCACCACAAAGGAACTTGAATGACCTAAACAAACAAGATCATCAACAACTTTATTAGCTTCTCGCCAGGTATGAGAAAAACGAATAGACCACTTTCTACTTAATAGAAAATGAATATGCTGAATTATGAAATAAGGATGATGAACAAGAGTCCCCTCTTGAATTAAACTAACAATGATCTTCAAGTCACACTCCACCCAAACATTTCTTATGCCCAGCTCCCAAGCTATCTCCAAGGCTGTTAAAAATCCATGAAGTTCAGCCATTAATACTGTTGTAGACCCTAACTTTCTAGAGAAATCCAAAATCCATTGATCCCTATGGTCACAAACAATACCACCACAAGCAACTTTCCTTTCTTGGTCCCGAACAGAACCATTCGTATTAAACTTTAGATAGTCACTATGAGGAGGAACCCAGGTCACCAGAACCTCTTTATGACAGATCAAAATAGGAATATATGAAAATGAAACATTTATTATTTTTATAAATCAAATAACTTATTATCACAACCACCGAGCTTGTGGATCAGCTGACAGGGGGCTATTCTAGCTTAACCACATGGAGGGAGAGTTTTGCCGCCTATAGAGGTCCTACCTGCCGGCTCGAGCAAAATTACCTCTCATAAAGGATATATGTGGTATTGCACAAAAAATAAGGTTTAATTAAATTTTTGGTCCCCCAAAATATCATATTTCCGGTTGGTCTCCCATTTATAATTTTTCAAAGTGGTCCTCCAAAAATATTTTTTCCCAAATGATCCCTCTCATTTTTTTTACCATAAAGTGTTGATGTGGCACAAAAAACAGAAAACCATTTCGGAAAATCGTAATATTTTGGGGAAATAGTTTGGAAATCGTGATATTTTATAGGGATGGATATGAAAACCGTGATATTTTCTTAGGGACAATTTGGAAAAAAAATAATTATAAAAAAAATAAATGGACCATTTAGGAAAAAATGATTTTGGGAGGACTATTCTGGAAAAAAATAAAAATGGAAGACCAAATAGAAAAATAGTGATTTTTTGGGGGATAAAAAACATAACTACACCAAAAAATAATTTACTATCACAATGTTAGGGAAGTTGTATATGTATATTGTAACATCCCGAATTTCATAAATCGATTTATAAGTGAAATTAGGAGTAGAAAAAGGTTTTATAAAAGGAACTAGGTAAAAGGGGTTTAAAACTGTATCTGAGGGCATAACACTACCTCATTTTTGCTTGAGCGAGGTCATTCTTGCTTGGGCGAAAATATCTGTCAAATTGGAAAAATTTGCTACTGATATTTTCGGTTGAGTGAGGGCCTTCTCGCTCAAGCGAAAAAGAGGTAGGATGGGGGGGGTGCTCTCTAGGCGTTTTTCGCTCAAGCGAGGAGGGGCTCGCTCAGGCGAAAAACGTGGTCTCACTCAAGTGAGAATGTTCCAGAGAGCTCGTGTCTCAGTCTCTCTCAAGTGAGAGATTCTCACTTGAGCGAGAATGCGCGAAATCAGTTTTTAAAAATATTACGTAGGGCAAACTACCACCACTTCTAACATTTAATACACATTGTAAAGAGAGGATTTAGATAGATAGAGTGTGCCCAAGCCTTGGTTTGAGGAAGAAGAAGGAGAAGAAGAAAAGAGTCCTTCCCCACACCTCATCACCTCTCCTTCTTTCTCTTGAGCTTGATATAAGTGAGTATAACTCACACGCTCACTCCTGTTGTAACATCCCGAAAAAACAAGACCTAAATCCAATAGGAGCTAAGTTAGGAAAGAAATGAGCAATTGAGGATGGAGAGAGGACTTTGAGTGGAATTGCGAGGATAATGAGGAATTATGGGTATTAAGGGAAGATTTAGAAGAGTAATCAAGTTAGGAATGTGTTTTGGGTAAAGGAAACTAGGAATATGGAATAGGTAAGAGTTGGAATGAGTTAGAAAGGATAAAGATAAGAATTTGAATGTGTAATAACTAATAAGGAATACTTAGGAAATTTCTTATGTAGAGTAAGATTTAGATGGCTAATTAGGTGTTAAGTAAGTGAGGAAAATAGTTTAGAAAGTTTGGAAATGTAATTAAGGTAAAGAAACTTAAAAATCAAAAATCAGTATTTTAGCTTAGGCTAGAATGGGCTAGCTTAAGCTAAATATGCAGAAAAGTTTACACTTTCAGTTTCTGCATGTTTAGCTTAGGCGAGATCCAGCTAGCTTAAGCTAGAATCAGGGAATTTTGTACGTGCTCTCTGGACATTTTTAGCTTAGGCTAGAAATGTTTAGCCTAAGCTAACCTCTGATTCTGTGTTTGTGCATGTTCTCTGGACTTTTTTAGCTTAGGCGAGAAATGGTTAGCTTAAGCTACAATGGCCTGACAGCATGCAACCAACTTTCTAGCCCAGGCTAGAATATTTAGCCTAAGCGAGAATACACTTAAGTGCCTAAAAACCTAATTTTCTTATCAGAATTCATAACTTCTTCTTCCTTAGGGTTTTAGAGAGAGAGGGAGAGAATCTTAGAGAGAGAAAGTGAGAGAAAGTGGTGTCCAAGCTTGAAGAAGGTGCAATTCAAGGAATTCATTCTCCCATCTACCTTAGATCATCATTTTTCCCCTTGATTTATCAAGGATCAAGTGAGTACAACTCACCCACTCTCACATTCTTTGATTTTATGCTTGAGCATGATCCCTACTCTCAAATTCCTTTCCCTATGTTTGTGAATATTGATTATTAGAGATTATGAATGGTAGATGCATTGTTTATTGTTGGAATTAGGTTATGAAACTTAGAGAGATTAGGGTTTTGTTGTCATATAGGTTGTTATATTTGTGATCAGTGTGATTAAGAGCATGAAGACGTGAATTATGATTATGTGATTAGCTAAAAATTCCATTTAGGGTTATGTATAGGTAAGGTTAATAAGTTGAAATAATATGGAATGTACGTAATCTATTGAATTAGTATGAATATAGTTACCTTTATGCCTTGTTCATGATTAAGAGGAAACACTTATGTTATTAAGAAAATTCATGTAATCAAGCTACTTAATATTCAAGTGAAAGATTCATGTTAAGGCTTCGGCCATCACGGGTCTTGGACCATCATGTTCAAGTAATCAAGCTACTTAATATTCAAGTGAAAGATTCATGTTAAGGCTTCGGCCATCACGAGTCTTGGACCAATTATGTTAAAACTTGGCTTCGGCCGTCATGGTAATGGTGGCGACGTAATGTCCCCAAGGGGGATACCCCTTGTAGTCTGAGCTCAGCCTAACTGCATGTTAAGTGAAAAGAACCCTACTGCAGGGAAAAGCAATTCATGTTATGCTAAATTCACCTTTATGAAAGTTTGGATTTAAGTATATCGTTGCACACTTGTGTAAATGTAAATGTACCCTTATTCTGTGTTAATATAAGTTTTCATTATATAATGAATCAGAATTTGATCATGAGTTTCATGTTGATATGTATCGTGTGTTGCATTTTGTATAAATGATTCTCACACTGCATTTGCATAGTTGTATTCGCTGAGACTGTAGTCTCACCCCACGTTTTGGGGATATAGTCTAGTTGTGCAGGAAATCCTAGGTGCTGATAAAGCAGGGAAGAGGAATTGTGGAGTTGAGTCTTACTTCAGTTGGAAGATTCATTTAATAGAAGTAGTTCCTGAAGTATTTGTATTTGATAATTGGTTAATTTCTTATGTATATTGTATATTTATGAATGCTCCTGGATTGGCCACGGAGGCTTAATTCTAATGTTATGGTATTTATGTTATTGAATTGTTTTGGTTATTTAGGGATTTCGATGTATGTTTTGTAACCGCTTAAGCTAATCGTTGGAAAGCCTAAGCTTTTGTTTAACGATATCGAAAATTTAACGAAATGATTTCAAGGAATTCAGGAATAGTGTCTCCAACAGGCATTATTTCTGAGTTGAGAAATCAAGGCGTTACATTTTGATATCAGAGCAGTTCAATCCAATTGGACTGTGGTTAGGTTAGTTGCCCGTGACTTACCATGATCTTCTAGTACATGTACTCATTATAGGAACTGATCACTCCTATGGCGTGTGTTGTATACGGAGATTATGGTTAGTTATGTGAGTAGGATACTTTGGTCCGGAAGTTAGGATACTTCCCTAACAAAGTTAAAGCCACCCATTCTTGTGTTAGAAAGAGAGTAACTTAAGTTAATTTCTGAGAACGGAACCCTTAACTTAGTAGCCTTATAGAATGTGACCATAAACCCTAATGAATGTAAGACACCCTTGAGGTAGTTAGTTAAGATTGATTGAATATTTTTTTTAGATGGTTGTTACTTGACTTAAAATGTGATTTGGTTTGTGTAATGTGTATGATTTGAATGTGTTTTGTGAATTGCTATTTGTTTATGACATTGGTTTGAATGAGTGATTTTATGACATATCATGTTGGGGCAAGTGTGCTTGTTGGGTAATAATTCGCATAGTTAAAGTTCTTTTAATGAAAACCCTTGTTTAGGTCCTATTAGAGGGATTGTGGGAAGATTAGTTTAGATTAGGGTAGTTATCTTATTTAGAGTAAACCAAGCTTACATAGTTATGCAGGAGGGTTTTGAATCGTTAGGAAGGTATGGGAAATTGAAAAATTACATAGGTCTAGGATCTACCCTAAAATAATAACATGGTGCAAATATCATAGGCATATAAAACCTAAGTTAGGAAGGGCTAAGGAGTGAGAGTTCTTCTGGAGAGAAATGAGAATAGATGTATTCCTTAATTCATCATGGGGTGGTTAGGGGACCTGCCGAACAGGTAGTGAGTTTTCAGTTATCTAACACTTTTACCCCACCATGAGTTACAGTTAATAACATCTTTAACCCTACTGAGTGGGTAAGTTATCACGAGAGAACCATACCTTCACTCTTTCTTTTCCACCTTTAGAGGATACTTAGTGATCGTAGGAAGTAATGCTTTATAACCTTGAGAATCTAGAGAATATCAATGTGAGCTTTTCATTCATACCTTTAGTCTAACCATCCTGGTCTTAACCTCGAGGACTCGGAGAAGTACTCGAGAGAGGAGTGAGATAAATGTCGCTAGCCAGGGTAGTGAGATCAAACTAAACTTTTCCCCAGAAAGTCAATTTAGTCAAAACACCATCCAAGTCACCTAAATGAACCTATTAGTGTTAAGTGAGGAAAACCTTAGTTACAACCCTTCTAGGGGAGAAGAATCTAAGTCAAGGAGATTAGGAGACGTAGTGCCGATTTTATAAGATAGCAGCACAATGCCTACAGACCTAAGTGAAAATAAGATTTTTCTAATTAAGCTACATTAGAGGTAACCTCTTAGAAAGGAATTAGGAATCACCAGAGGAGATTATCAAAGCATATAGTAAATGAATCAAACACCTTAGTAATGATAGAAAATAGTAAGAGTAATTTAGACATCTTTGAACCAATTAGGAAAGAGAGGGAATAGAATTTGAAGTTCCGTTGAGAAATGAGTAAAACAAGAAAATTACCTAAGTCACCTTAAAGTTATCCAAGAAATTGTCCAGCCACTCAAATACCTCACCTTATACATGAATTCCATAAGAGAAATACTAGAACCTTAAACTATACATGCTTAAATGTGGTAGTTGTAACCATATCTGTATATACCAACAACCCAAATAGAAATAGGGAAATTTTGAAGGGAGGCACAAGTTAGTTTATACCTCGGGATTTGGGCTCAGTACCTCCAATGGAGGAATTAAAAATTAGTACATTGAGGGATATTAGGGAGAGCTTGAAACTTTAAGGGTGGTAGCTTTACGGGAAAGGGCATGTGAAGCCACAAAAGGTACTCAGTACACGAGCACACCTAAGTTTTACCTAACCTGAAAGTTAGACCTGTCGGTGGATAGTTAGGCTTGGCCTAGAGTGTTAGGAATGGTTATGAGATTGTTAGGCTTACGCACTAGGTTGGAACTCTAAGGCATTTGGAAATCCTTACTTATAGGAGAACCGGGGTGTGGATAATTCTAAATCACCTTCCTTTTCCAGCGAAAACCTAAAGCCAAACTAGGACAAGCCCTGACCGATAAGGTATGGTAGAGAAAGATCCCATTAGGGGAACATAGGCGATTAGGAGAGTTTACCGCGTCCATGCTATGACCGGTAGGTATTTCACTTACGTTTATAGCATAGGTGTTTGATAGGATTTCGATATTTTCTTAAAATAATGAGTGACTTTTATCACACTTTGTTGTGGTAATTGCTTGTGTGACTATGTGAACTTAATTCCTTGAGCATGGCGTGAGTGTTGGACCACTCCACCAACACAAACTTAATGATTCAAGGAGTTAAGTAATTTTATGTGTATGATTTATTGTTATTTGCATAGTAGAGCTTATAATATAAACCTGTAAATCACTTAGAATTATCCTAAGCATAGCGGGGTCATTAAAAACATAAGTTTTAAAAACCAACCAGTGGCTATTGGGATTAGATATTGAATTAGAACCCTGAATCAGTTGTTGTGTGAACTCTTTTATCTCCTCTAATCCTAATAAGTAAGTTGCCTAACCTGATTGGTCAAGTTATTTTAGAGTGGAGTGATTAGAGTGAGGCCTCATTATAAAACCAAATTAGGGTCATAGGGAAGAAGTGTAGGTGTCTGAGCATGTACTCTGAGGGAGAAAGAGATAGGAGGTGATTTGATGTTGAAAGATGACCGAAGCGAATTTTGGGGACAAAATTTCTTTTTAGGGGGGGTAGAAATGTAACATCCCGGAAAAACAGGACCTAAATCCAAAAGGAGCTAAGTTAGGAAGGGAATGAGCGGTTGAGGATGGAGAAAGGACTTTGAGTGGAATTGCGAGGATAATGAGGAATTATGGGTATTAAGGGAAGATTTAGAAGAGTAATCAAGTTAGGAATGTGTTTTGGGTAAAGGAAACTAGGAATATGGAATAGGTGAGAGTTGGTATGAGTTAAAAAGGATAAAGATAAGAATTTGAATGTGTAATAACTAATAAGGAATACTTAGGAAATTTCTTATGTAGATTAAGATTTAGATGGATATATAGGTGTTAAGTAAGTGAGGAAAATAGTTTAGAAAGTTTGGAAATGTAATTAAGGTAAAGAAACTTAAAAATCAAAAATCAGTATTTTAGCTTAGGCTAGAATGGGCTAGCTTAAGCTAAATATGCAGAAAAGTTTACACTTTCAGTTTCTGCATGTTTAGCTTAGGCGAGATCCAGCTAGCTTAAGCTAGAATCAGGGGATTTTGTACGTGCTCTCTGGACATTTTTAGCTTAGGCTAGAAATGTTTAGCCTAAGCTAGCCTCTGATTCTGTGTTTGTGCATGTTCTCTGGACTTTTTTAGCTTAGGCGAGAAATGGTTAGCTTAAGCTAGAATGGCTTGACAACATGCAACCAACTTTCTAGCCCAGGCTAGAATATTTAGCCTAAGTGAGAATACACTTAAGTGCCTAAAAACCTATTTTTCTTATCAGAATTCATAACTTCTTCTTCTTCCTTATCCTATGTTAATATAAGTTTTCATTATATAATGAATCAGAATTTGATCCTGAGTTTCATGTTGATATGTATCGTGTGTTGCATTTTGTATAAATGATTCCCACACTGCATTTGCATAGTTGTATTTGTTGAGACTGTAGTCTCACCCCACGTTTTGGGGATATAGTCTAGTTGTGCAGGAAATTCTAGGTGCTGATAAAGCAGGGAAGAGAAATTGTGGAGTTGAGTCTTACTTCAGTTGGAAGATTCATTTAATAGAAGTAGTTCCTGAAGTATTTGTATTTGATAATTGGTTAATTTCTTATGTATATTGTATATTTATGAATGCTCCTGGATTGACCACGGAGGCTTAATTCTAATGTTATGGTATTTATGTTATTGAATTGTTTTGGTTATTTAGGGATTTCGATGTATGTTTTGTAACCGCTTAAGCTAATCGTTGGAAAGCCTAAGCTTTTGTTTAACGATATCGAAAATTTAACGAAATGATTTCAAGGAATTCAGGAATAGTGTCTCCAACGGGCATTATTTCTGAGTTGAGAAATCAGGTCGTTACACCTGTTTTGTTTGTAATGCTCTTCTTTGATCCCCCTTCTTTAGTTCCTCTTCTACTCTTGTTTGTGATATGATTATTGGTTGAAGTTTGTCCTAGGTTATCCCCTTGAATGGAATTAAATGTTGGATTGTATGCCTAGACCTAGGGTTTGATTGTATGGGGGTTTGAGTGGATTTGGGGTTCCACATTATATTGTTTCCATACCATGATATTGTATCATTATTGTTGTCATGAGCTTCAACATTATTGGTTGATGGTATAACAGTTCATGTTAAGTTATGATTCAAGTTATCAGTTATGGGTTTATGTATTTATGTTCAAGTTATTCTGAATATGGTGCTGCATTACATTTGCTTTACTTCCTACACTTGCATGCTTTAGTTGTGCTCACTAAGGCATTAGTCTCATCAAAGGTTTGTGGATTACACTTTAGATGCCCAAGATCCTCCTCAGGATGGCCGTTGAGGACGCTGGAGCTGCTGGAGGGATTATGATTATATCTTGTCTTTTTTATTACGTTTGATCTTATATTCCTTTTGTGGATATTTAGTACATGTGTGACCCGTGATGGACATTTCAATTTTGTTGAGAACACATGTATTGTAATATTCATGTTATGTTATATGTATTTGGATTATTCAGATTAGGCTTATGTAAACGTTAGATTGTTTAAACAAAATCAATTGCATGTTTATCGATATCGTTAATGTCATGAAAAATAATTCCCTAAATTGGGATTATGCTTCCAACGAGCATAAATCTTGAATTTTTGGAATTAGAACGGTACATATATATTGAATATTGTTTAGCTTAATTTCAATTAGAATAGGAAAATTAATGTCAAGAATTGTGAAGGGGTATTCAGTACTTAAAAGACATAACATATCTTAATTATTACAAGTGACCATAAAAATTTATATATTTGGAGAGAAGGAACGTTAAATTTCACTTGATAAACAAAACCACCCTTATAAAATAATTTGTTAATGAGTGATTATTTATTTCCACTAACCGGTTAACAATTCTAAATACAATTACATATATGATATTCAAAAGAAATTTTTAAATGATTACGACGTTTTTCTGAGTGATTATTTGATCTAGCATGCTGCTAGGTGACTAAAGTAAATTATTGAAGTTCTATATTAAATCCACAAAAAGAAAATTTTGAATGGTTATTTTATTTGTTATCTAATCGTCCCGTATTTTTATTGAAGGACTAATAGGAAAAAAATAATGTTCTTTGAATAAAAAAGATACAAAATATCACACAGAAATTTATAATGACTATTGTTTTCTATGAGTGATTATTTATTCCCATGCGATTAACAATTTTGATTTTAATTTTATATTAGATCCACGATGAAGGAGAATTTTATGAATGGCTGGCGCTATCTATTATACATCATGTTTTTTGGGTTGTTAGTTATAACCCTAGAATATGGACCATTGAATTCACTAAGTAATATATGAGTGGTCAATATGTAAACCATGTTTTCCAGTAACCCATTTGGCTGTGAATGTTTATGAAATTTCTTACTGCTCCCTCAAGGACGTTTTGGATATTTTGATGTTATCGCTATGTAGATCTTGAAGACCTTTTCATGAGCAAGGTGTAGCAGTTGTACCATATTGAATACGAGTTCTCGATCTATGGGATTTGTCCAAGTCTCCGAGAATGGTCAGACCCGAAAAATCCTAAGGAATCTCACCGCAAAGCAATCTCCAGCATTGGAATTTTCCTGATGCTACTAGGAATTTCACCGGAGATATGGATGTGGGTCGGATATGTCTAAACCGTGTTGAGTGTTGTGCTTAGATAAAAAAGGGCTTGTTGACAAAAAAAAATTAGTGGGCTTTAAATCTAAAGATCTAACAAAGGCCATAAAGAATGTAAGGGAGTTGTTATTTGCACCCCTCCTTTTAGTAAACACACCCTTTTAATCCTTTTTTTTTCTTATTTTAATATCTAAAATATCCTTATTCTCTTTAATTTAACCTAAAATCTGCATTCTATTTAAAATTTTAATACTCACATTCTTTCTTTCTTTCCTACACCATTCATTTAAATAATTAACACCCTATTTTCTTCTTCCTCCATTATTTTAATCTATTCCATCTTCCTCCATTATTTTCATTTGTTTAAGCACGCACAAGTTTGTATCGCTATATCAAATTAGCTTAAATTTTTAATTTGAATGATTATTTTTATTTTGTGTGATTTGATTTGTTTCTCTGCCATCAACATGGTTTTCACTCTCTGCCATTATAATGGTTTTCAGTCGTTTATGGCGTTTGTAGTTATAGTTTCCGAAATTTAAATAATGGTGGCCAGAGAGGAGGTACGTTGTGGTGGCGGTGACAATTTGGTGGTGGCCTAGAGGAAAGAAGAAGATAAGGAAACAAGTGCAGCTAAGGAAGGAGGTGCGACGGTAAGGTGAAAACTTTAAAGAGTGAGGTAAAACCTAAGGATAAGGGTATTTATGTCTTAAAAATGAAAAAAAATAAGGGGATGTCTTTCATACTCATCACGCTGCAAAGTCAAATCCCAGAATGTAATGAATATGCTTGAAGCATTATACTTGGGTTTTTGTAAAAAGAAAAATTTGCGTCCAACGAAGTTTGATATTTTATGTTAATAAATTCTAACTTTCAGTATTTTGATTTTTGAGAAATTAAGAGAATTTGTTGGTAATTTACAAGATCGAGAAGAAAAAGATAGCAAAAATCATTCCAATAATAAAGACATTCCAATTATAAAAAATCATTGATTTGGGAAAGTTTAGTGAATTTTGGCCATAATATGTAATTTTAATTATTTTTCTAGTGAAATATGAGTGAAAATTCATTGGTAATAAATACCGTTGACGAAAAAAATTACGAAAAATCATTCTAACACATTGAGGTGTCCCCAATCCCTTGGGTGAAAAGATTTGTTGATATAAAGTCATATGGGTAGCATTTCTCACTAGGTTAAAAGGTTGAAAATAGAAAGGATTTAGATGGTAACAATGAAGACATTTGAAGGTGTTATTGTACTTGTGCCTCCTACTATATGATAGGGTGGCCATGAATTATTTTCTAGCAAATTTTGGTGATTTTTCCATCAGTATTATATTTTTAATGAATTATTTAATGAAAAATAGTATTGATAATTAATATGGCTGACGAAAAAATTAGGAAAAATCATTCCAACATACCTTGAGGTGCCCTCAATCCATTGGATGTGATGCTTTGTCGTAATCTTGTCGGTTCTTACTGGTTTAACTAAGGGTTATAACTTTCATTTTTTTTTAAAAAAAAGGTATATAATAGTGGTTACCAAACTTTGCATTGAAAATTGAAGAAACGTTACCATTTCTAGACATTCTTGAGAGAAAAGTTAAAAATTCCATGCCTAACAGAAATCCTCAGGACAAAACTTTTAAAGAAAACATTTCTAGGAAAATCAATATTTTTGTTTTTATTAAGGAGTTTCATCATGTAATGGATTATGTGTAGCTCTAATGTATGGGTACTTCAATTTTGTAAACGTACATATACATGTTAAATATAAGGTATCATCAGTTTGATTTATATACACATGGATGCACATCAAATGCATACAATTTTTTTTTTTTTGAAAAAAAAATGGAAACAACTTAGGTACACTTTGGGTACAACTTGAGTAAATTTAAAGTTTGAGAATAATTTAGGCACAACCCCAAAACTACATTGCTTTGGGCATATAATTAGGTTTTATTCTATTTCATCTTAAGGTCTATGAGAAAAGAAATTATACCCATGTCACCAGGGACGGAACCAGAAAAACTGAGTAGGGGGCAAAAATTTAACTTGCTTGCTGAAATATAAAAGAGGGGGGAGATTAACATATATGTATGGGAATAGCAAGATGATTTATGGTTTGGAGGCGGGCTGCCCCTTTTTAACCTAACCCGGTTCCGTCCCTGCATGTCATTCATAGTGAGATATTTTGTTTTCATATTGAACAAGTCATGTTTGATCTTTTTTTTTTGTTTAAAAGTACCAAAGTATAGTTTGACCAAAGTTTGTCTCTTGTAACTTTTGTCAAACTATGGTTTGAGGATTTTCAACAAGAATCTATACACACATTGATCTCCTTTATGTTGCATGTTATGCTCATTTGTGTGTTTTTATTATCGTTTATGCAATTTGATGATGTTTATATAAAATTACTTTTATATATTTATTTTTTATAATTTATTTATATAAGCATATGCCTACTTTTTAGATTTTTGAAAATTTCATATCTTGTACTTGTATCCGTTTCTGATACCAGTACTTGTATTCTCCTTGCTAGCTAGATACAAATTCAAACAAGATCCAACAAAAATCACCAACTTTCGTACTCATCACGGTGCAAAATCAAATCCCAGAATGTAATGAATATGCTTGAAGCACTGTACTAGGGTTTTTGTAAAAAGAAAAATTTGCGCCCAACGAAGTTTGATATTTTATGTTAATAAGTTTTAACTTTCATGATTTTGATTTTTGAGAAATTAAGAGAATTTGTTGGTAATTTACATGATCGAGGAGAAAAAAGTAGCAAAAGTCATTCGAATAATAAAGACATTCCAATTATAAAAAATCATTGATTTGGGAAAGTTTAGTGAATTTTGGCCATAATATGTAATTTTAATTATTTTTCTAGTGAAATATGAGTGAAAATTTATTGGTAATAAATACCGTTGACGAAAAAATTACAAAAAATCATTCTAACATTGGGGTGTCCCCAATCCCTTGGGTGGCAAGATTTGTTGATATAAAGTCACATGGGTAGCATTTCTCACTAGGTTAAAAGGTTACAAATAGGAAGGATTTAGATGGCAATAAGGAAGACATTTATAGGAAAATCATTCCAACATACCTTGAGGTGCCCCCAATCCATTGGATGTGATGCTTTGTCGTAATCTTGTCGGTTCTTACTTGTTTAACTAAGGGTTATAACTTACACTTATTTTAAAAAAAATGGTAGATAATAGTGGTTACCAAACTTTGCATTGAAAATTGAAGAAACGTTACCATTTCTAGACATTCTTGAGAGAAAAGTTAAAGCATTCCTTGCATAACAGATTTCCTTACGACAAAACTTCTAAAGAAAACATTTATAGGAAAATCAATATTTTTGTTTTTACTAAGGAGTTTCATCATGTAATGGATTATGGGTAGCTCTAAGGTATGGGTACTTCAATCTTGTAAACGTACATATACTTGATAAATATAAGGTATCATCAGTTTGATTTATATACACATGGATGCACATCAAATGCATACAATTTTTTTCTTGAAAAAAAAATGGAAACAACTTAGGTACACTTTGGGTACAACTTGAGTAAATTTAAAGTTTGAGAATAATTTAGGCACAACCCCAAAACTACATTGCTTTGGGCATATAATTAGTTTTTATTCTATTTTATCTTAAGGTCTATGAGAAAAGAAATTATACTCATGTCATTCACAGTGAGATATTTTGTTGTCATATTGAACAAATTGTAACATGTTTGATCTTTTTTTGTTTAAAAGTTTCAAACTATAGTTTGACCAAAGTTTGTCTCTTGTTACTTTTGTCAAACTATGGTTTGAGGATTTTCAACAAGAATCTAAACACACATTGATCTCTTTTATGTTGCGTGCTATGCTCATTTGTATGTTTTTATTATTGTTTATGCAATTTGATGATGTTTATATAAAATAATTTTTAAATATGTATTTTTTTATAATTTATTTATATAAGCATATGCCTGCTTTTTAGATTTTTGAAAATTTCATATCTTGTACTTGTATCCATTTCTGATACCAATACTCGTATTCTCCTTGCTAGCTAGATACAAATTCAAACAAGATCCAACAAAAATCACCAAAATATTTAATAATGAAAATTTAACTTAAAATAAAGCTAAATACGAGCAATTGAAACTCCTTTCAAGAGTTTAGCAAACTTTAATGTGTAAAACGAGACTAGATTATTTCATAAAGTTTTTCAAGAAAACTCATGATTTCTTTTAAGATGAGAACCAAAACTTAAGGTTATCTTTTGGTAGAGTTGTATCGAGAGCTGGGGTGTGTTGAGATAAAAGGTAAAATTCTAGCCATAGCTAGGCTTCATTAACCATAGTTACAGTTGTTAAGTAACCATATGTAGAAATGGTAGAGAAAAGAGGTTTATTATCAGTAATATGATCAGTTTCATCAGAATCAAGAACCCAAGGACTAAGAGAGGCGGAGTGGGAGAGACTAGCAAAGAAATAACTCGTGTGCGCAACAGAAGTAGTGGAATCGGAGGCTTTTCGTTCCTCATACCACTTGAGAAAGTCTGTGAAAATAGCCGATGGTGTTGGATGATCAGATAGAGCGACATTAGAATCATAAGGCTCAAAAGGAGCAACCTATGCAACATTAACAGACTGAAGAGAGCGGTCGTGCAAGTTTGTCATGTATTAGCCAACTTTAACTTTGACAAGTCACTGTTGGGTGAATCGGCTGTCTTTGAAATAACCCTAATATCTCTTTCACTTAAAAAACAAAAAGAGTATTCTCTCATTTGTTCCTTTTTATTTCCACATCTGCACATTGTTTGAGCTTGAATATCTTTTAGACCATCTAGAGCAAAAGATATTGAATTTTTTTTTTTGCAAAAGAAAAAATATAAGAGTTTGCTTCCCAAACAAGGCCTTAGCCAAAGTGTTGGTGTCTTTTATTCTCATCATGTTATCGCAACAAAAAAGAAATGTAGTAGCACAAAGGTAACTCAGGGGACAACTTATTATATCATTACCATTAGAATGCTTATAAATGAAACAAAAACAACTTAAGAACCCAAGATACATCAAAATGAAATTTTAAAGGGTTATTACAAAGAAAACATGATTGAAACCTCGATCTTCATAACTAATATGTAATAAGAAAAGAATCCCTTCACACTTTTGATGGATGAATTCTTCTAGTACTATCCTGATTGGTTTGAAGAATAGAGAAATTAAAGTGCTTGTTGTAGGGATCCCAGTGAAGGCCAATCTCATCTCCTCTCTTCAAGCCCCTTCTCCATACAAAATCTTGGATCCAATTGCCAATGAAAGCATAACTTCCGAAATAGACCAATCTCTTGAAAACCAGAGAATGCATGGACTTGGTGTCTATATCCCATATCCTAATTTGAATTCCTCCACCTGTCCCAACCTCCCTTTGGGCATCAGCACCCAAAACAGAGAGCACCAAGTCCTCTGCCAAATCTTTTGCCAACAAGAGCATGCTCTTGTCAAGATCACCATCTTGGAGGACTTTCTTGATTTTCCATGGGTCATCATAAAGCATCAAGTCGGTTGAGTAGCCCCACCTTCTTTTGAAACCATAGGCAAGTGTCTCATTACATGTACACACACCCAATGATAAGTGGGTACAAGCATTGGGGTTTATGTAAGCCATAGAAAAGGTTTGTTATTCTAAGGATCAAGTTTCACAAACCTTTTTATGAAATCTCGAACCTGGTTTTTCTTATGATATCATGCTTTTCAGAGATAGCAGGAGAATAATTTATAGAGAAATACTTGTCATTTTTTCAAACATAAGTATGGATTAGGACGAATTTTGAGAAGATGATTTACTTCCATTAAAGTGCGGAATATACTTTAGATATAGAGTCACAATTGTTCAAATAATAAAAGTTTAAATTGTAATAAAAACATGTATATAACAAATTATGAAATTATTATTGTCTTTTTTAATCAATGGTTATAACTTTTCATTTTATTCTTTAAAGCGTATCTCTCACTTTAGGAAACATAAATCTTTTAAAAAAATGATTTTATTATATATGGGTTTTTCTAAGATTTAATTTAAAATTTACGTTTCTAGAATTTTATAAAATGTTTTTTTTTAATTTTGTCTAATCGTTATACAACTTTTTAAATATGTTTTTCCATTTAAAGCATATTTTTAATAAAAATTGTAAAAAAAATGCACCTCATCACTAGTTCTTTAAGAAATAATTAATCACGCTATTAAGTATTAATTGTTAATTTTACAGACAAATATTATACTTTATTAACAATAATTTGAATTCCTTTTTAATAAAATTATATAAAATGAAAAATGGTAAAAATTAAATATTTTTTCCAAGTTATAAAACGGTTACTTAACAAATCAAATAACCTTTTTCGTTTTTTCTTAGTTTATAATATTACCATACATAAATTATATAACCATCGAGCACGTGACCAGCTACTAAGGAGCTGTTCCAGCTTAACCTAGTAGTCTCAAGTTTGAGTTCTGGGTATATAGTTGTGTTAAATACTTGGAGGGAGTGCTTTGCTGGCCATAGAAATCATATCCGACTCGAACAGGATTGCTTCCCATGGAGGATACGTGAGGTCTTGTATAAAAAACATAAATTATGTAAAATATAGTAATATAATTAATAAATTTTGTTTGTGAATCTCTCTATATTTTAATCAATTTATTTATATACTTAAAATTTTTATTATGAAATTTAATTTAAAATATTTTGATCATAATCCTTTTTAAAAGGAAAAACTGATTCAATTTTTGTTAGGTATCTATTATACATTTAAAACAATTTTTAAGAGAAGATTAACAAAGGCTCAAGAATCACTTTTTAAAGTGACATTTGGTAGAAAGGTCAAACCGGATAAAACGTCATACATAGGTTTTGTCCTACATTTGGTGTATAACATTGTATTGAAAAAGTGGTATAATTTAATTCCTTGAAAAAAGTTTAATCAAAGAAAACTCAATATACCACCGAGCATGTGGATCAATTGGTAAAGGGTTGTTCCACCTTAACCAGTGGTCTCGAGTTCGAGCCCTAGATATGCAGTTGTATTAAATAATTTGTATTAAATAATTTGAGGTAGAGCCTTGCCGCCCATAGATATATCCTACCCGGCTTGAACATGATTGCCTCCTGTGGAGAATACTCATGGTCTTGCACCAAAAAAGGGAAGTGAACATAATATCTCATTAATATTTTTTATGTCAAAACCACCCTTCTCTCTCTCTTCCAAAATTATAATTTCCTCCACAACTGTTGTCACCTAACACCCTTTACCACCGTTGTAGTTGCTAATGCCACCACCGCTCGACACCATTAATTGTCGCCACTAGCTAGCCACACCCCAATCGTTGTTGTCATCACAAACAACATTTGTTGCTGCCATCAATACCATACACCCTCCTTTTTGCTCGACACCTTCAACCGTTGTCACATTTATTACTATCATGATTGTTTGACACCCTTCACCATCATTTGACACTCCGTCATCACGACTAGTTGACCACCACCGTTGTTGTCTAACACCGTCAATTGCTCCCTCAACTGTTCACTACAAAAAAGTTGGCTAATAACGATCGGAATTTTGGTCACTAAAAACATGAATCCGATCATTAAACCAATTGGTGACGGAATTGGAGATTGACTTCAAGAGTCACCAATTGACTGGTCCATAATCTTGTAGTGATCTATTTGGTGACCAAAACTTTAGTGACTGTTTTAGAAATCAACTTTATAGACTGATGATTTAGTGACAAAGGTTAGAGACTAAATTTAACAAGACTTTTATGATTAATTTAGTGAACACAATTAGAGATAGATTTTGGGACTAGGCTTCAAGACCAATTTAATGACAGATATAGGGATTGATTTAAGAATATAATTAATGACAAATTTAGTGAGTGATTTATAGGCCAAATTTGATTGTTTTGGTAATTGCATTGGTGACCATTTAGTGACTAAATTAGTGATCAAATTTAAAAAGTTATTTTTTTTGTTTGTCATCTAATTTTGTTGAAGAAAAAAATATTACTTCCTCTTAAACATAAGTAGAATCCCATGAAAATCTAATTTAAGCTAATATTACTTATAAAAAAATCTACCCAAGTGTTTATAGTGTTAGGTGACCAATGCTCCATTACATTTAAATTTTATTTACATAAGTTTGTCTTTAGAAACTACATTGTATCCTAGACTAATTAAACATTACAAAAACTTGTTATAGCCAAAACTAACACATTTATCTATTATAATATATAATGTATTAAATCTAAAGTATAACATGTGTAGTACAGATACCTCAACTATCATTTTACCACATCAACAAATTGACTTATTTGTCATCTCTTCATGTTCAATGTCTTTTTATCTTTTCAATGTTAATTTTAGAAATTTGTAATAATTATAACATATAATATTTTTTACAAAATAAGATTAAAACAATTTTTATTATCAACCTACGGAAATTGTGTAGTTCTACATCTAGTTACATATTAAGCTCCTAATAAAAGCAACACTACAAAAAACCAAGAATATGCAACGAGGCTTTTCTTCAAAAACCAAGAACATGCAACCAATAAAACTAACTCTACCAAAATTTACAAAGGTGAGCCCTCTTATTTCTCACAAACTCAATTTTTTTTATGCTAACACATTACAGACTCTCAAACTTTGATATTAATTTGGTATTAGTAATAAACACTAAAATAACACACACTCACGCAACAAAAGAGAGGAAGAGAGCTTTCAAACTTTTCAGCCAATAACTTCAATTTTAATTGGTAAAATGTACTGCAACACAACAGCCTTTTATAGGAAAGTAAAAATATTAAATAGTACAAATTACATGTTAAGGAATACTAATATGGTAACAACAATCATTTACTATTATAGCTTGCCTGTATCAAATACTATCATAGCTAGCCTGTATCAAAGGTGAGAACTTCTTCAAGGAGGAGAATGCAACTCTTTATCTTATCTTCAATGATTCAATGTAATAGTTTGAAGAGGTTGTATCCAAATAATATTTGTTGTTGTATAATAGCCTGAAAATTTTGTGTCCAAAGAATATTCATATTTAGTTTGGAGAGATTGTGTTCCTAAGGGTACTAATTTTAATAAAAAAAATATTGGTTAACATTGGGATTGTACTAAGGCATTGTTGGCTGAATTAGTATAAATCTTTCGGTTTTATATTATTTGTCTTATCTCTTAACATTATATTTGCATATCAAATGTTTTCTCAACTTAGTTTTCTTAACTTTGTTTTATAAAGTTTTTACACGGCTTTGTCAACAACTTTTGAGAAAGCTTTATATACACATTACTTGTTATCTTTTGAAAAACCAAGATTGTAAGATTTTATAATCAACGATGATTCACGCACACCATACAGTGCTACCATAATTTCACCACAATTATATTTTGCTTTTTCACCCCCATTTTTTTTCTTTTGCACCCCTTTTACTTTTTTCAAAAAACTGTTTTTTTATTAAAAATTAATTTTTATATTTTTATTTTATTATTATATTTATTTTATTTATTTATCTCATCAAATAAAAATATGGATCAAGAAAATACAATTAAATGATCATATAAAAAATATGTTAATTAACCTCATTTACAAATATATTTTAAATTAACCAAAATATCTCACTCTGTTAACCAAATATCGCACTCTGTTAATCAAATATCCCACTCTGTTAACCACCAATATATACACCACTAACCTCATTTACAAATATATTCACTGTTTCTGTGCACACAATTAATCTCTGTTAAGAAACCAAAGTTGATACAAAAATTCATTTGCCATGTCAGCGTCAAAGTTAACGGTATTAAGGAGAGAAACCAAAGTTACGTGATTTTAGAACATGAGTGACCCAAACAAAAAATTTTAAAGTTTAAGGAATAAAATCAAATTCGGATCAAATTTCGGGGACTGAAAACATATTTAACCCTATATAAATCAAGACAAATAATATAATGTTTTATAGAAAACAAAATTTAAAACCTGAAAAATGCAGCATGTAAAAAGACTTGGTCGGGAATTTGTGCACCTTAGAATGACTTTTTTGATTGCCGTTTCATGATCATAGGTTAAGTTCCATTAGTTCTTGTAATCTATAATTTGGACCTTTGCCATTTCAACTTTCTTGATTGCCGTTTCAGTCCCTATTCAGATAGCAGCTCCCTCCATTTAATTACAAAGGCCTAGGGTGTCAGTGTACAAAAACCTGACTTTTTTTTTCCTTCCAAAGATGAATAGTGAAAACTGTCACAAAATGAAATCCTTATCAAACATCTATCTTGCTGATTTTGTGGAGGTGTTTCGCCAATGAACTTGTTGAAAACTATTATTACACAAGCAAAATAAATGGGAAGAGCATGCCTCAAGGCACCTTGCACCTTAATCAACTGCAAGGTTTGGGTGCACATTGCCATGCCTCATTCCTGAGCTAAATAATTTGGCACCTTAGAAATGTTAACAGAGTGATTAGGATACTATAAGTAATCTAGATAAACCAAGGCACATCATCCTTTCCTACTGAATCATCCAACCAAGTCTGATGTATGTGCATCCAGGTAAACTCATGTGGTGCATCGGCCTGCCAAAATCCAAAACCTATTAATAGGGAAACAAATATCAAAATATTCTTGTAAATGAAGTAATAAATAAAAAAATAAGAGTAGAAATTTGTAAACACTAAGTACAAAGGCTCACCTCTCACCTTTGAGTTCATCAAAACCTTTGTTAAACAACACCGCCGCTGATTCCCTGATTTTGGATGACAGAGGACAAAGTTTTATAAGTCAAAGAAAGAGCAATAAAATTATAAAATCATTTCATAAAAGGAATGAGAATCTTCCAATACTTATTTTAACAGCCTTAGATGAGTAGATTGAATTGATGATGGAACCTAATGTTCAATGAGATATTTTCATTTTAAAGTTTGGCTGCAATCAGAACTTGGAACCAGAAATTTTGGCTGCTAATGCGATTCTGATTTCTGAATGCATACAATCACATATTTGTGTTAGTAACCACCATTGTTGCTTCTTATACAACAGAGAATCAGATACAAAAAGAAGATATCTATCTAAATTATGACGAGAAAATGGGAATAATTGCTGAACTCCACAGGAACAAAATAAGCATATTGTTGATAAAATTGATGTGAAAATGCTTTATATAATCAGAAGGACAGACACACATATAACCAACCTCCTTTGTTTTAAGGAAAAAAAAGATGTGGAAGGAGTTAAAGAGATGTCACTTTCCTTCACTTGTATTCATCAAGAAAATGAAAAAGAAAAGAAAGAAGCCATTTTCACTTATAGTGGATTTTTCTCCACTCTCAAATTTTACAAATTCTTTCCTTTAAAACTTATCAAATGAATCAGATTCCTCCAAATTTTCATTATTGCCCCATATCCACATGTTGTAAGAATAGAATTCCATTTGATTACAACTTGGAAGTACACATATCAAAGCTACCATAGATTGGTAAACCTTTATAGTCATCAATGTGTGGTCAAATATATTTAGTTAGTTCATGCATACTAGAATTGAGAATATATTGAGCTTAACTCAACCCTAAAAGCTAGCATAAAGGGGAGGATCATTTCCCAAAGGAATAATTTGTCCATATACCTGGATAATGTCAGATCTTAATGATGTTAACATTTTTAATTAAAATAAGGGAATTCTATGGAACAATGTAGTGCGGTGCCATACTTTCTGATTCCAATATTTATTATCTAAAGAAAGAAAAAAATCTTAACATAGGAACTTCCAATATTCCCATAATACTAGACAAACACTCTTGGTAAACAAAAGGTCATGAAGGAAACAAAGATGCAAAGATATATAAAGAAAGACCATGAAGAATAAAATTTAAGACTAATGAACTAAAGTTACAAAATAATCTCACCAGACAACTCCCACTTGTCAAATTTGACCAGCCATGAGCCCAAACTAACCTCTGCAAAAGATACACGATCAACCCAAACCCGAAAGTCCAGGCCCTGCTTCTGGCCAAACTGCTTTGCTAACGTGTCTATAATTTGGGTCATAGGTTGATCAACTCCTGAGGGATGGACAAAATTTCCTGTAGAATGCTACAGATAAACAATAATTTGAGAAAATAACAACGGCACCTGTTCAGGTTTTCAAAGGCTACATAAAAGGTTCTGCTAGTCTCAAATTGTAAAATACCTCCCATCATTTAAATTTTTACATAATCAGATACAAAAATGTCCATACTTCATAGACCACATATCAACTGGATTTGGAACTACATAAGTTGTGTTTCTCCTTCCACTCTTTAACTATGATAAAACAACATGTCTGATCAAAGCCACAATGTCTTTTCTGACTCAATTTAAGCTTATCTCTGCTTTCTTTCAATACCCTAACAGTTTGAATTATTCCAATTATAAAAGTCACATTTAGTATTCATGCAGCAAGAGATTCAGCTCTGACCAGGCTTTGCAATGGATTTCTAACCAATTTTGCAAGTGCATTTAAAATATTAAAATTGAATAAAACTTACAAAGACGGATTTCAAATTTTGTATATAATGCTCAGAATTCTCAATTTCTCCACGCATCCATCTCTCATAAAATAGGTAGAACATCACTACTTCATGGCTAGGACTAAGAATTTTTTTGTTGAACATTGAGTCTCTAATATCTCTTGTAGACACATTTGGACCTAGAGAGAAGTTACCAATGGCTTGCATAATACCAGCTGCACATCTCTCAGTTGCATGAATTATCTGTGGATTGCCCCTTGCATTTTCTGCATACCATTGAACCAATTCTTCCTGTGCATTACTGACCTGAAAATTCAGGATGTGAATGATCTTTTTCACAGTAAAATCACAATTGGCAAACACAACAGACAAGTATATGGTGAAATAATCTATATTGATACAAACCAAGACACCATAAACTTCAGGTACACTGAACAGTTCAGCATCATTTCCAGAATCACCACAAACAAGAGTGTTGAGTGGTCCTAGTCCATCAGATTTCAATTTTTCTAGTAGAAAAGAAAGGGCTTGTCCTTTGCCAGCAGCTTGGGGTAATATATCCAAAGCAATACCATTGCTATAAATTATTTTCACATCTAACTGGAAAAAAGAAGTAATATCACAAGTCACAATACCATAAATAATTTTAATGGAATGGTATCATTTTGAAACTAAGAATATATCATATTAAGACTTCCTGATCAGCTATCTATGTATACCTTTGTCTGTACAGATAAGAGAGGGCGGGGGGTGGTCTTAAATGTCAACAAAAATAAAAAATTAAAATCTGCAGGTAAAGCTTTCAAATGAAGCAGAAGCAGTCAAATTTCTGCTATTAAGGTTGTTTATGAACTATAATCTTACCCTATGATTTTATAGATAATAATAATCTTACCCCACGTTTTTCCAAACAGTTTGAGAGGGCTTGCATGACTTCTGATGCCTTCCCTTTCTCCAAATAAAAGCTAACCTTGTGAGGCCGTTGCTCTGTTTCTGACTGCAGGTATTCCAGAAATTTCAAAGATGACAAGTTGATAAATGAATATCAATGCTCTTAAATAGTTAATACTGCAATTCATTTAAGGTCATTCCTGAGCATGACTTAACATATAAGAATTCTGATAAACAATTTCTTAATTTATGTAAATTAACATATTACAAGATAGATACATACTTGACTAATTAGCTCAGGAAACTTGGCTGTTTCCTCCATAACTATGTCTCTGTTCCACTTATGATCCAGATACTGTTTCCACCCGTCATCTGGTACCATGGATTCACCATATGTAATCTCAGTTCCCACAGACATTATTGTTATATCTGGAGTTAACAGAGGTTTTTGCTTTCTTAACTCTCCATAGATAGTAGGTGATCTCCCAGTGGAGAAAACTAGCAGAGAATTATGACGATAATCAGCTTCCCATAGCGCATTAAACCTGAGAAGAGCAAGGTTTTCTGGATCATCATGGTCTACCTGCAATGACATACACAGACTTCAACAGATTTCACCCCATTCCCAAGCATCATCCCAAAGTCAGATCACTAACAAAATTATGATATATACCATTGTGAAATCAAGATCAGAAACTATCATTAGATTGGCAGAACCATTGAGTCGATCCATAAGTTTTCTTTACTTTTCTACCACTGGAAATCCCTGAAAGTTAACCTTGTAAGTATCTTCACAAGTATACACCTGCAAATTCTCCACTAGCATAGGTTTAAAATGATGTAGTTCAGACTTGAGTCCTAGGTTCTTTTATTTACAAAACCATAACATACTCAGCTCTAATGCAAGTATAGGAATCAAATCTCACAAAAAATCTGTCACAAAAACAATAGGGAAAACATGCCCAGGATTGCTAACCCTCAATTTTTACTAGCAATCTAGGCCAATTACAAGTGTGCAATAACTAGTATAAGCTTAGTCCAATAACACTCATAATGCTATTTGCTACAGAATACCATAATAGTATAAGCTTTTAACAATATAAAAGATATAACTAACAAATATGGTTAGTGCAATCAAGCGAAAGTACAAATTTTACAGCAGCTCCATGAATTGGGACATGAAACATCTCGAAATAACCCTAAAATCTCACCTTCTAGATGATACTAATTCGACCTTATACCCAACATGGAATTGAAAATGCAGAAACTCAACCGCGCCCATACCCCAGGGGATCTTAAGTATAACATCAATAAACGAAAATCATCCAAAGAAAAAGGGAAATAATAGAATTATATGAGTAAGAGGAAGAAGCTACCTTCTTAACTTCTTTTAACGATTCAAAACATCTGGACAAATAGATTTAGCAAAGATAGAATCTGGGAAAAAAAGGTCCACGTTTTAGGGCAATCAAGGGTGATCAGTAAAAATTGAGAGTGAGAGTGATTACATTATAATAATCAGAAAATAAAAGATCACATTATAATTTGATCGTCACAAACAAATGATCGTGGCGGAGGTGATCATTCCTGGGTGTTCAAGGGTGGTTCTGGGTGTGGTCCGAGATGTTCCCAGGTTGTCCGAGATAGGGATCCAAGATGGTCCGAGGTTGAGATGCGGTGGTGGTTGCCCTGAACAGTAGCTCCGGTGGTGGAGGAGGGGGTGACCTGCGAAGACACTCCAACGCCCAAGTTAGAATGGGTTTGAGACAAAGTGTGAGCAGGGGGAGAAAATGAGCTTACCTGACCCTCCATGGGAGGGGGGTATTTATAGCATGGGGTCTAGCTGGAGCTAGTCTGTGATGTAGCCCAACCTACGCCTGATTGCTTGTGTCAGTGGGTAAGTTGCTCAGTCTATGTGATGGGAAGTGCCCTTTATTGGTGTCAGTCCGCGTAGGCATAGGCAAGTGGTAGGGTGAGGAGCTAGTTGGTGGTCCCCGGGTTGCACAGTTGTTAAGTGTCCATGCAGCCGAGATGGCTGAGGTAGGCCAGCCAAGGTGGCTGAGGTAGGCCAGCCGAGATGGTTGGTAGGCAGCCGAGGTGGCTGAGGCATGCCAGCCGAGGTAGCTGAGGCAGGCCAGCCGAGGTGGCTGAGGTAGGCCAGCCGAGATGGTTAGTAGGCCAGCCAGCCGAGGTGGTTGAGGTAGGCCAGCCGAGGTAGCTAAGGCAGGCCAGCCGAGGTGGCTGAGGTAGGCCGGCCGAGGTAGCTAAGGTAGGCCGGCCGAGATGGCTGAGGTAGGCCAGCCGAGATGGCTGAGGTAGGCCGGCCGAGATGGCTGGTAGGCCAGCCGAGGTAGCTGAGGCAGGCCAGCCGAGGTGGCTGAGGTAGGCTAGCCGAGATGGCTGTATGATAAGCCTAAATCCGAGGTAGCGTGTAGGTCGCTAGACCAGTCGAGTTAGTTCCGAGTTAACCTCTGGATCAGATGCCCCCCCAGCTCGATGCCATGTCTAAGTATATGGGGTCGAGATGTCGAATGCGATTTTAACGGCTAGTCTGACCTTTTGTGGGGTTAAAATCCAAGCAGGTAAAACAGAGTGTGGGACATATAGGACGAGAAGATTGGTCGGCTGGGATATCATCATACCCGGTGAGCTCAGTTAATGAGATCTCGTCTTTTCCATACTCTTTACCCAAAATTTTATTTATCCGAGTTTATGAACTCGAATTTAGAAGTACTCCATGCTCTGCATATGAAGAATTTATTTGCCCGAGTTTATGAACTCAGATTTATGGGTATTCGACACTTTGTATATGAAAAATTTATTTCTCCGAGTTCATAAACCCGGATTTTGCCAAGTTTTAGACTTGGTTTCGCACGTGTGTTTACTCTAGCATCTCGTTTTAATGTTCTGTGTTTCCAGACCTCGGCTGGGGTATGAAAGCTGGTCGGTTGGCGACTGGAATTTTGAGGAGAAGACAATTATGTTCTTCACGTAAAGCTTTTCCCATAGACAATTTGTATTTTAGTTCTTCGGTTTTTATGTTTCATTTTCATAATTTCTCTGTCCTGGCGAGTACACCATCCGTGTGTTTCATACCTCGGATTTATGAGTATGTCATCCGGGTTTTCATACCCCGGATTTAGATGTAGGTCACCCGAGTTTGTACACCTCGGATTTAGAAGTATCTCATCCGGGTTTTCAGACCTCGGATTTATAGGTATGTCATCTTAGTGTTCACACCTCGGATTTAGATGTATCCGGGTTTTCACACCTCGGATTTGGGTATGTCATCCTCGGTTATATGTCAGGTTACCCGGGTTTTCACACCTCGGATTTAGAAGTATGTCATCCGGGTTTTCAGACCTCGGATTTGGAAGTATCCCATCCTCGCAATTCTCCACCCGGGTCTTCACACCTCGGATTTAGTAGGTCATCCTGACATGTACGTCGTCCGGGTTTTCATATCTCGGATTTAGATCTAGGTGACCCGAGTTTGTACACCTCGGATTTAGAAGTATCTCATCCGGTTTTTCTTACCTCAGATTTAGAGCATCCTTTCTTTGTAAGTACCCCATCCGGGTTTTCACACCTCGGATTTAGGAGTATGTTATCCGGGTTTTTCACACTTCGGGTATACAAGCATCTCATCCGGGTTGTCACACCTCGGGTTTGGAAGCATCTCGTCCTCGCAAGTAAGCTATCCGGGTTTTCACACCTCGGATTTGGATCTAGGTTTTCATACCTCGGATTTAGAAGCATCTTCATATATTCTCCATCCGGGTTTTCACACCTCGGATTTAGGGTATCTTCATATGTAAGCCACCCGGGTTTTCACACCTCGGATTTTAGGGCATCTTCATAACTTCTCCATCCGGGTTTTCACACCTCGGAATTTAGAGCATCCTCGTAGCTTCTCCATCCGTGTTTTTACACCTCGAATTTTAGAGCATCTTCATGACTTCTCCATCCGGGTTTTCACACCTCGGATTTTAGGGCATCTTCATAACTTCCCCATTCGGGTTTTCACACCTCGGATTTTAGGGTATCTTCATATGTAAGCCATCCGGGTTTTCACACCTCGGATTTTAGGGCGAGGACTATCTCTATTTTGTTCCCTCTTTCCGGAGTGGGTCTTGAATGAGATTATGAATCATCCAGTTGCTTCTGATGATCTGGGCGAGGACTATCCTAGCTGGAGCCTTTCATCAAGTGGTCTTTTCTCTGTTAAAACAACCTACCAATTGATTACAGGGGGAAATGTGTCACATAGAACTCAAGTTTGGGACCTCATCTGGAAGTGCAATGGACCTCCCCGTGTGAGAATATTCCTATGGTGTCTTCTTCGTGATGGCCTTAAGACGAATGTGAGGCGCCAACGTTGTTCAATTTGCAATTCTTTTTACTGCCCCCTCTTCCAGGCTTCAGAGGAATCTCCAACGCATATACTTCGAGATTGCAGGTTCTCTAGACAAGTGTGGAACGAGCTCAGTAGGAAGCAGAGGGATATGCCAAGTCGTTGTTGGAGTGCGGATCTGAAGGAGTGGGTTACGACAAACCTTTATCAAAGTGGGAAGAGAGACTTTCACCTCATCTTTGGAGTGACTCTTTGGGCAATTTGGAACGCTCAGAATGAGGTCTGTATGGCCAACAAGCAGTTTATTCCTTCAGAGGTCGTTGGGAGAATTAATAGAACAATTTGGGAAGTGAAGCACTCCACTATTTCAGGCCCGCATAGGACACCATCTTACTGCACCAAACAAGTGGGGTGGGTGTTACCTCAGCAGGGCTGGACCAAGTGCAACGTTGATGGTTCACTTAAGGGGGTGGTACCATGGTAGCTTGTGGTGGTGTTTTTAGGGATGCGACTGGTCGATGGTTGCATGGCTATGCTAGGAATCTTGGCATAGGAACGGTTCTGTCAGCAGAATTACAAGCCATTTTAACAGCCTTGTCCCTAGCAAGGTGTAAGGGTATCAGCAGGTTATGTGTCGAAAGTGATTCGCGTGTAGCTGTTCATCTCATTGAGAAAGGGTATCCCCCCTCACATATGTACGCTTCCCTTCTGAATAGGATTCATCATCTTTGTCATCAGAATTGGCAAGTAGTTATTACTCATGGTTTGCGGGAAGGAAATAGAGTGGCTAACTGGCTTGCAAATTTTGCATGTGATCTTACCTTAGGTTTACATGTTTTTGATATTCCTCCCCAAGGATGTATTCCATTACTTTGGCATGATTTTATTGGGGTTAGTTTCCCCCGTAGAGTAGTTGTTTAGTTGTTCTGGCCTTTTGGCCTCCCCATTACCAAAAAAGAGTATCGGTTAACGGAAAAATTTTATCTCTCATGTTATATATGGTTACACTAAATTCATAACAACATTGAATATGTTATATATTTAAGGCCTCATTAACGAATTTTATTTAAGATATAAAAATTAATTTTACTCTTCAATCAATATTGTTAACAATTCTCTTTTTTTTTGTTCCTGAAACTAATTTGAATTGAATGAAATAAACTTACTTTTTTATATAGAAAACACATTTAAAGAGTTAAAGTCCTTTTAATATCTATTTTTTCATTTATAAAATCAATATTCTTAACACACTCATTAAATACTTTTATTTTATTATGAATTTTTTTGAAGTTAAAATACTGTCAAATTAAGATTTATAATTAATATTTTTCATTTATATTGTAATTAGTACTTAATAATTTAATATTTCCATTATTTTAAAATAAAACTATGTCACTCTTATTAATTAATTAAGAGAAATAAAAATACAATTCACAAAAAAAAACAAAAAAATTATTGAGAAAGTGACAGGAGATAGAGAAAAGTTCTGTTCCTAATTGATCGAGAAATTGAGCGAAAGAGGTGACGGAGAATGTGGCGGTCACTGGCATCCATTGCTTCATGCAACCGCACATTTGGCTGTTGCACCAATGAACGATGCCAACTTTGTAATTATTATGTTCTCATTCTTCCTTCTGTTTTTTTCTTGTTTTTTTTTTCAAAGGAAATAGTCGTATGAGTATAGTATTTTGAAACAGTCTTTTGTGCTCGCGCAACGAGGTGGTGATGACCAGAAAATGCGGACCTGACTGACGTCACCCGATATGACAAAAATGCCCCTGCCATTTTTTTCCTAACAAATGAGGCATTTATGTTTTGGGTCAGCAGACCCGCTTGGAAATTGGATGGATAGTTATTATGAATGAAATTGACGTTTTAGGCTCCTATATTGAAGTTGAGGATTGGAACTATTTATGGTGACCTACATTTTTTTTTTAAAAAAAGCAATTATAGTCATTTTGTGAATTTATTTTATTCAACAATATAAATTGTGGGACTAGTTTTTCTCCCTATACAAGATTGGAACTTGAAATAATTTTTACGATTTTTCTAACCTGTGCGATATTGCACAGGATAATAAAATAAAAGTGGAAAGTTATTATAGGAAATTACAACCAGGAACATTATCATTGCATTGAGTGTTGTGATGGCTGTAATTCCCTAAACCCTAAATCCTAAACCCTAAATATTGCACGGGTTAGAAAAATCGTAGTATTATTTAAAGGAACTAATTTTTGATTTTTTTAATATATACTGTATGACATAGGTTAATAAATAAAAAATATAATTAAAAATATAATATTTAATATCGTCAATACATTGGATGTTGTGATAATTTTAATTTTCAATAAAAACTTATTTTTTTAATTTATTATCTTATGTAACGTTGCACAGATTAAAAAAATAGAAATAAGAAATTTTACTTAAACATTGAAATAAATGCATATAATAATTATAAAGTTACCTATTAAATTATTCTATTAAATGCACTCAATTGGCAATAAATTTTTTTATCATTTAATCTCTTTCTATTAATGTAAATTTTTATTTAAAAATTCTATGAAATGTATAGTTTAATTATTTATTATATTTATTGTGCATTTATTATTTATACATTACATTGATGTGAGAGCCCTTACTTGTCAATTTTAATAAAACAATCTTTAAATATTTATATCAATTTCTTAAAATGAAATTAAAATTAAAGAAAGTATTAAGATTTATTTCCTTGCAGTGAATTATGCAGAAATTTCTGTGTATATATTTCTTTTAGTGTGAACCAAGGGGATCTCCAAACTGATAGCTAGATACTGATCTCTTTCGAGACGTAGAGATCACGACATAAGTTTTGATTTTCCTAATAAAGTCGTTTTCATACACACGGTTTGAAATCGAATCCCTGTTAATATGTTTAAGGGACCCAACTATGTGTCAATTGTACCAAGCATTGTTGCATGCCATGTCATGGAACATAAATCAAGTAAATTTTCCCATCTTATAAATACAATAGAGAGTAAACTAGCAAATCGGTCCTTGACTTTTTTAAGGTCATGCAGTTTAGTCCCTAAGAAATAGAAAATCTCATTATAGTCCCTGACTTCTTGCTTTTTTTGTCACCATATATAGTCCAATTGTATGTTTCCTGTTAATTTTATTACGATGTGTCATGTTTTGTGAAACTCTGTCACATTGTTTGTCACTATATAGTGTCCACTGTGGCACAAAAATGATGTGATTTTGTCAAATTTATAACTTGAAAGACTTCAACTCCAACAGCCGCGTGCTTCTTTATTCTCCCCTTTCCTCTCTTCTCCTCTTTCTTCGTTGAAAGATCTCAATCCCAATGACATTATGTTTTGTGTCCCAATGACTAATAGTGTGACACAGTGTCATGAAACGTAACACGCCATAAAAAAATCAACAAGAAACATACAATTAAACTATAGTGACAGAAAAAATAAAAAGTCAAGGACTATATTGAGGTTTTCTATTTCTTAGGAGCAGGGTCGGCCCAACCCCCAAGCCGGTGAATCAATCACTTTAGACCCCCAAAAAATACCCTTATTTTAGGCCCCCAAAAAATATTTGTTACCAATATTTTTTAAGAAAATAATTAATAATTATTTAGTAAATAATACTAAATTATTAAGCGTAATTAAGTATTATTCTTTTTTTTCTGAAAAAAGGCCCCAGTTTATCGTGACTTTCTCTCTTCTCATAAATAATAATTATTAATAATTGATTCAAAACATTATTTCCAATAACAATGTCTCAAGAAAGATTAAATGAATTGACTTTATTATCGATAGAAAAATAAATGTTAAATGAAATTACTTATAATAATTGAATAAATAATTTTTCATTTTAAAAGGATCAAAAGATAAATTTTAAATAAAGTTATAACATTTTAATAAATTATTTTTATTCAATTAAAAAGGTCTTATAAAAAAATTCGCTTTAGGCCTAGAGAAACATTGGGCCGGCCCTGCTTAGGAACTAAACTGTATGACACTAAAAAATTCAGGGATCGATTTACTAGTTTACTCTACAAGATATATAGTTTCTTACTACTAAAGATAAGTTTTAAAAAATAAAAGTTACCGCCTCCTATTAAGATCAATAAATATAAACTAATATTTCTCATCATTTAAATATATATTAAAATATATAAGTGTTTCATTTTTTGTAGAAAATATTAAAAAAATTTCAAAAAATAATAATTTTCACAAAAGGTATTTTTAGATATTTTACAACGCTAATGAATAACAATTTGATATGTTTATTTCATTTATTTATTAAAAAGTAAAAACATTAATATATACACCAAAATAACAAAATAAATGCACATATTTAATATATTACAATGTTAAAATAAGTTTATGGTTATATTTTTAAAATTACAAACATTATGCATTAATTATGACATATTTAATTATATAATAAATTATTAATTAAAAAAATTACAATTTAATCACATTTAAAATGATAATCATTTTAACAAAACTATGCCCTACCTTATGCATTTCTTGATATACTCATAATTAGTGAAGACCCACACCTAAAATTATAGACCTTAAATATTGTTATATTAATTATAATAATAATTTGAGCCCTTTTATATTCATAACATTTTAATAATAATTATTTTTTAAAAAAAATATATTTTTTATATAATATAAATGTAAATGTTGATAATTATTTTTATAAAAATATTAAGAAACAAAGTATATATAGTATAATATAAAAATAACAATTTTTCTAACTTAGGCATGGATGGTAATTTTTAACCATATATAATATAATATAGGGTTAAATATGTTTTTAGTCCCTTAAATTTGACTTGAATTTGGTTTTAATCCCTAAACTTTAAAACTGTTGATTTGGGTCCTGAACTAAAAAAAATTAAAGTAATATTTATGTAATTATTATTATAAAAGCATATTAATTGAAAATGAAAATAAAAAACATCCTCATAAGATTTTTGTGGTTTTTGATTATTTGTTTTACAAAATCTTAAAAATGAGATATCAACATATAATATTTTTGTAATAATTAACATTTAACAACCGGACCGGACCGGCCGGTTCGACCGGGAATCGGCCTGGTAAACGTTCCATTCAACCCAAAAAATCGGAGGAGCTCAGAACCGGTGAGAACCGGTCAAGAACTGGTCAAAAATCGGTGAAAACTGGTTGAACCGATCCTTTTAAAAAAATTAAAAATTTTTATTTTTTTTATTTTTTATTTAATCTAAAATATTTTTAAGATAAATAAAGACATATATTTAAGGATTACACATAGATATCTATTATTTTACTAATCATTATTAATTTTTTCTCTTATAACAAGGTCATTTATACTGATTTACAACTTTAAATATCTTAATTTCTTATAATTTTGTGTTACTTTATTAATTAAAATATTATATAACATTAAAAAATATATTTAATTAAAACTGGTTCTACCATGATTGAACTATTGAACCGTGAACCGGTGCATTTACCGGTACAGTTTTTAAAACATTCATAATTAATATAAGGATTTTTGCTTTAAGGACAAAGATAAGTTAAATAAAACTTTCAATACTATTATATACTGTACTTCTTGTTTAATAAATATTTTATATTATTTAATATTGTGAAATTACAGTGATTTTTTTAAGATCATATGTATTCTTTACAGGAGACAGTTTCGAACGAGATAGACCTCCATGGAGGCAACTTTTTTAATGCAGTTGCATTATTCTAATTTAAGTAGAAGTTTGCTCTATCTATATATATTAAAAAAATCTTTAAATTTCACCAGAGGGTATTCTGGTCTATAGAAGATACCCATTGTTTGGAGTTTGGCAACCCCCCACATGAGCAGATTCTCACATGGTTGTTTCTTAGTAATTTGTAACTCATTTAATACTTCTTTTTCCTAGTTTTCTACATCTATAGCTCTATAAAATAGTACTACCACACACAACACAGAGAGGAATCAGAGACCGAGAGAGGAGGGGGGTCACTGCCTCTGCTCACTCAGTCACATTACATTACATTATTTTATTCCTTGTGTTGCATCTGAATCTCAGGGAACCAATTGTTGCACTATAAAAAACAGAGAGAGAACAACAATATTTTGGATCATACATTAATAATTGACATTCCAGATCTTCACTATTGGCGGAAGCAGTTACCTGTCTTTTCTAGTTTGCTGCTATTATACAGCCACCATTGTCGGAGCTTAATCATGGTTGTTTCCTTTGCATATTCTTCAGAATAGTGTCTCTGTACATCAGTGTTTGTCTGTCTCTCAGGGTATATACTCCACATATACATTATGACATACATTTCTACATTCCACATTGTTATTTTTTTGGCTCTGCTTCTTTTGTTGCGTATTGGTTAGCCTAGCCATATATGCAACGAGTGCCAGACATTGGAATCAGCTTGCTTCTAAGTTTTCAGATCAGATCAGGTATATTTATTCTCTCCCACAGAAAATTCAATTTTGCTCCTTTGATCTTGTAATCTTTCTTGTTTTATTAACATTTTTTTTTATAAACCAAGCTCTTTTTCTCCCTCTCCTTCTTTTTATTTTAATTTTTTTAAAATAGGGTGTTGGTTTGGAGTTTGGACGCATTCATTCATCATGTTTGCAAATGTATATGGACATTAGTTTTGATTCCTCAGTTTCCTTGGCTTTCAGTCATTGTTGTTGTTGTTTTTCCTTTCTAGTTCTTTTCTGCCATAAAAACTATCCAGCAATTGATCTTTTCCTTTGTTAGTTTTCTTATTTTAATGATTTGTAAGATGTTTTCCTAAAATCATTTTTGTTTTCGTATCAATATTTTAATTTTATACTACTATGCTCTTTATACATTAATTGATTTTTGGAATATTGGAAAGTATGAATTGACATGCTTATACTTCCATCTATTTAGTTCAAACTGAAGCATGTGCGAGGATAGCAAATAATGCCCAAACAAATATTAAGTTGGGGTGAAAATAATTTGAAAATTATAATTAGCAAAGAATGTGTTGTTATGTTCTGTTGATGTACATTAAGGTATTTATTTAGAGTTTAATATATATACACGGTAAAGAAATTTTATATAGACAACCGATGATATGTTGCCACATAATTTATTGAATTTAATAACACATGAGGTGTCACAATCATTAAATGATGTGGTGACACACCATTGGATGTCTGTATAAAATTTATTTACACTGACAGTGTATATTAATTAAATCCATTTATTTTATTATGTTAGATATTTCTATTTTTATTTTTAGTGATCTTGTTTTTTGTAAGATATAATCTTATTTTTGATAAAATATGTAGTTAAAAAGATATAGGTTTTGTTAAATCACGGATGTCGGATGATTTTTGTTTTTTTATGCATTGGAAAAGAGACAAAACACAAGAAAACCAAATAAAGAGAAGGACTTCATATTTAACCCAAGTGAAACTTTTTTTTTGGATGACCCAAGTGAAACTTAAAATACCGATGCATAAGTTCTCCCCCACCCCCTCGGGCCCATTTTTGACTTGAAAAATATGTAGGGAATATGATAGTAACTATACATTGGAAATTCCGAGGAACTTCATTTTACAATGTTAATCCTTATTTTTAGATACTCTACTCTTTTCGACCAAAAAAAAAATACTCTACTCTTAACCCTTTTTTTTATCATTATTATTTTTAGAGGATTTTACCTAGCTATCACTATGAGGTTTAAACCTTCTACATGTAGGCAGAGACGGCTCCACAAAAAATATACCTTATTTTTTTTAATTATTTTTTATGTTTAAATTATGTTTTTCCATTGATGATTTTTATATTTATATAAATTAACTTCTATTTTTTATTTGACGTGATAAATAAAATTTAAACTAATATTATTTATATATTTACAATTCCTTTAAATGAATCTGCTCCTCTTGAAACTCTTTTTGATTCGTCTCAAATGTAGGAGATTTCTAGTGAAGACAAAAAAATCTTCTATTTTCTCCTTTCTTATTTTTCTGGTCAAGAGATCATTATAGAGAGCTTGTAGGATGTTAAAAGTAGTATTACAATAGTAACTAAAATAGAAAAAAAAAACTCCTAATATGAAAATCTTGAAAAAAGCCTAAGACTTTTCTTCCTTATTTTCATTTTATTCTTTTCGAATCAACACATATCCAACATTCACTCCAAACCACTATAAAATAGAGCTCTAGTGGTAAAAGTGCATATATATATATATATATATATATATATATATATATATATATAATAGAGATCTGCCTAAAATAGTGGTGTAAAATGATAAAGTATATAACTCTAACATAATCTTTCTAGAGGATCTCTAGCCGTGTGAAATAATAATTTTCCATATTGTTTTCTTTTGTCTCATTTTTTTTTATTTGTTTGCGGTGTGTAGGGTTCGGTACTATTATATAGTGCTATAAGTTGGAGGAAGTCATTTTCTTTTCAAATCTTCCTTCCTACCATGTCGGTTGAAAGCTAGATCTCTTAAATAACATGCGATAATTCCGAGAAAACTAACGTAAAATCTAAAACGCAACCTTTGCTAATGATAACTGATACCATTATCGTGTATACCTACGACACATAGCTTAGATAGAGCATGTTCTTACTCAAAATTATAGAATTCAAGAAACGTGTCTTGTCTTTGGCAATGGTTTAAATTGTCAAGAGTTTTGCAACAACATGGTCTCGAACCTATCTATAAATGCCTTTGGCTTTGGTAGTACCACACTCAAATTAACGATGTTTTTGTCTATATAACTATATCTTGATTTAGTTGTTGCTTTCACTGATGGGTAAATTAAAATAACTACCAAAAGTTTTAACATCTTCAAGAAGGTTCTCGTTGATAACAAGAAACATAGTTCTTGTAAGTTTTCTTATTAAATCCATATTGTAGACTTGTTTCAACAACCAAAACACAGCAAAGCCAAGAAGCTCTGATGTTTGATAATTTGTAATTTACAGAAAACCAGGTACAGTGAAGGATCTTGCTGAGTAGCATAAAAACAACAAGCTATGGCTTATTCTGCAGTTGGCATGGCTACTTCTCCAGCTACCCCTGCAACTATGGACATAACAAAGGAGCAAAATGGTCTTCGCCGTTCACACTCCAGCAAAGAACTATGCACACGTTCTATTATCAGAAGGTCTTACTCTGATAACCACCTACATTGCTCCATCAACCGCATACAAGCTGCATCAATGCAACCAAAACTCAAGGGCAAAGGGTCAATGGGAATTCCCCCATTTCAGATTTCAGGTTCCATTCTTCCAAACTCACTGAGGTCCCTCTTATTTGATACAAGCAAGGGCATAGATTTGAGGGGGAAGGATATAAATTTTGAGGAAAATATTGTGGAAAGTAGTAGTGAAGAGAGAGTTGATAGAGCTAACTGGGTTTGAGAGGCTTATGGAAATTAAGAAACATTGGAGAAACAGATTACCTAAAGAAAGCATTGATATGGATGTGATATGTAACAACAATATGTCTGGTGATTGTGATGGAGATGACAGTGTTTGTATGGCGTGTTATGATGATTTAGAAGAAGAAGATGGGAAGGAAGTGACATATGATAGTGACTCATTCTCAAAATTTCTGGTTCAAGTGCCATGGTCTGATACCAAACTATACTCTCAGCTAGCTTTCTTGTGCAACATGGCTTATGTAATACCCCAAATCAAGGTAAGCACCAAAAGTATGATACTTTATTAACTTCTTCTCAAGATCTTTATATTTATGGCATGTTTGAATTACATCAAAGTCACGTTGTTGCTATGAACATGGATTCAATCCAATGCTACTCTCAATAGCATTGAACTGGATTCATGTTTATAGAGTGGTTTTGAGCAAAACCAAATATACTATTGGACATGAGGTTTCATATATGTTTCTCCTTTTCCTTTTTCGATGTATGATAGAACAAGAAAACACAAACAAAAATCTTACCAATCGATTTGCAGGCTGAGGATTTGAGGAGATACTACAGCCTTCAGTTTATAACATCTTCTTTAGAGAAGAAATCTGAAGTGAAAGCAAAACTTGATCAGGACTCAAATAGCTTTCCTATAGATGACTCAGTAGCCTCTCAAGATGGTTCAGAGAAAGGCAAAGATAATGAACAGAAGCCTCAAATCCGGCTTGCTTATAATAT
Organism: Sesbania bispinosa; assembly: GCA_026901365.1. NCBI lineage: Eukaryota > Viridiplantae > Streptophyta > Magnoliopsida > Fabales > Fabaceae > Sesbania > Sesbania bispinosa. Next base: position 440,026 of record QLOH01000398.1, read on the forward strand.
TGCTGCCTCAGCTGCCTCTTATGTCCAATTGCGAGCTAAGGATCTCTTGTCCCTTGCTGCTAAGTCACAGCAGAGTGAAAATGAGGATTCTAATGGAAGAGAAGACTCACCAAGAGAGGAGACAGAAGGCACTTCGCGGGTTTATAAATCCGAGGTTGCAGCTTATGTGGCAGCTTCCACAATGACTGCTGTGGTTGCAGCAGGAGAGAAGGAAAAGCTAGAAGCAGCAAAGGACCTCCAGTCACTTCATTCCTCACCTTGTGAATGGTTTGTTTGTGATGATTTCAGCAATTACACAAGGTGCTTTGTAATTCAGGTAATTCCTTAATTACTACTCTTTCATTATCATGAGTCATACCATCTGGCTATGTATTGGTGAAATTTGAGGAACAATTTTGTTTCATGTTGCAGGGTTCAGACTCCCTGGCATCTTGGCAAGCAAACCTCTTCTTTGAGCCCACGAAATTTGAGGTAAGAACAATTCTTTATCTATGGAGAGATATTTGTTGTGCTGTTACAACTTTTCAGATGTTGGTTTTGTAAGAAAAACTTTGGAGCCCTCATAATCTGTTCTGCTACAGAGCACAGATGTACTTGTTCACAGAGGAATTTATGAAGCTGCAAAAGGAATATATGAACAATTCTTGCCTGAAATAATGGACCATTTGAAAAGACATGGGGATCGTGCAAAGCTTCAATTCACTGGACACTCTCTTGGGGGTAGTCTCTCTCTCTTGATTCATTTGATGCTATTGACCAGAAAGGTTGTCAAACCCTCAAACCTTCGACCAGTAGTGACTTTTGGCTCACCATTTGTATTCTGTGGAGGCCAAAAAATAATCGATGAGCTAGGCCTAGATGAGAGTCAAATCCATTGTGTGATGATGCATAGAGATATTGTTCCCAGGGCCTTCTCTTGCAATTACCCTAACCAAGTAGCTGCAGTCCTTAAGCACTTAAACAGCTCATTTCGATCACATCCTTGTCTGATGAAAAATGTAAGCATCATCTTTCTATCAGTTATTCCATAATACTCATGAGAAATTCATGTACACATTATTTGGCTGGCAGGTTCATATTGCATATTTATCTTGTGGACAAAATTCAAAAACTCATAAATATAGATTATGAAGGACTAGTGTTTGATTTGTTTTTTACCATTTATTTTCCTTGGATTTTTCAGAAGCTATTGTACTCACCACTAGGTAAAATATTCATTCTCCAACCTGATGAGAAGACATCTCCTCACCATCCTTTACTCCCTTCAGGAAGTGCCTTCTATGCTTTGGACAATACTAAATGTGGATACTCTCCAAGTGTTCTTAGAACCTTCCTCAATCAACCACACCCTATTGAGACACTAAGTGACCCAACAGCATATGGTTCAGAAGGCACAATTCTAAGAGACCATGACTCCAGCAACTACCTTAAAGCTGTCAATGGAATCTTAAGACAACATTCAAAGGCTCTTGTTCGCAGAGTGAGGAAGCAAAGGATTAATGAATTGTGGCCACTGCTGACTTCACCATCTCCACACTCATGGAGCCATGAAAAGAACTTGGAGAGATGCAGCTTGATGACAAAGGAGATAGTAACATAAGCTTTTCTAAAGTTCCTAAGGATCTGGATAAAATTAAATCATGGATATAGTTAGCATAGTTACATAATATTATTTTATGTCCATTTCTAAGCATCTGGTTAGTGTTTGTATTCATCACTCCATATTTGAGTAACTTGTACATAAAATGTCTATAAACGTCAATAGAAAATATAATAAAAGTTATCTATTGATGTTTCATGTATAGCACCGACAAGCAATTGAACATTGGATGACATGGAAACCATTTCAACCTTTTGATAGACAAGTATAATGTGCTTTGTACATTGAATGCAAACTCGATACCTTTATCTGAGGACAAAATCTCTTTTCTAGGGAAAAAAAATACATATATGATTATACTACAGTATAGACACACTTCTAAATAACTTGGCAACAAAGCAGTAATTTCTTCTGGTGCAATGGTCACCAATGTAAATATCCTAACTGCAGGCAGATAAACAAAGCAATAACCAAGAAGGACTATATAGGGTCAGTTTGGATGCACTTTTGCAGAAAAACTTCTAGGTGAAAAAAAAAGAATCAAATAGGTCAAATGAATTTAACTTCTCCATAAGTTGAAATTAGTTTTTGTAGCCACCTTCTTCAAAAGCTTTCCCATTTAACTTCTCCATAAGTTTTTCTGCATCCAAACTGGACCATAAACTTTCCTGTGATGTAGATTTCATGAAGCAATCCAGTGTTTTCTTGTCATTCCTACAAAGAATAGTCTTAAATGTTAAAAGAATCCATTAGTGTCATTCAGCAAGGGAAATGGAACCGAAGCAGAAATGTAGTTTGGTTGAGCCCAACTGAACCAGTTATTTCCCACACAAACAGAACTGGTTTTGGTTTAGTGAACTGGTTTTGTTTCTGTAAACCAAGCTTGAACTAGTTTGAAAAACCAGTACAAGAACTGGTATGGCCTATTAAGAACCAGTTTGGCTAAGAATCAATTCAAGAACTGGTTTCAATAACTTAAGAAGTGGTCTCAATAGTTTAAGAACTGGTTTTGCAACCACTTAAGATAGAACTGATTTGCCTAGAAGGCTAGAACCAGTTTAAGAACTGATTTTAAATATAGAACATGAGAATTCAATCCTTCCAACAGATTGCTTAAAAAGGCCTCAAAGACTACTAATTGTGTAACTTAAAATCTAAATCTAATCAATAGGTTAATGAAGGAAGAAATTTTATGATTTATCAGAGAATACAGAAGCAAATCAAATTGCTTAATGTTTATTTACTAACTAAACTGTAATACTTAGATATTTGTCAACACAATACCTAAAAGAGATAAAAATGCAATGCCTGTGCCATGAGTGTGCTTTTATTTGTGGAAAACTAAAGTCATTGTAATTGAGGTTCATAAAGTCATTGTGGGTGTTCAAAGTTACTACTTAATCAATTTAGAGAAGAAGGAAAACACTAATTAAGCATATCAAAGTAAAATGAGGAGGTCAACATAATAGCACTTTTGCCCTTCAAAATTACATACCTCATGGTGTGTGTTAGAGGATCAACGTAAAGAATAGAAGAATGACATCAGAGCCAGAAATAATTATTACTTCTACTAAAGAAATCTGGCATGTAATGTATATTCTGCAAGAATATATAAACAAACTGATGTATTTTGAGGTTTCAAATCTTGACAAACTTTAGGACTAGGAATAGTGTGGATATATTCCCTCAAAATCTGCATGCCCACCACAAAACTTTTATCAACAGCGAGAAAATAAATCAGATAAGTTATTGAATCACCAGAAAGTATGAGGGGTACATATGAAATTCTACACGATGAATAACAAACCAGCTCACTAAGTCTACAATCTTTGAATAATCATTAGAAGAATTTTGCAGTCTCTTCCTCCTTGTAGCCATGTTATAGACTAGATCCTACACCAGTTTACACAAGCACAATAATTTTAACCCATAATAAACATAAGTCCAATTGCTTATTTTGAAGGGCATAAGAGGATAGCTCAGTAAGGAAAATCTCTATAGAATAACCTGAACTGAACCATAAATAAAATCAGAAAAATTAAATGACAATTCAGGATGAGCCTACATAAGGATCTTCAGTACATCTGCAACAGGACAAACAGAACTGAGATTCCCTCTGAAAATCACATGGTATGGTACAAAACTACAAATATAACAAGCAGATGATCTACATTGAAGATATACCTAAATCTCTTTAATTAGAATTCTGCAGATTTGAACAAGATAAGCATTTAGAAATACAAACCGAAAGCTAGCACTAAGTGCTACAGCACAATGAAAAACAACATATAAATCGAAAGCTTCATTGTGGTCTCTAAATTTCTTTTACTTCAAAAAAACAGTACACTTTTCATCTACTTTGCAATGACATTCCTTAAACGATACATTCAAATTCTAACATTCCTTCTAACTTCTAAGGAAGCTACGATCACTGATATTCATTCAACAAATATGACAAATACTTAAAATACAAACCTTGTCATTTTTTTGCTCCAATACATTTGTGGACAGATATCTGTTTCGCCGAAACTCTCCCATATATGAGACTGTTGAATTCAACGGCCTTTGCAAGTAAAACCTGTTTTGCCATTGTTGGTGGGCTTGGGTCATTCCTTTTAAAGGACATATATTTATGGCTTAACTAGATATAGGCCCAAGCATTACGTGGATTTATTAGAATCATTTATATGAATATTGTTTCATATTATTTATTAATATATAAGTAGAAACTATCTTTTTAATTTGTATAAATTCAATATGTTATCAAATTTTATGAGATTTAAATCATGCTCACATGTCATAGTAAATGTATAAATATGTCTAATAATTACATATATAGACAAGGATATTTTATCAACTGAAGGTGAAAAGTAGTTGTAACTATCCTTTTTATATATGAATGAAACACATTATAAAAGAAAAATTATTGATATGTTCAAGCCCAATGCAACATTTTGGCTACTTGGATGATGGCACATGTTTCACAGTGATATGGTAAGGTTGTTCACTGCTTTATGAAGGTTGGTATGAATTAGGGGTGGTAAATCAATCCATTTATCCACCATTCATCCAATCCATCCATTGTATAATCCTATCCAGTCCATCCATCATAGAAAAAAATTAATGGATTGGATTCGATGGATTTTTTTATTCAGTGGATGGTTTGTAATCCATCTGAATTTTTTAAAAATCCAATGGATTGAGCGGACAAGAAACAAAAATCCACTGGTCTATCAGAGAGGTTGATGCGCGCTGGCAATTTCGGAGACTTCCTTTCCCGTATCATGTAAGCACTAAGCATGAGGAACTGGGTTTTTTTCTCTGTTGCTTTTTCTCCTATTGCTTTTGGTTTCTTCCCCTGTTTGGTGCCTATAGAAATGGGGAGAAATGGAGGTGGGTGGGTTGAAGTGGGTAGAAATGCACCTCCTAGCCCTATTTGGTGAGCCCGTGGAAATAGAGAGAAATAGCAAAAACTGGTCCCATACAAAGAACATTCTCTCCTCTTTGCCTAGAGAAAAGAAGAGAAATAGTTGTTGTCCCAAAATAATCGATTACTGACCCAAAGAAATTGATTATTGACTACAAAATAATCGATTTTTGGAAAAAAAATCGATTTCTCTTCTATTTCTGGCAAAAAAATTGATTTTTGACAAAAATCGATTTCTGACAAAAATATCTATTTCAATTCTATTCCATCCATGACAGCAAACAACCTACTTTCACATTTCTTTTCTATTTCTCACCTATTTCACTCACACACCAAACAACCTTTATTTCTCCTATATTTCACATCTATTCCTTTTCTTCCCACTTCTCTTCTACTCATTTCTTTCCTCTCCATTTCTCTGCTCCCACCCAACATAGCATTAATGTTATTTCCTTGTCAATATGGCTACTGCATCCCACTCTAAACTACATATCACATCCTACATTGCAATTGGTTAGATCATCAAGAAAGGAACTTCTACCTTCAACGTTTTACCACTTTTCTCTGTCCATTGCTTTCATTCCAATTTTTAATGAATACATCATTTGTTCAGTTAGAAAAAGGAGCTATAAAAAAACACCATCAAATCAGCATAATACAAATATATCTTAGCTGGTTCCACTTACTGATGGAGGGGAGGGGGAGGAGGCGTGGTGGGCGGGGAGAGGAGGTGGGAAGAGGGTGGTGGAGAAGTAAGACATGATTAAAAATGACATCAAATTAATTTTAAAAATCAGAATTAATGCTATCTAATTATTATTTACTCTCTCACATAATAAAAGTGCTAAAAAAAGTATTGAATAGAGAATTCTAATAATTATTAAAGTGTGCCCAAGGCACACATTAGAAAAACTCATTCATAATTTTGCTAATAAACAATAGGAAAATGCTAACGAATGACACTTGTTAAGGATCCAAAAATAGAATTGTTTTATTGGAATGTGTAGCATTGAATGTTGCAAATGTAATCAATGTTGTGATTTCTAACAAAAAAACCTTAGGTATACATATCCTTAACCAATGCCCTTAGTGCACTAGTCAACAGGATTCTAAACAATATAATCATTAAAGAGTTAATAAATTCATACAACCAAAAATCATACAACAACTTATACAATACACTTTCTTTCTACCTCTCTCAATCACATCACCCATCATATCCCACATTTCTCTCTCTACTCTCTTTTTTCTCTTTGGTGTACTCCCTCAGGTTTCAAATATAAGCAAAAAAAAATCTACTTGTCTTGGTCTACAATATAAGCAAATTTTAACTAACTTTGCCTTATTTAATGATATCGGACTAAAATATCATTTACTTAAATTCAAATTGTTCTATTCAATAACCTTATTTAATGAACTATGTAGAGATAGTGTTTCCACTTGAAATAAGTTTCAATAAAATTGGAGTCTCCTATGATGAACAATTTAAATAATACAATTCATTTTTAGTTGATATCAAGAAATTTAATGAAGTTAACTAACATTTCTTAATTAGCGTGAATTAATTTTTTTTTGCTTATATTTGAGACCGAAGGAAGTATGTTGTATTGTTGTATAAATGTGATTTCTCATCATTAAATGATCAGTTTACTTCGTAGGACTGCTAAAATTCGAAAGGAATGTGCCGAGTTAGTTAGCTCATAATAACAAAGTACTAATGAATACAAGAGTTATTCTTAATGAGCGTCATGCTCCAAGAAAAAGTGCATTGCAATTTGCATAGCCTGAAAAGCAAACATTAATTTGCATAATCAAGTCTACATATTCAAGGACAAATAGTGACGGAGCACACCAAGCCCCTGCCAAACTTATGTCCCTTATATTTAGCTTCCAAAAACAAGGATAGCCAAGCCTAGTTTCCATCGTCCCGTATCAATCAATCGCTTTTGGAAATCACCGAGCCATCATTCATCAATGTCATCGTTCACATTACATAGTCACACATATCAAACACTTACAATTTTTTCTATGTTCATAATCAAACCCAAATTTGTCTTCTTATGTTAAAATTTCTCACTTGATCATTTTATAAGGTGAAAAATTTGTATTTATTTTATTAATTAACGGATTTTAATAGGAATCTACCAATTAAATTTCCATAAAGTGTTAATAAATACAAAATGTAGCCTCACTTTAACACATTCTACTTTTGTGTGTATATATACACACAAATCTCACACACAAACATGCACCCTTTGTAACTCATAGTGAGAGAGAATGGCCTCTTCAACCTTTCCAACAGTGAATAAATGCACCTCTATTGGGAGGGAAAAGCACACGGTGGTTGCAGACATGGATGGAACCTTACTCATAGGTCGTAGTTCATTTCCTTACTTTGCTTTAATAGCCTTTGAAGCTGGTGGGGTTATGAGGCTTTTGTTCTATCTATTGGCTTCTCCTATTGCTGGCCTTCTCTATTACTTCATCTCTGAGTCTGCTGGCATACAAGTTTTGGTCTTTGCATCAATGGCTGGCATGAAATTGTCCAGCATAGAGTCAGTGGCCAGAGCTGTTCTTCCAAAATTCTATTCGGGTGATCTTCACCCTGAGACATGGCGCGTGTTCTCTTCATGTGGGAAGCGTTGTGTGCTGACGGCTAATCCGAGGATCATGGTGGAGCCTTTCTTGAAGGATTTCTTGGGTGCTGATTTGGTTTTGGGGACTGAAATTGGAACTTATAAAGGAAGAGCTACTGGGTTGATTTGTAAGGATGGGATACTTGTTGGAGAGAAAAAAGCAGATGCTCTTAAGAAAGCTTTTGGAGAGGAACAGCCGGATGTTGGACTTGGAGATAGACTCACTGATGCTCCCTTCATGGCTTTGTGCAAGGTAAATCACAAAGAGATCAATTATTCATACAACAATTCATACAACACACTTTTTTTTTTCTATCTCTCTCCATCACATCACCCATCACATTCCATATTTCTCTCTCTTTTTTCTCTTTTATCTCTTATCTCTCTTAGTTGTACAAACAACATTTCTCAATCACAAATAACTATTTTCATTTTGGTTTTATAATTAATTTCTTCTTTTTCCACAATAGTAGATCACAAATGAATGTTATTTTAAAAGTGCTTAATGTTGGATCTGATTTTGGAATCAACACCTATTCGGCTTGCTAGTATAGTGGCTTTGGGTTCATCAATTCATGGTAATCTTGTCACTTGAAAAATACTCCCTCTGGACTCATTTATAAGTAAAAATAACTATATTCACACTTATTAAGAAAGTTAGTTTAAACTCATTTAATATTTTTATTTCATCTAAAAAGTAATTGTATTTCCTAAATTACCCTATATTCAACTTTATTGAAACTTGTTTCAAGTGGACATACTCTCTTTCTATTGGCACTGATGCATTAAATAGAGTGGTTGAAAAATAAAATATGAATTAAATAAAGGGCAATTTGAGATTATAGCATTTAACAGGGTGAAGTTAGTTAACTTTTGCTTATATTTTAGTCCACCATAGGAGAGTGTTTTTTTTGCTTATAATTGAGTCCGGAGGGAGTATTTAATGACATATTTCAGCATAAATGTTGCCATAACTTTTATTTATTGATTGTGATAGAAAAAAATGGCAGAGGTCATAAATATTGAGGATGTATTCATTAATTTAAATGAGCTCACCTTGACACTTAATCTAATTTAAATCAACAATAGATGCAATTCATTTAAGCACTTTGGAGGCTCTCACCTTAGAAAAGTTTCTTGTTTTTATTTTCTGAAGAAACCAAATTGGAGTGTAGAGTTTTTCCAATTTTCTTATATTCCAAGAGTATTACAAGAAGATAGAGTTTCAAAGCAAGAAGAACATATATTACATATATACAAGGCTAATTAATAAGTCAAAAACGTTTTATGTATGCAGGAGGGTTACATAGTACCCACCCCAAACCAAAGGTGAAAGCAAGTGACAAGTGACAAGCTTCCAAAGCCCATCATCTTCCATGATGGAAGACTTGTACAGAAACCTACACCTCTAATGGCTTTGCTCATCATTCTCTGGATCCCCATAGGGTTCCCCTTAGCATGTTTAAGAATAGCAGCAGGATCACTCCTCCCCATGAAGATGGTCTACCATGCCTTTTGGGCACTTGGTGTTCGTGTCATAGTTAAAGGCACACCACCACCACCAGTGGAAAAATCCAACCAAACAGGGGTTTCTCTTCATTTGCTCCCACAGAACATTACTTGATCCAATTTTCCTCTCCACCGCACTCCGCCGCCCTATCCCGGCAGTAACCTACTCCGTCTCCCGCCTCTCCGAGATCATCTCACCCATCAAAACCGTTAGGCTTAGTCGTGACCGTGCAACTGATGCATCCATGATCAAGAAGCTCTTGAAAGAAGGTGACTTGGCTATATGCCCTGAAGGAACAACTTGTAGGGAACCTTTTCTTTTAAGGTTTTCTGCTTTGTTTGCTGAATTGACTGATGAGCTTGTCCCTGTGGCTATGGTGAACCGCATGAGCATGTTCCATGGAACCACTGCAGAGGGTGGAAAGGGAATGGACCCTTTTTTACTTCTTCATGAATCCTAGTCCTGTGTATGAGGTCACTTTCCTTGAATAAGTTGGCCTAAAGAGTTGACTTGTGGTTCAGGCAAGTCAAGCCATGATGTTGCGAATTATATACAAAGGGTGATAGCTGCGACTTTGTCTTATGAGTGTACTAGCTTTACTAGAAGAGATAAGTACAGAGCACTTGCTGGTAATGATGGAACTGTTGTGGAGAAGCCTAAGGCCAACAAAGTAGTGGGTTGCTAAAATTTTGTACTTTTTCAGTTTTATTTCTTGAAAATTTTAGGTTCAGTTTCCAAAGGTAATTGTAGGTGATCAAGTTGAATCTACATGTACACGGTGGTGAAATAATTGATGAAAAGAATAGAAGTTATATGAATATTCAAATAATGAGAATAATTTGGTGTATTATTTCTTTTTGTTAATGAGAAAGAGAATGGTGCTATGATTATTAATTATTTTAGGTGTGAGAAATGTTGTTTGTATAACAACATCAGTTACAACAAGGAGAGATATAGAGATAAAAAAAAGAAAAAGAGATAGAAATTTGGGATGTGATGGTAAAGAGAGATAAAAAGAAAAAAATGTTGTATATTTTCTGTTGTATGAATATTTTTCTCTTTAATTAGTTATTATATATATATGGTTAGAGTGATGCAAAAGCAGTCCCTGCCTTTTATTAATTTAAAAATCAGTTATGTAAGGGACAAATATTGTTGTACACATATCTAAGTGTATCAAACCTTTTTTGATATGAGAAAGGGTAGAAATGAGAGGAGAATGATGTAAAAGAAAAATAACAAAAGAGAGGGAGAAAAAAAAAGTGAAGAAAAAGATATATAAGAAATTGAGCATATGAAAATCATTTTTATTTAATAGAAAATACCAATATGTACACTCCAAATTTAGAATGTTGAGGTGGAAGGAAAGACATAAAGATAGAAAGAAAAATGAAAACGAGTGTAAAAACACCTTTTTATAGCAAGCTTATATCAGTTATATATATAAGAATCAATTTTAAAATGGCAATTTTAATTAGTAGTGTTTTTTTTTTCAATCGGTTCTATGATATTCTAAATTGGTTGAATGTATATATATAACTGATCTAAAAGATACTTTCTAGTTCGGCTATATGTTCAATCGATTTAGAAAGTCGGTTAAACAATAAAATACTAAAGCACTCAAGGCATTCATGTCGCAAACTAGTTCATGCTTTGCATACCATCTTCCCTGCACCTATGTCTTGCATCCACTGCACTGTCGTCGTCTTGCGTCTTGTGTGTTCCTGGGTGTGAGGAGTTTCACCCTTTTCATTTCATTCAACGTTTCGATTTTCTCATGCGTTTTTTATTTATGAATTGTTTAATCTGTTTTTTTTTTGCATATATCAAGTTAACTAATGATAGGTTTTCATGGTATCTGATATGTTTGGTTGGTTTTCTAGATATCAAATCGGTGATTCGAAATATTTTTTGATGATTATGTATTAACAAGTTAGGGTTTTGTTAGTACCTCAACAACATTCATGTATTTTGGGTGGGATGAGGGGCTTATAAGTAAGAATTCTTGCCTTTAATTTGTTTAATCCTTTGAAATCAATTTTGATTTGTATCAGTAGTTGATAATTTGGTGGGAAGTTGGAGCTCAAGGGAAAATCACTAGATGTGACTCGTAACGTCCTAATTCTGGAAACTTGGAATTTATAAACATAGAGAATCCAACCAATCAATCAAATACAAGACAAAAGAAAAGGAAAAAAGTAGGGATCATTGGGGAATGTTTAACACCAAAATGAGTGGGTGGGTGTGAGCTATACTCACTTGGAAGCAACCCAAGTAGAAGAGAAAGGTGAGGTGGTGAGGTGTTGAAGAGCTTGATCCTTCTCCTTCTTCTCTCAAGCTGGATGAGCTTCTCTCTCTAAGATCCTCTCTCTAGAAGTGTAATAAATGGTATTAATGGGGGCAAATGCCCTAACCTTTCCGTTTTAAAAAACTGAGTTCGCGCAGCGAGAATGAGTCAGACACACTCATTTCACGTGATCGCTCAAGCGAGGATCTACTCACTTGAGCGAGAATGCTCTAGAGAGCAACTCTTAATTTTTGGGGTAATTTCGCTTAAGCGAAATACATTTCACTTGATAGAAATTACTCCAGAGAGCATCCTCTGATGCTGCCCAATTCTCGCTTGACCGAAGCCGTGCTCGCTTGAGCGAAAAAATTAGAATTGAGTTTTCCCATTTTTACTGATGTTTTCGCTAAATCGAGGATATTCTCACTTGAGCGAAAATGCTCCGGAATGGAATTTCCAGATTTTAATTCATAGCCATTTCTACCAACTTTTACCCCATTTTCCTAGTTCCTTTTTACAAAAATTCCTTTCTACCCCAATTTTGAATGATGAATGCATTTGGGTTTCAACCCCCCAGTTATTATTTGGGTTTCAGCCGCCAGTTATTATTTGAGTTTCGACCTCCAGTAATTATGTATGAAAATTTGGGTTTCGACCCCCAATAATGGCGGGTATTGGTTCCCAAGGGAGAAGTTTCTTTAGTCTGAGCTCAGTTTCTAGCCCCAAAAAGTGATAAGACCCCTTCTGCCGGGTTAAAGCAGGCCATGTGCATCTATGTATTATTATGAATTTGTGATAATTTCGGTCTATGTACGATGATGTAAATTAGTTTTTGCACTCATTGAGACATAAGTCTCACCACACGTTTGTGGTTTACTGGTTTTATCTTAGATACACAAGGTGCCCAGTCGGACACAAGACCAGATAGCTTGGGAGCATGTCAGTGGCTTAGTCCACATGATTCCTTATTTTGCCTTCTCATGAGGCTTTGAGATTGTATATGTTTTCGTTGATGTTGAATTTAACATGAACAGCTAGTTATGTATTTTTGTACCATTGTTGGCATTTGATTGTAATTCGAGAATATGTATTTATTTCTTAGCTTATGTATTTGTTGGAGTTGCTTAAGCATTGTTTGTGATTATATTCGATATTGTTAATGTCGCGGAAATAATTCCCTAAATTTGGGACTTGTGCTTCCAACGGCATAAATCTTAGATTTTCGAAATTAGGACGTTATACTAATCTTTCTTATTTGTGGTCAAATTCTTTTCAAGGAGGAGGGAATGATAGCATATGAATGGGAGCCAGGGACAAGCTGATGGAAGCATGAATACAACTTAAGGATTTTTTGGCGTGAAGACTAAAGACCATGTCCTTAGGTCCTTAGACCCATGATCGGTTGACTTTCTCAAGTCATTATTTGACTTTTCTTCTTATGAGTCATGTAATCAAAACAATGCTTTGATGGTTTGTTTTTAATGTTTTATTTTATTTTCCTAAAGGGGCCACATAGTCATGGCCTAAAATCTATTGTTTAAGCACTAGGACTTATCTGCTAGAGGGGTTGCCTTCATCCGTGACGTCTTCATCATTTTCATTCTCTCTCCATCTTTTCATTTTTTATTCTCTTAAAATTCTACACCTATATCCTTTAATTTTGTGTTTCATACTTTGATTCCTAGCTTGATTTAATTGTGTTCTTGGTCCATTCTAGATCGTTAAGTAACCAACTATCAGAAATAATGACAAAATAACGACTAACCAATTAATAAATAATCTTGTTTCATTCCCATTTCCCATCTCAAAATTAGCAAGATGTTAAAGTTGGACTGTTGCGAAACTTTTTGTCTAAAGGTTGGGACGAAATTCGAATTTCGTCACACAATAAAAAATAATTTTAAAAAGATAGTGTGTGATAGAATAATTGTCTAAATATTTCTCAAATTCAACCGTTTTGGGACGAAATGAAAATTCTGTCACAACACAAAGCAATAAACTTAAAAAATTTGCCTTGTGAGAGAAGTTTTGTTTAAAAAGACAAAATTTCGTCTCATTATCTATCTTGAATCATTTTTTCCAAGACAAAATTTATTTCCATCACAAAATTCCATTCCAGATTGATTTTTTTTCTTTTAGTGAGTTTTCTTGGCAACAATTAAAAAAACGTTGCCAAAATATAGAATGGGTTACTTCTTTTTAATTGTGAAAAATTTTTTAGCCAACAATTGTAAAATCGTTGACAAAACATAGAATTGTCATTTTTTTAAAATTGTGGAGATAATTTCCTAGTTAACAATTATAAAGTTGTTGCTTAAACCATTAAAAATATCCACTTAATGTTTAAGTTCTCAAATTTATTTTTCTAAATTTATATTTTTAAAATAAATGCTCTTAACACAAAAACTTCTAACTTTGATTCTCATTTAGGAGATTTTATAAGTTTATTTTTAAATTTGTGGTACATAATAATATATATAATTGATATTATATATACTAATATTGTGTTGACTTAGCGGATATAAATTAGTACTTGAACATGAAGAAGTGTGTTCAAATTCCACCTATCCCATATTAACTTTTTTCTTACAATTTTTTGCAAAATTGTAGCCTAAAAGTTGTTTTGAAAGTCATGGCTTATTCCCTTATTTTGGGCAATGGTTACCTAGACCACGTATGTAAAATCATTGCCAAATCGTGGCATAAAGTCTATGCCACATTTTAGCACTTTTGGCTATGATTTTTAGTTGTTGTCTAAAAAAAATATTGCAGTGACTATTATAAAATAAACTTTCTAATCGTGACAATATGGAACTTATAACTTTTCTTTTCAAAATACCAAGCAATGATGAGGATTAGGGTGTTTAGGATCCAATCTTAGTAACTGCTTTACAACCTAAAACTCCAAAGAAAAGAAGAAACACATTTAATTGGAACCATATTTAGAAAGGATAAAGAAGAAAGAAGTGTGATATATAACCTCACATGATATGCAAATAAAATAGTTCAAAAAATTGGAGCTACAGTTGCCATTAACTATTGAGTCACAAAATAGAGCTACACGTAGGGTGATTATAGGAAACTTTTTGAGTTTTGGGTCCACAAAAAAATTAAATTTAATGAAATAATATATATTAATAATTAATATTAAATTTTTAATATTAAAGTTATACTATTATATGATGATTAAAAGTCTACAAGGACCACTTTTTCTAATATCATATATGTTATACTTCCCCACACTCTAATATGCTTAAATAATAAGAGAGTGAATGAGTTGAATATTCACATGAATGAATGGGTCCCAAATGCCTAAGAGCCCCCATGGATAAATGGCAGGTACCTATAAGAGGGCACTTCAATATTCAAGCTAGTATAGAGCATTGTTGGGAATAAAAATACATGTATTTGTGAGGACACGCCTTATTATATACGAGCGGTTACATATTTGCTAATGGGCACAAAAACAATGATTTTATAGATTCATGAACAGTAATATACAATTTGATCCCTGAACAGTGACGGATTGTTTTATCTTTGGTATTCCAAAGTGTTATGTGTATATTTGGTCCTCAGATGTGCTCCAACTAAATCACATTTTGGTCTTTCTGCCATAAAAGTTTGAGCAAAATGTGAATAAAATTAGGGTTGCACATGGGTCCTGTTGACCCAATGACCCGACAACTATTTGGTGGGTTGGGTCATCGAGTAAGTTGGGTTGGGTAGCTTAAACCCAACCAAAATGGGTTAGGTAACGGGTTTGGGTATTCACACCCGAAGAACCCAAACCCAACTCGAACCCATAATAAAAACAAAAAAAAAAATTATACTAAAGCAGTAGTTACTGACAATTGGACTAGCTTTCAAAAATCAGATTGAAGAGAAAAAATCCCTAAAAAGCTAGAACGTTGTCAACCCCCATCTGTCGCCAGCCACTCTTTGTTGTCCACCAAATCCCTTCTTCGTCACCTGCCTTCAGTTGTTAGCCCCACTCACCGCAACAAATATGTTCGTCGCGTAGTAGGTGGTGCGCATCTAGGAAGAACATGCACATCCGTGAAGGGGGTGAACATTTTTCTCTTCTCCAGACTCTGGCTCTCCTTCATCCCTCCAATCCTCTACGAAAAAATGCAAAAGAAAAGTTTCCCTCCAGTCCCCTTCATCTCCTCTATCAGAATGAAAAGAAAACCCTCGGTTCAGAGTGGATAATTAGTAGCTTGTGGTAGTTGAAGATGTCATCTTGCCCACATTACGACATTAGTCTAAAAAAAGAATGCATTTTTTCATAAAAATAAAAAACATTGACCATGTCTTGTTCCTTTTGTTCATGTTCTATTTCTACAAATTTTGTTCTTAGCTCTTACCCTTCCTAACAATTTGAGCTTTTTAAGCTTAGATGTTTCATCTTAGATTGAAAAAAGCTTGCCATTATAATCAAAAGATTGAAAAAAATCTTATTGGTAACCCCAACTAGTGATGAAAAGTTTTTTCTACTTTCATGAGCCAACCACACCCAACCCAACCTTGCTCGGTTGGTTAGGTCAATAAGAAAAATGAAAACCAAAGACCCAACCCAACCCAAACATGCTTAATTGGATTGGGTCCAAAAATATTGTGAACCTGACCCGACCTAACCCGTATGCAGCCTTAAGTAAAATATGAGCAAAATTAATTCATTTAGGGATACAACAGTATCCATCGACACTTTTGGGGGATTTTTTCTTCAAGGATAAAATTATACACACTAATATTTTTAGGGATTAAAATTAAATAAAAACATCACTTTAGGACCAAATTTTATATTTATACTTATTCCTAATACATCACAATGAAATGGGGATTTTGAAAATTCTCCTATTATTAGGAAGGTCATGTAGCTTATTAGATAAGCCTCTACTTTTAACATCATTTTCTTGTTATTCCCACCCCTAGTTTTTGAAATTTTTGAAAACCCATAACTGCCCCTAGTCACTTTCATCCGTTTGTGTGTGTGTGTGTATAAAATTACTATTCAGCTTCCTGTCTCCAAAACCCCACTCTCGAAAACAACAGTTCACCGAACAGTTTTTTTGTCTCCTTTCTACCAACAAGATTTGCTTCATTGTTCACACAAAATATATTGGTGAAGATTATACTACAAAATCAACTATTTGGTTCACTTTGATCAATATTTAAGGTAAGTGGTTTCATTTTAGTAGTGTTTTTTTACCCACTTAGATGAATTGTATCAGCGCAGAGCACTGTTTGAAAATTTTTACAGTTTACGGACGTATTTATCCGTAAGGAAGTTACGAACAATGTTGTCCGTAAGTCATTCCTAAAAACATACGGACAACGTTGTCCGTAAAGACCCACAGACAAACCTGTCCGTAAAGGAAAACCATATTAATTTAGAAATTATACGGACAAGAGTTTCCGTAAATGAAAATTGATTGTCACGGACACAACTGTCCTGACAAAGTGACGGACAGGCTTGTCCATAATTGAAAAAATATTAATTGTAAAGTATACGGACAAGGGTGTCCGTAAATGAAAATTGATTGTCACGGAGTAACCTGCTAACTGACGAGTTTGATGTAAACTGGCTTCATTAAGCTGCTCATAGAGGTAAGCCATGCTATTGCACCCCAAGCAATCTCGCCCACTGATGCCATCACTCAGAACAACTCCAAGTACTGTACTCGGACAGCCGACACACTCTTATAAGCAAATATGGTACATCCAACTAGGTGGAGCAGATATGCCCTTGCAGCGTATGTCAAATGGTTTTGCTCCACGTTGTTCTCATAGACGCTATGAAGCCAACTAAGCCTAACACTAGGGCCCCGAGTGTGTTCTGTCTCCGCAATTGCATCACTATATGATACCCCAAGATGTGACCACAACAACTCCTTGGCTTCATTCTTACCCAAAGATGGCAAGAAGAAGAACCTACCATGTACCGGTATATGCAATAAGCCGTTCACATCATCTAGTGTGATGGTCATCTCACCAACTGGCAGATGGAAGCTGAATGTGTCTTTGTGCCATCTCTCAACAAACGTAGACAACAAATTCCTGTCAACAAGAGAGTGTGTACTTATTAGGAATATGCACTAGAGACTTATATATTTAAACATCCATCACTTGTATCATGTTATTTTATAAAGGCATACTTATTCTTTTAGAATATAATTATTGTCCTTAGAATAGTAAGCTTAAACTTCATAAGAAATCAAGTAGATGACTTGATCGTGAGATCTTATGAAGAACTATTCTTAAATAGTCCCTAGTCAAGTATCATCTTAGGACAAAGATGCATTTAGACTAGTATGTGAGTTCATTGATGATCACATCTCACAGATCATGGATATGAGATATCATGCGCTCACATAGGTACACATTAAGAGTAATGGTGTACTGGACAGACCCACTTTAAGAACGTTGCATGGATTGTTACATATGTGTCATGAACGTTTCTTAAATTGATAAATGTTATATGAAGTTTCGACCTGAAATCACTACGATTCCTACATAAGGAATTATATGTTTTAATTATCATCAAACGTTACCTGTAACAGGGTAATCATAAAGTTGGTTTTTTGGACATATAATAAATTATGTGGTGGAATGTGAGTGCCCTAGATGAGATTGGTCCCTCCTATGTAACAAGAGTCATATCTATAGGCCTCTTGATAAAGTGAGACTGCAAAATGCATGGCCATGCTCAGGAGGATAAATAGAGATATTTATTTTTGTACAGTCTACTTGGGAATCAAGAAAATATAAATTGAACTATACAAGGTTGACACAATCCATGCCCTTGTGTTCAATTAGATATTGGACAAATGGACAGATCATATAAATTATTATCATAAAATAGGATTTATCAAAGTTATTGATAATCTCAATATTTGGATAGTGATGTGTTGCTAGATACCGCTCACTTTATGATATTAAATATAAAAGGGTTTTATTTTAATATTATAACCAAATATTAAAAGCCTATTGGGTCACACGCATACAACAAGCCACTAGGAAATGATAATAGTTCTAATTTAATTTAATTAGAATTATAACATAATGGGCCAGGCCCATAAGTGTGAGGGTTAAGTGAGTGAGGGGGTAAAACCGTAGCCACCACTCTATAAATAGAGCATGAGATGCACTACCCTATACACATGAGCAATCACTTCTTACTTTCTAAGGCTACTAGCAGAGCTGAGGAAGGTTTCCTAGTCCGGCTGTTGGCGTGGATACCAATAGAGACGTGGCTACACTTGCCTCATTTATAATCCTAATAAGGTACGACCTTTCGTTTCAATACCTTTTATGCCTTGATTCGTGTTTTCGCAAAACAGTTATAACAAGGGAGGGAATCTATTTATTTCCGCTGCACCCTGACCACATGCTTGATTCCCTTCAGTACCCTCTACTAGTGGTCCCAGACCAGAGTCATCCACAATGTCTTTCACATAATCATTCTCTGGCCTTTTCAGCTTCCTCCCATGGGTGACTACCTTTAACGTCCCTTATCCTATAACAATAAAAAATAATTATTTTACTTTCTATATAAATCAACAGACATTTACACTTAACTTAATAGTTATAAATTTACCAGTGTTATAAAACTCGGACCGATCATCGACTCGGCCGAGATACTGGGTTGATGGGGCACTGGTTGAACCAGTGAGTCACAGGTTGAACCGGTTAAACCGATAGGTATAAATTATATACATTTCATATTAAAAATTTAAGGTTTATAAAGAATAAAAGATACAAAGTATTAAAATAAATTATCTAATAAAGGAAACAATTTTAATATGATATTTATAAAATTAAAATAAAAAATAAGGAAGTAATTATAATAAAAATAATATTATTTAATATATTCTATATATTAAATATAATTTTGTGAAGTTTCAAAAAGAATGTTAACATTTGAAGAAAATAAAACGTTTAGGAAAACTACATTTGCAGGCTTTTTTAGCATCTAAATATTCTATAAATATAAGAAAGCGCAACATAATACCAACAAGGGAGCTTGGCGCAGTGGTGTTTGCATTGCAATGTCACTTGGTGGGCGCAAGTTCGATTCTCGGCAGGTAACTTTCAGCCTTTTTATCAAAAGAATGTTTGAATTACAGTAGCACTAGCGCATGAGTACCTGACCACAGTCCGCCCGCCCGCCCGCCGGTTCTATTGCCCGAGTCACACGGGTTATTACTGGTCAAACCACGCAGCGCCCGAGTTATATGCAAAATCGATCCAACTCCATGACCGGATCAGCCATGGGCCCGGTTTCCGGCCCAATCGGTTGGACCGGCTGGTTCGGTCCGGGTTTAATAACACTGAATTTACCTACCTCGCTCGACCACAAGCGGCCTGCAATGTGAGACTCATATGACCTCAACAAAGAGGTATCCCGAGGACCTCCCTCGTAAACAACCTGTTGCGGCACTTCCTTTGTGGGTGTTGGGTCATTCTGTTGCACAGGTTGCTTAACCTGTCGCGATCTACGTTGTCAGGCAGATGCAGTAGGCCGAATTCGCTCTACTGCTTCACCTCGACCTCTGCTAGGTGAACCATCACCTCTTCCACCTCTTCTGCTCACCATGTCCGTAATACAACCTTCTTCTCCCATCGCCTCCGTCAACCACCCAAATCCCACCAGTTGCAGAAAAACACAGCAAAAGAGGGTGAGAAATATACTTTGTTGTTGATCACACTCAAAACTCCTCAAGTTCCTTCCGGTTCTTCAATGGCGGAAATGCGGTGTGTGCTCCTCTTTAAATAGCGTCTGAATTTTACACGAGGGAGAAAGAGTTTGCGTCCGGAGAATGTGAAAGAGGGAGGAGGAGGAGAAATCATTTTTAAATTATTACAGGGGCAATTGTGGGATTTTATATTTCAAATAAAATGGGGTGGGAATAACAAAAAATATGGTGGCAAAAACAATTGCCATTCGATATTTGAGGTATGTGGGTCAAGGCTCTTGTTGGGCCTAGCATTTTATCTAAAACTAGAACAACTTCAAACTATAACAAACTTAAATTTTTAAATTCTGGATAAAATAATTTCTAATTACTAATTGTTATAAAGGACATCTTATTCGTAAATATTTAATATTTAGTCTTATAAATGTTTATACAAAATATCTTCAATATAACTATCAAGTGGCTAGCTGACTCAGGGTCTGTTTGGTTTATAGTTGAATAGAATTGATTCTAGAAATGAATGGTTGAAATGAATGATGTACGCTTTACGAAGTACGTTGGACGGAAATGATTTAAAATCAATTCTGCAGAATTGATTCTAGATACTCCAAAATTTAAAACAAACAGACACTCACAAACTTTGACCACTATATGATTTGAGTTTTTATTCATCTTCCTAGGGGTTGTGGCATTTGTTGTTGTTGATGTTGTCGGCACTTTCTCTTTCCATAGTTATTTTTTTAGGGCCGTAGAGGCCTAACTCGTAAACACTTATCGACCAAAAAAAAGAAGAAGAAGAAAAGAAACAAAGAACCGAAAAAACTTGTCCTGATGCTAATTAAACCTGCTTGATTAATTCGCTTTTGTCTTTTCATCTTAAAGCAAACTGCATCATATGTCTAAAGTGTCTTATAAGTTTTGAGTGCTAAATTTTTGTCTTTCATTCAATAAATTTTTTGAACTCTGAATTATAATCACCATATCTATCATGATTTTCAAAATAACTAATCTTCAACATTAATATGCAAGGTGACGTGCACAAGAGCATGTAAGAAAGTAATTACTGTAAAATTGTAATGTTTCTTTTACAATAATTGTTGCTATGGTTGCATTAGAGTAATCTTTCAAATTTGCATGTTAAATTTTCTTCCACCAATGTAGCTTTCTATATTCAAAATGTTCAACGACTATGAAAAATTTTGTCTTCGGCTGCTTAAAATTTTAAATTATTCAAAGTATATAAGTTTTAAATGTTAAAGTAGACACAAAATTATTAAAATGATTTGTCTACTTTTCAACAGATCAAGGTCGATGTTGGCTGAGTGAAATGTTGGTTGAGGGAATGCTAATTAACTCTAGTTTTATTCATATATAATAAAAGTTAGAAACCCTTTAAAAATATATAAGCATATTTTTTCACACAAGTAAACTTTTGTATCTATATTATACACATTAATTTCTCAAATTTAGTTGCAATCTTCTTCTTCCCTAATGTGCTGTGGTGGATAAGAGGAAATTCTAGATTGACCTTAAAATGGAATTATTTAATACGAAACAATTACTCTGTTTCAGGGGGTTCTAGTAGTAATAATCCCCGTATTTTTCTCCTTAAAATATTGTCCTATAATCTCTGACCCCAATTTTCAATCCATATTATTTTTATCTTTACCTACATTCCATGTAACAATTCATTTTTCAATCTTTCATTTCTCTCTCAATCCCAACAACCCAAAATCATGATCCTTTTGCTTGAACAATAGAGATAATCCCAATTCTCAAGACTTGGTTAACCAAAAAAGAATGCAATTAGAGCAAATTCACTTGGCCTCTGTTTTGTTCAAAACCGGTGAGTTAAGAGTGGCGTTCACATCTTTCCTTTCCCCGCCTTAACGACTTGGCAAGGATCTCTACTATCGCGGTGTCGCCACGTGTCATATCCCTTTATTTATTGATTTATTGAAGTTTTCTTCGTTCTCAGGTAACAAGTAGCCATCATCACTACCCCACCAAACGAACAAGCGTTTTATCATTGAAATCAAATCAAATCAAATCTTAAAGAGTTTCTTTTCACAATTTGTTTTCTCGCACTTTCTTTTCAATTTCTCGGGAAACATTTCCTTCGATTTCTTCGTGCCTCGCGATCTCTTCCGAACTCCGATTTTGCTTCGCGAGTTGCTGAAGTTCGGGAGCGAGAGAGCTTGGCTGAACAAACGCGTTGTTCGTTAAACCCTATGGAGAAGAACGATGTGTGCACATCGGAGTCCGTCGATGGAAGCCGCGATGTGTGGAGCTCCAAATCCTCCGATTCTTCCTCTGCCGACCATCTCGTTGTCATGGTCAATGGAATTCTCGGAAGGTATGTGTCGGCATTTTCGCGATGTTCCTTTTTTTCTTCTTGATTTTGATGAAATGCTACTCTGTCCGATTGCGTTTGTTTTGGTGTTGATGTGTTGGTTATAGTTATTCGATTGGAATTTTGTGATTCTGTGAAATGATTGTTTGAAGTGACTCTTGTTTCTTCGAAGATTCCTTTTTTCAAAAGAAGATAAATTCTGATGTGTTTTGGGTTATCAATTTAAGAGATTGTCTGTTTGTTGCCTGAAGTTGATGATTTCGTGTTTTAACTGTTTGTTCCTGCAGTTCAACAGATTGGAGTTTTGCGGCAGAGAAATTTGTTAAAGAGCGTCCTGATAAGGTTTTTGTTCACTGTAAGGACCATTCTTTTATGATTTCTTATCTGAAAGTGTTGATGATCATACCATGTTGGAAAAAAATCTAATATGTTTACTGTGATAAATTCTTATTAACAGATTACATGATTATTCATTACATAAAAATTTAATATTTGAATTCATTTATAGAAGGTACTTTGTGATGTTTTAAATGTAGTTTATTTCATAGAATGCGGTAATTCTGATTGATGGTCTTTGATTTGTGAAATCCAATTCTGATTCTAAAATCTAAATGGACTGACTATGTTATATGCTGGTGCTAGGATATGATTCAGAATTTTTCTTTTTTGATAATAATTATAATCTAAAATGATGATGCTTTGGTCTGTATGTTTAAAGTATCTAATCCACATTGCCAAATTATTATCTTGGATTTTTATGCAAATGCCGTCAGAGTATCTGCAAAATGGTGTGTGTTTGGAAATCCATCCCCAATGTGGGTGCTTGTCTATGACTTTATACACTGTAAAATGGGTTAGCATAGCAGCACAATGCACTACAGGGTAGTGCAATGGACATAATACCCTCAATTTCATTCAACATATGCGTAAAACATTTAACACTTAACAGTATCAAACTGGAAGATTAGAAAATTTTGATGGATGCATTTTGTCTAAGTCATGGTAATAAAATTGTAATCTTACTCGTGAGATTGTATGATTTTACAATTTTGCCCTTCGCAGTGATCCAAATCACACTCTGGAACACAGTTCGGAGATTGTGTTGGATCGATGAGTTTATGCCTAAAAACGGCGGGGTCATCCAATCTCACCGTGATGAACAAAAGTATGTTCTTACAGAAGAAGCCCCAGAAGCCACCTGATTTTGAAACCTTCATTTCATTTTCCTAACCTATTTTTCTCCTAATCTGTTTTGTCCTTCCCATTTAAAGAATCCCATTCTCTCGACTTGGCTCAACCCATCCAATCTTCCCTTCTTCCTCTTATTTTGCTTGGTGACTACTGTGTTACTGCTCCTTCTTGATCTGCTGGTCCAGTATATGTCTGTCCATCTCTGGGTGCTAGTTTGTCTAGGTTTTGGTGGGAAGCCATGTTGTTATCAAACAGTTAGATGAATACGAATTCAGGACAAGAAAAACCACCCTTAAAAGAAGGCACTGAGGTATGCCTAGTTCAAACCCAGTAATTCTAAGATGCCTGATTATGCTCTAGCTGAGAAGCATGACTACTTAAATTTGAAACTTAGAGCGGCTTAAAGAGGATTAGACACCCAACCGTGATTTGACCTTTTGAATGTTTAACTTGGTCCTACATTTCTTTCTTTGATCGTGGAGAAGATATTTTTAAGAAATTATTCAAAAAAAGTATTGTTAATTTTTCATTATTGATTTTATTAAGCTCGAATTTTTAGAGTTAATTTTCTTGGCTCTTTAGTGGTTGATTTTGTACATTTTCTGTATTAATTGACTTAATTTCATCATGAAACTAGAATGGGCTTTAAATTTTGTATACTGTGCTTGCTTTTACGTTTTCCCCATCTTCTTTCACCCAGGTAGCGAACGAAATGTGTCTAGACTGACACTAGATGGTGTGGATGTAATGGGTGAACGATTGGCAGAGGAGGTTAGTATCTGACTATACGGGGGATTTGTTTTATGAATCTGCATGTCATGTGAAAGTCAATTTATTCCAATCACTCGTCATCCATAGATTATAAACATATCTATGTGAAAGTCAATTTGAAAGTGTTTTAATGGTATAGTAGAATCACTTTGGGAGTATAAACATAGATATGTTTTGTGGGTCCCACAACTATAATTAATCCAATTGAACATAAAATCCAAAAATTTTTTTCTCTCAAAATCAACTCTATTCACTGCAAAATTGATTTTCCTAACCTCTAATTCCGGCCAAATGAAAATTTTCTGTTTGGTGTCTTCAAAAGTCATTTCCACTTTTCCTGTGAGAACAAAAAAAAAAAAAAACCAAACAAGTACACTTGGTTATCCCAAGTATTGGGCTGGAAAATCTGTATGTCTCTATATTTGGAGAATGGAACTTAGTCTTTTCATCAGTTCAAGTAAGAAAGCTGATATGTTATTCTGATGTATGTTGTAGATGGATAATTTTTATGTCTAATTTCAGCTTCAAATGATTTTTTTCTTCTTTTTACACTTGTATACCGTGGCATTGATTGCATAATCATTATTGCTATTGACAACAAATGTGACTCTTAGGTCCTTGAGGTGATTCGAAGAAAGCCAAATATGCGTAAAATCTCCTTTGTTGCACACTCAGTGGGAGGATTAGTGGCACGATATGCGATTGGGAAGCTGTATAAGCCACCTGAAAAAGAACATATGGAGGACTCATGCAATAGAGAAAGTAAGGAGCTCTCAATTGGTACAATATGTGGCTTGGAGCAATGAATTTCATAACTGTTGCCACACCTCACCTAGGGTCAAGGGGCAATAAGCAGGTACCAACATTCTATCTTAAAATTTACATTTTGTTGCCCCAATCTAGTGTAGGGATTAAAGAAACTCTTCGCGAAGTAAATATTCTAGCTTAGCTTAGTATCCAGGTAATAATATATATTCTGTTGTCTGTAGTGTGCATTGCCACCCTAATATTGTGAGGAGTAGGGTGTTCTTTGCACAAACTGGTATTGGATGCATTTGAATCCCTTAGTGCATAAAGGTTGTATATTGGATTTGGATGTGTGCTTTGTGAACACCAGAGACTGTAGAACCAGGTTTTGAATATATTTGTTGAAGTTATAGTTTTTAGATATAAAAAGGAAGAGAGAGGAGAAGAATAATTCATAATAGATAACTGGTAATAGATTGATTGATAATGGATGATTGATACAAAAGACTATACTGATGCTTATTTATACTGACCAATATAGACTAGTAATTAGGAAACAAATCATAAATTATCTAGAAATATGGAAACTAATCCCAGGAGATATTATAAGATAAAACTTAATCTTAACAGATATTATAAGATATTAAATATATTATTCTAAATTCTAACAATATTAATATAACGTTTTCCCCATATGCAGCCGGAATGGCAATCCTAGCTTGAATAAGTTCTTTAGAAGCTTAGGTCAAGGGTTTGAAACCTCTTTTATTTCAGGCTACTGTTTTGGATTTGATATGTTAATGTGACATTATCTTTTAGTGGGCCTAGGGGTTAGTTTTATTATTGAAGAGCTAAATATCTTATGAACAATGGAAAAACAGGAAGAAAGCACAAGGCTTATTGGTCACATATGCAACACGTGTAATATTTTGTAATTCAAGAGGGAAGTTGATTTTAATCAGTAAGCTAGAGGTTCAACTAATTTATCTTTAGTCTTAGCTAACTGACTTAGAAGTTTTGAGGATGAGCCTTGGTGCAATGGCAAGGCTGCTGCTTTGTAACCTGGTGTTCATGAATTCAAATCATAGAAATCGCCTCTCTTCTCATGAGGTTTAGGCTGCGAACATTTGACTTTTCCTTAGATCTCACAGTGATGGACCCCCATTCTATACTTCCAGCTGCCCTTTGTTAATGATTGACTCAAATGTTCTAGGGGAAGGAAAGAGTGGAATGAGTTGCTGATTTGTGCTTTTTATTCTAGTTTGGGGTGCATTTGGATATAGCATAATGCAAGAATTTTCAGTGTGAGAATCTTTCCTGCTCATATTTATTGTGATGAAGTGTTCAGAGATAAAAAATTAAAAACCAAGTTTGTGCCTTTATGTAGTTTAAGGAGAGTTGATTCTTGACTTGATATCAGTAATTCTATGACCGAGTAGTAAAGAGTTTAATCCTTATCATCCCCATTCTTTATAATTAAGTTATTTTTCGCACAAGATACAATGGGCCTTTGCATTTATCCATGCTTTAACCGTAAAACTTTAACTCGTGAGAAGAGACATTAGAGAGATGAAAACTGAACTTGTGCCATAACCTAAAAACTTAAGTTTTTGGATAGTTGATCATTGACAATAAGCACAGTTTTCTAGTTTTAATGTTAATATGAGCAAATGGGTTTGAGCAGGAGCTTCTAGTTAGTTATTCGAGGGGATTGGGTAGCTCGTTGGAGCTGATATTTTCTTCCTTTTTATTTTGGCGGGTTTTCTTTGCTTCTGGGAGGATTCCTGATCATCTTGGCCTTATCTTCAAAAGGTATCCTAGTCCTAATATATGATGGGAACTACTAATTCAAATAAGGGGCTACCTATCATAATATCTTCATGATGACAAAGATCTAAAGCTCAGTAAGTTCGGACATTGTCAAATGTATGCTATATAGTGGCATTAAGGAATTGTAATAGGACAAGAGCAAAGCCAAATGATTGTGCTAATAGTTTATGTCATGTATCTATCAGAGAGTATTTTATGAATTTTATTGTTGTCTTGAATTTGATAATTTAGTTGTGAACTTTTGTGGGCTTTCATCTGAAGTTACTTGTGTTATTTATTCACGGTAATCAATGGCTGTTCATCATAACTAAGCTTCAAGTTATACGATATTTGGGTTACTAGTCCTATTTAAATGATGTATTTAGCTACCAAGATTCATTGGTTGAAGAGTTTCCGATGAAACCCTAGCAGCCCAAGCGAGTAATACCTCTCTAAGCTGCCTGATGCCTGAGAACCTTAGCTATCAAACCTAGGTCTTCTATTTTTCTTTTTTCCAGTTCAACTGTCTATATAATTCTGTTTACTCAGCCAGATAGCTTAGTAGTATTGTCCCTCAATTTCACCAATTATAGAGCTTCATCCCACACTCCGCCCAAATTCTATCAAACCAAGAGTTAAGCGTTGGCACTTGGCAGGTACTCTTAAAAGCCTAGGAACAGTGTACCCTAATCAATTATTAAGGGCTGAAGATATATAATCATGCATCTTTTGATCTTTGGTTTAATACAATTTAATGATTTTAAAAGGGCCCATAAAGAAGGTTACATCACATTTTGCTATTTGAGTATTTAAATATGTTGACTGGATTTTGAATTTCAGGTTCCATTTCTTTTGGGGTAACTGCATTTGAGAAAGTTGCAAGTTGTGTTATTCATTGGATTTTTAGAAGAACAGGTCGGCATCTTTTCCTTACCGATGATGATGAAGGAAAACCTCCATTGCTTAAACGCATGGTTGAAGACTGTGATGAATGTTATTTCATGTAAGTTTGTTGCTTACCATATATTAGTTTCCTTTTTATGTAGAGTATGTTGAGCTTGCTTCCTCTTAAGAATCTTCATGTCTTTCAAATGACTGTTGACTTGCTTTGTGCAGGTCTGCATTGCGCACTTTCAAACGTCGGGTTATATATTCAAATGTGGGCTATGATCGTATCCTTTGTATTTACTTCTTCTTTCTACTTATTCTAGATGCATTCAGGTTTCTTCATTGTTTATTTTCTTTATTTGGTTTTCCTTTTGAAAAACTTTAGATATTGTTGGCTGGAGAACATCATCGATTAGACGTGATAATGAACTTCCAAAGGTATATTTACCAACATAACTTTTTGAGTGCTGCCTGATTTAATAGTGATGTTAAAATATTTGGTTGGCAGTGGGAGGATACCCTCAATGAAAAATATCCACATGTTGTATATGAAGAGCACTGCAAGGCTTGTGATGCTGAGCAGTGTGACCCAACAGAGGATAACGGCTCTGACAAGATAGAAGGTTTGCATCTTCAGTTTTTTGTTTCTTTTTTTGGTTTTTAATGTTCACCTTATCTTTAGTTGTCCTGTATATTTTAAAAACTTTATGGTCTCTTGGAAGTTCACTCTTTGTAGTTTTTCTGTATTCCACCACACTGTTGTATGCTCTTACACGGTTGACCTTTCCATACTTTGCCTCTTCCATAGATTCTTTGGCCAATCAGTTCTGTCTTACGATACTATGGATATTATTAACCCTATACTGTTGTTCACTAAATGCTGAGATTTTCTTTGTCCTTCATTTGCAATACTGTCTAGAGTACTGTGGATACTATTAAGTTAATACTGTATTGTTCACTAAATGTTGGGCCACACTTTGTCCTTCGTTTTCAGATAGACATCATATATGTCAAAATCATAGGGATATGGGTAGAGTAGAAGAAGATAAAACAAAACAAACTTGAATAATACTTAACAGAATATGATATTGATCTATGGTGTGTAATGATATGTTATTAAAAACAAAGCACTAATCCCTATGTATAGTAGTGCTAGACTCCTATCCTAATCAAATACAGAAAAAATCAGGAAATATAATGTATATGGAAACTACATCTAAGAGGTCACTTGAGATACTATAAGTTACTTGGGCCATCCTTAAGTTGTGAGATATTTTCTAGATATTCTAACACTCCACTTCAAGTTAAAGCTTGCTATGTTTTAAGCTTATTACCAATGAACCCTTTAAAAAGCAAAATAAAAAAAATATTGTCTGGGCTCCACAAAACATGTTTGGAATAGCAATTCAGGGATACTGATGTCAGAGAATGAACATTGCTAAAAAATATTAACTTAGCAAGATGGCTGGAACAATCGACATCTAGAAAAAGTAGTTGTGATGTTATGTAACAAGGAAGAAGAGATTTCGATCATTAATCATCAAAGGAAATTTCCTAACAAGCACTAAAAGTTCTGCAAGTTCTTCAAGGACAACTTTTGGAAGCTTCAAACAGTAGGTAAATCTTGGAAGTAAAATTTGGGACAGAGATGGGGCCAGACTGCATCTGGGACAGGAAAACATGGCTTGAGCTTGAGTGTCTGGGACAAAGATAGGGCTTGTGCTTCATCTTTGGGAAAGAAGTCACCACCAAAATGATTGTCAGTGGAAGGAGTGTAAGGCCCCTCAAATTTGAGATAGACAGACACTGGGAGAGGGTGTCTGAACAAACACAAGGCTGATGAGATGATCCAATCTAAGGTTCTAGAGAGAGAAAGGAGAAAAGAAAAGAACAAACACTTATGATACTATATTGAAATTTTAGGAATCTATGTAGGAAAAGGAGAAAAGCAAATCAAACTTGAATAATACTAATAAAATATAATATTGATCTATATATGGTGTGTATATGTGCAAAAGAAATCATTAGTTGTACTAGACTTCTAATCCTGATCAAATAAGGAAACTGTTGAGAACCAACTATCTCAAAAGCACAAGTTGTAGGTGAAGACACATGAAACACACCCTCTTATGCAAGAACCCTTTCGGCTTAGACGATGCATAGGCCCATTTATCTTGTGCTAAAATTCAACATTTTATTAGGATAGGGCTGGAAAGAATTAAACTCCAAACCACTTGGCTATAAAAGCTCTGATACCATGCTATGAACCATCAATCCCAAGTAGGATAAGACTTGGTTGTTTTTGTCGTTGTATGTTGCTTGAATTTGACAATGGAGTCATGTGTACTATATTATTTTATGTTGTCACCCAAATTGTAAGATTTCTATTTGGAATGAACACTTGCAGAGGAGCTGGTAACAGGCTTATCCTGTGTGTCATGGGAAAAAGTAGATGTTAGCTTCCACAGTAGCAGACTGAGATTTGCTGCTCATAGTGTCATTCAGGTCTGTCTTGCACTCCCTTTTTATCACCATGTGTGGTATCTCTGTGTATCCTTTAATATTTGGTATATGACACTATCATCATTCATTTTTTAAGTTAAACTCTATTGACATAAATAATAGTCTTTCAAGTCAGACGTGATATTGTATCTTTCAATACATCGTTTTACCTGCTCAGTTCTTCCTCCATCTTTTACAATGGCTATTTCACAGGTCAAAGACCATATTACACATAGAGAAGGTGCAGATGTTATACAGCATATGATTGATCATTTTCTACCTAGAAGCTGATTGTCTCCAGAGTTGTATACTTACCACGTAGCATTATAAGTTTTTTATAGGTAAATCTAAATGGCTATGCTATCTATAATTAAACCTTATTGATACGATTCAAATTTCTTAAATTGAATTCGTTGCAGGATGGAAACTCTTGGTTCCCTGAGTAACAAGTTCTCCAGTAGTTGAGGTGAAGAAGCAATTGAATATTTTTGTATCGATGATCCTTGACAATGTATTAAATATGTGTATGATAAGTAGAAGGACAATTTTTTTATGGAAGTATTTGAATCAGCACGTGCTTTTTTTTTTTGTTGAAATGCATTTGGCAACATCTAATGTAAAGATCACTTGGTAATCTGAAGAAAAAGGGAAAGAAAAAAGGAGAACAATGTGAGGAGGGGTAAACAACTGGGCAAGAGGAAAATAATGGTCCATAAAATGTTTGTAATCTCCCATTGCCCCTTAATTTTGTTGACAACATTTCAAGATTATGGTCCGCCATGTAGAGAAAAGAATTGCAGGATTGAGAGGCCAGGCTTAGGCTAAGTTTATCTTTGAAGAAATTAGCCGATAAGTTAGTTTTTAAATTTTTTTTTTTTAAATCAGGATACTAGTATTAATAAAATGAGGGAGTTTCTGAAGCCACAGCTAAGGCAATACAAGGAGGGACTTTAGTCCACCAAGTATGATCTAAATAAATTGAAGCTTGACTAGTTAGTAAATGAGCTACTACATTTCCTTCCCTATGAGTAAAGGAAACTGATATAGAAGAAAATTGAGACATAATGAAATGGCAGTATGCAACTATGTGAGAAAGAGCAAGGCAAGAGCGAAACCATTAAACGCTAGCTGTAGAGTCTGGCAATCTGTTTCCACAACAAGGTTTTCAATATCCAATTGAGAGCTTGCTGAAGAGCTCAACGTATAGCTGTAGCTTCCGCCATCTGAGGATGCATGCGACAATTTATAAAAGAAGTAGCTGCTACTTGGACCTCACCACACACTGCTCTGTAACACTAAAGCAAATCTCGTACCTAACTTATAAGCAAGTTATTTATAAGTTATAAGTTAAATTATTGAATTAGAATCCAACTTCAAGTATTTGATAAATGTAATGCATTTTGTGAGTAAAGCCCAATGTATGAATAAAAGTAACGAAATCACTAGTGATAGTTATAGTTGAGTCTCAAAATAATTATAAAATGTTGTTTTTTTTTATTTTATAGGAAATAGTGAAAATAATAGAATATTTAATTATTTTTATAACTGATACTACCTCCATTCATTTTTAAGTGTTTTAAAAGATATTTTTCTTACTCCTCTATATTTTAGAAGTCCAAAACAATATTAATTATTAGTGTGTAGATTCATGTGATGCAGAGGAAGATAATGGTATATGGTATGAAAATAATAAAAATCATTATGTGTAAATATTTATTATAATGAAATTAATTTGAAAAAAAAATTGATACGACGATATAAGTAATTTAAATGTATTAGGATTTTGTAACTGTTTTTATGAAATACAATAAAATTAAAACCTATAGTAATGAGCAAGAAATAAGTAAGAAATAAAATTATAAATATAATAGGTTTCTCTAAAACTCCCAAAAAAACACTGAACATTGAAGATAGAATGTAAAGTCAGTTCAATGGATTTTATTGCTTGAAAAAGAGAGGGAAAAAAAAGAAAATTGTCATGATTTAAATTATAATATCAAATGTATACGATCACAAAATGACATATATAACAATATGTGTATAAGCTAGGTTGTCAAATTTATATTTATTATTAGGCAAATTATTGTTTCTTTCACATAATATACAATTTTTTATTTAATTTAATTTATGTAACTATTAAAAATTATTATTTTTAATTATTATTTCACATAAATTATTGTTTCTTTCACATAATATACAATTATCCTTTCACATAAAATTATTATTCTGTACACAGTTGTCAGTGAATTAATTCCGGACAACTGTGTCTGTAAGTGATTTTTTTTAAAAAATTACTTACAGACATAGTTTCCGGGAATCATTCTCGGATAACTGTGTCCATAAGTCATTATTATTTTAAAAAATGGTGTCCGGACATAGTTGTTCGGGAATCAATTCCGAACAACTGTGTTCGTAAGTCATTTTTAAAAAATTGATCTACGGATTGTTCGGGATTTGATACAGACATGGGGTCCGTAGTTTTTTTTTAAGAAATGGATTACGAAAAAGGTTGCCCGGAAACTATTCACGGACATCCTTGTCCGTAAGCCAATTAATTCAAAGGCAGTTTTGGGTTTTTCAATTTTTAAAAAAACGGGTGGGAATAGCAAAACCCGGTGGGAAAAGCAAATGGTCAACTACTTAACGGGGAAAAGCCATACTAAGCCGTGGGAGAGATCTGATATATGATTGCAGCCCAAACTAGAACTGGAAGCCATACCTTAACATGCCAGTTTGCTACTCTTTAGCTTCACGAGGGAAACGACGGGGAACTCTTTAATAGCAAGCACCAGGGATTACATGGGTTGGTATCCAGACATCCAGTGTTGATGAAATTCACTCCTAGTAGAGAGTCAGACTCTAGCCATATTGCATGAAATTCATTTGTATCGCCAACTGAAGAGCTGAATGAATTGCCCATTCAGCTAATTTATAGAAGAGGATATCCAATTGAAAATGTGAATATCCATGTGTAGAGACATTTAGAATCCCATTGTGGAATGTCAAAAGAGTAGTTGAAAAGATTGCTGCCTGTATAATAAAAAGAAATGGCCAGTGTTGTAATTGATCATTGGTATTTCATAAATTGGTGTAAAAAAATTAAATTTTCAACTAAATTACCTAATTTACCCCAATTTAGGCAGAAAAAGTTGCCCCTAAGCCACTACTTTACTTTTATATAAAGAAGATATAAAGATAAAGTTTTTCAAAATATTATACTATTAAATTATAGCTAAGATTTATTAATATATAAATTTCTAAGGTGATTTGATGGGTCATCAAAATTAATGTATTTTGAAAGATTTCATCTTATATGGAGATCGAATGTGATGATACATTGTATTTAAGTTAATGACATAAAAATTTAAATTAATAAAAGATTGTCTTAATCCATAAACATAAATTCAAATTTGTACGATACTATAACCTTAAAATAGACAAGTACTTCTTTGAACTTTTAAGGAAAAAAATATAAGTTATATAATAATAAAAAATACTTAACACGAATAATTTTTTATGGGATGCATTTTGAAGTTTTATTTAATACGTCATATAACAAGCATTCAAGCAAGTATGAATGAGTATGAGATCTCATAACTTCAGAACGGTTCTTATCTTCCCAACCTTAGAACATTTGTAGCTCAAGAGAACTCATAATCATTCTTAACTTTTGACCGTTATATATAGTAAGTGTTGAGTCTCAAGTTGTATAATGACTTGTTTCCCTTGAAACTTGAGAAAACAATCATAGAAATGATTAGATGATTGTTTATATCTAATGTTTTTGGTTGAGTGTGGAATGTATCTATTATAATATATATAAAGCTGAAGCGCGAGCTCTCGCAACGACACGTCAACCTTATTTTCATATTTCGTTTTGTCAACTAAGCACTTTGCCGAGTTGTCATTACATGTATCAATCCCTTAATGTCTTAAGATTTAACCTTTGGATAATTGAGATGAATGGATACAAGGATTTACAAACTTTATTTCAAGTGCATTTAGGGACATCAATGATTTCTTCACAATATTTTTTTATTATTATAAGATAAATAATCATAACTAAATTTTATTTCTATTATAATATATAAAAGCTGAAGCGCGAGCTCTCGCAACGACACGTCAACCTTATTTTCATATTTCGTTTTGCCAACTAAGCTTTTGCTGAGTTGCCATTACATGTATCAATCCCTTAATGTCTTATGATTTGACCTTTGGATAATTGAGATGAATGGATACAGGATTTACAAACTTATTTCAAGTGCATTTATGGACATCATGACTTCTTCACAATATTTTTTTTATTAATATAGATAAATAAATCATAAATAAATTTTATTTCAAATACATGTAAAGTTTTATTCAATTTATTATACAAAAGTAATGTATTATATAATAATTATTATATTTGATATACTTAATAATATCATATTTTATTTATTCGCTTGAGCAACACATGAGCCTTATATTCAAAATGATTTCATTATGTTGTAATAATTTTATTTTTATGTGTATGCGTATATATATATATATATATTTTAATATATGTATCTATTTGTAAAAGTATTTTAAAAACTCGCTCACGCACATGTGTTTAAATTTAATATATTAAATTTGAGTATGAGCTATAGTTCGTTTCCACGTGTACATTTTTATACCACATCGAGATTTTATCTTAGTTGACCGTTATATATTAATTTCCTGTCATTTTAACTTTTTAATACTCTAATTTTTCATCACCCAATTAATCACACACTCATATTCATTTTATTATATTATTGAAATAATTTTAATATTTTGAAAGCGTTAGGTCAATCGGCTCATCATTCCCTTTTTATCATGAAA
Source organism: Sesbania bispinosa (assembly GCA_026901365.1). NCBI lineage: Eukaryota > Viridiplantae > Streptophyta > Magnoliopsida > Fabales > Fabaceae > Sesbania > Sesbania bispinosa. Next base: position 475,288 of record QLOH01000398.1, read on the forward strand.
AATATTTAATATCTAAAAACAATTATTAATTCAGTAAAAAGGATAAATATCCTTCTTAATTATATTATATCAAACTCATATTTTTATCAAATATAATTTTTACTCAATTAATATCAAAACATAAATTATTTTATATTTATATTTGATATATTATTAGTTTAATTTTTAATTAAAAAGTTCAAACTCATTTCTTCACATCTGCGCAACGCGCGGGTCAACATCTAGTTTGATGAAGACGATTCTCCAAAACTTTTTTTCGTATTTTCACTAGAAAATCTCAAGATCATTTGAGAAAGGCATAGTCTGAAGACAAGGAAAATGTTTGACACCATCGGTATGTGAAGCCTCATTAAACTAAATCTCTAAGAGAGAATGATACAAACTCCGAAAACAACATTCTTCGAGGATGATTTCCACTTTTAATGAAGAAGACTTAAATGCTTCTTGTCTTAAAGGAATAAGAGCTTCCAAAGAGTATAAAGTCTGACATATCATAGTATGGGTCACCCACTCTAGACAATAAAATAGAATACAAGTACAAACTTTTCAGAAAAAGTAACCTGTGGGTGTGCAAGTGCCTAGAAAATGGAGGCGCACTTTTGCCGAGTTGTCATTACATGTATCAATCCCTTAATGTCTTATGATTTGACCTTTGGATAATTGAGATGAATGGATACAAGGATTTACAAACTAACGTTATTTCAAGTGCATTTAGGACATCAATGACTTCTTCACAATATTTTTTTATTAATTATAAGATAAATAAATCGTAAATAAATTTTATTTCAAATACATGTAAAGTTTTATTCAATTTATATAACAAAAGTAATGTATTATATAATAATTATTATATTTGATATACTTAATAATATCATATTTTATTTATTCGCTTGAGCAACACATGAGCCTTAATATTCAAATGATTTCATTATGTTGTAATAATTTTTATTTTTATGTGTGTGCGTATATATATATATTTTAATATATGTATCTATTTGTAAAAAGTATTTAAAAAAACTCGCTCAACGCACATGTGTTTAAATTTAATATATTAAATTTGAGTAATGAGCTATAGGTCGTTTCCACGTGTACATTTTTACCACATCGAGATTTTATCTTAGTTGACGTTATATATTAATTTCCTGTCATTTAACTTTTTAATACTCTAATTTTCATCACCCAATTATCACAACACTCATATTCATTTTATTATATTATTGAAATAATTTTAATATTTTGAAAGCGTTAGGTCAATCGGCTCATCATCCCTTTTTATCATGAAAAATATTTTAATATCTAAAAACATTATTAATTCAGTAAAAAGGATAAATATCCTTTCTTAATTATATTATATCAAACTCATATTTTTTATCAAATATAATTTTTACTCAATTTAATATCAAACATAAATTATTTTATATTTATATTTGATATATTAATTATTTTAATTTTTAATTAAAAGTTCAAACTCATTTCTTCACATCTGCGCAACGCGCGGGTCAACATCTAGTTTGATGAAAGACGATTCCTCAAAACTTTTTCGTATTTCACTAGAAAATCTCAAGATCATTTGAGAAAGGCATAGTCTGAAGACAAGGAAAATGTTTGACACACATCGGTATGTGAAGCCTCATTAAACTAAATCTCTAAGAGAGAATGATACAAACTCCGAAAACAACATTCTTCGAGGATGATTTCCACTTTTATGAAGAAGACTTAAATGCTTCTTGTCTTGAAGGAATAAGAGCTTCCAAAGAGTATAAAGTCTGACATATCATAGTATGGGTCACCCACTCTAGACATAAAATAGAATACAAGTACAACTTTTCAGAAAAAGTAACTGTGGGTGTGCAGTGCCTAGAAAATGGAGGCGCACTTTGCCGAGTTGTCATTACATGTATCAATCCCTTAATGTCTTATGATTTGACCTTTGGATAATTGAGATGAATGGATACAAGGATTTACAAACTTTATTTCAAGTGCATTTATGGACATCAATGACTTCTTCACAATATTTTTTTATTAATTATAAGATAAATAAATCATAAATAAATTTTATTTCAAATACATGTAAAGTTTTATTCAATTTATTATAACAAAAAGTAACGTATTATATAATAATTATTATATTTGATATACTTAATAATATCATATTTTATTTATTCGCTGAGCAACACATGAGCCTTAATATTCAAAATGATTTCATTATGTTGTAATAATTTTTATTTTATGTGTGTGCGTATATATATATATTTTAATATATGTATCTATTTGTAAAAGTATTTTAAAAAACTCGCTCAACGCACATGTGTTTAAATTTAATATATTAAATTTGAGTAATGAGCTATAGGTCGTTTCCACGTGTACATTTTTTACCACATCGAGATTTTATCTTAGTTTGACGTTATATATTAATTTCCTGTCATTTTAACTTTTTAATACTCTAATTTCATCACCCATTAATCACACACTCATATTCATTTATATATATATTGAAATAATTTTAATATTTTGAAAGCGTAGGTCAATCGGCTCATCATTCCCTTTTTATCATGAAAAATATTTTAATATCTAAAAACATTATTAATTCAGTAAAAAGGATAAATATCCTTTCTTAATTATATTATATCAAACTCATATTTTTTATCAATTATAATTTTTACTCAATTTAATATCAAAACATAAATTATTTTATATTTATATTTGATATATTTATTATTTTAATTTTAATTAAAAAGTTCAACTCATTTCTTCACATCTGCGCAACGCGCGGGTCAACATCTAGTTTGATGAAAGACGATTCCTCAAAACTTTTTCGTATTTCACTAGAAAATCTCAAGATCATTTGAGAAAGGCATAGTCTGAAGACAAGGAAAATGTTTGACACCATCGGTATGTGAAGCCTCATTAAACTAAATCTCTAAGAGAGAATGATACAAACTCCGAAAACAACATTCTTCGAGGATGATTTCCACTTTATGAAGAAGACTTAAATGCTTCTTGTCTTGAAGGAATAAGAGCTTCCAAAGAGTATAAAGTCTGACATATCATAGTATGGGTCACCCACTCTAGACAATAAAATAGAATACAAGTACAACTTTTCAGAAAAAGTAACTGTGGGTGTGCAGTGCCTAGAAAATGGAGGCGCACTTTTGCCGAGTTGTCATTACATGTATCAATCCCTTAATGTCTTATGATTTGACCTTTGGATAATTGAGATGAATGGATACAAGGATTTACAAACTTTATTCAAGTGCATTTATGGACATCAATGACTTCTTCACAATATTTTTTTATTAATTATAAGATAAATAAATCATAAATAAATTTTATTTCAAATACATGTAAGTTTTATTCAATTTATTATAACAAAAGTAATGTATTATATAATAATTATTATATTTGATATACTTAATAATATCATATTTATTTATTCGCTTGAGCAACACATGAGCCTTAATATTCAAAATGATTTCATTATGTTGTAATAATTTTTATTTTATGTGTGTGCGTATATATATATATTTTAATATATGTATCTATTTGTAAAAGTATTTTAAAAAACTCGCTCAACGCACATGTGTTTAAATTTAATATATTAAATTTGAGTAATGAGCTATAGGTCGTTTCCCACGTGTACATTTTTTACCACATCGAGATTTTATCTTAGTTGACGTTATATATTAATTTCCTGTCATTTTAACTTTTTAATACTCTAATTTTCATCACCCAATTAATCACACACTCATATTCATTTTATTATATTATTGAAATAATTTTAATATTTTGAAAAGCGTTAGGTCAATCGGCTCATCATTCCCTTTTTATCATGAAAAATATTTTAATATCTAAAAACATTATTAATTCAGTAAAAAGGATAAATATCCTTTCTTAATTATATTATATCAAACTCATATTTTTTATCAAATATAATTTTTACTCAATTTAATATCAAAACATAAATTATTTTATATTTATATTTGATATATTTATTATTTTAATTTTTAATTAAAAGTTCAAACTCATTTCTTCACATCTGCGCAACGCGCGGGTCAACATCTAGTTTGATGAAAGACGATTCCTCAAAACTTTTTCGTATTTTCACTAGAAAATCTCAAGATCATTTGAGAAAGGCATAGTCTGAAGACAAGGAAAATGTTTGACACCATCGGTATGTGAAGCCTCATTAAACTAATCTCTAAGAGAGAATGATACAAACTCCGAAAACAACATTCTTCGAGGATGATTTCCACTTTTATGAAGAAGACTTAAATGCTTCTTGTCTTAAAGGAATAAGAGCTTCCAAAGAGTATAAAGTCTGACATATCATAGTATGGGTCACCCACTCTAGACAATAAAATAGAATACAAGTACAACTTTTCAGAAAAAGTAACTGTGGGTGTGCAGTGCCTAGAAAATGGAGGCGCACTTTTGCCGAGTTGTCATTACATGTATCAATCCCTTAATGTCTTATGATTTGACCTTTGGATAATTGAGATGAATGGATACAAGGATTTACAAACTTTATTTCAAGTGCATTTATGGACATCAATGACTTCTTCACAATATTTTTTTATTAATTATAAGATAAATAAATCATAAATAAATTTTATTTCAAATACATGTAAAGTTTTATTCAATTTATTATAACAAAAGTAATGTATTATATAATAATTATTATATTTGATATACTTAATAATATCATATTTTATTATTCGCTTGAGCAACACATGAGCCTTAATATTCAAAATGATTTCATTATGTTGTAATAATTTTTATTTTTATGTGTGTGTGTATATATATATATTTTAATATATGTATCTATTTGTAAAAGTATTTTAAAAAACTCGCTCAACGCACATGTATTTAAATTTAATATATTAAATTTGAGTAATGAGCTATAGGGTCGTTTCCACTTGTACATTTTTTACCATATCGAGATTTTATCTTAATTGACGTTATATATTAATTTCCTGTCATTTTAACTTTTTAATACTCTAATTTTCATCACCTAATTAATCACACACTCATATTCATTTTATTATATTATTGAAATAATTTTAATATTTTGAAAGCGTTAGGTCAATCGGCTCATCATTCCCTTTTTATCATGAAAAATATTTTAATATCTAAAAACATTATTAATTCAGTAAAAAGGATAAATATCCTTTCTTAATTATATTATATCAAACTCATATTTTTTATCAATTATAATTTTTACTCAATTTAATATCAAAACATAAATTATTTTATATTTATATTGATATATTTATTATTTTAATTTTTAATTAAAAAGTTCAAACTCATTTCTTCACATCTGCGCAACGCGCGGGTCAACATCTAGTTTGATGAAAGACGATTCCTCAAAACTTTGTCGTATTTTCACTAGAAAATCTCAAGATCATTTGAGAAAGGCATTGTCTGAAGACAAGGAAAATGTTTGACACCATCGGTATGTGAAGCCTCATTAAACTAAATCTCTAAGAGAGAATGATACAAACTCCGAAAACAACATTCTTCGAGGATGATTTCCACTTTTATGAAGAAGACTTAAATGCTTCTTGTCTTGAAGGAATAAGAGCTTCCAAAGAGTATAAAGTCTGACATATCATAGTATGGGTCACCCACTCTAGACAATAAAATAGAATACAAGTACAACTTTTCAGAAAAAGTAACTGTGGGTGTGCAGTGCCTAGAAAATGGAGGCGCACTTTTGCCGAGTTGTCATTACATGTATCAATCCCTTAATGTCTTATGATTTGACCTTTGGATAATTGAGATGAATGGATACAAGGATTTACAAAACTTTATTTCAAGTGCATTTATGGACATCAATGACTTCTTCACAATATTTTTTTATTAATTATAAGATAAATAAATCATAAATAAATTTTATTTTCTATTATAATATATAAAAGCTGAAGCGCGAGCTCTCGCAACGACACGTCAACCTTATTTTCATATTTCGTTTTGCCAACTAAGCACTTTTGCTGAGTTGTCATTACATGTATCAATCCCTTAATGTCTTATGTTTTGACCTTTGAATAATTGAGATAAATGGATACAATGATTTACAAACTTTATTTCAAGTGCATTTATGGACATCAATAACTTCTTCACAATATTTTTTTTTATTAATTATAAGATAAATAAATCATAAATAAATTTTATTTCAAATACATGTAAAGTTTTTTTCAATTTATTATAACAAAAGTAATGTATTATATAATAATTATTATATTTGATATACTTAATAATATCATATTTTATTTATTCGATTGAGCAACACATGAGCCTTAGTATTTCAAAATGATTTCATTATGTTGTAATAATTTTTATTTTTATGTGTGTGTGTATATATATATATTTTAATATATGTATCTATTTGTAAAAGTATTTTAAAAAACTCGCTCAATGCACATGTGTTTAAATTTAATATATTAAATTTGAGTAATGAGCTATAAGTCGTTTCCACTTGTACATTTTTTACCACATCGAGATTTTATCTTAGTTGACGTTATATATTAATTTCCTGTCATTTTAAACGTTTTAATACTCTAATTTTCATAATCCAATTAATCACACACTCATATTCATTTTATTATATTATTGAAATAATTTTAATATTTTGAAAGCATTAGGTCAATCGGCTCATCATTCCCTTTTTATCATGAAAATATTTTAATATCTAAAAACACTATTAATTCAGTAAAAAGGATAAATATCCTTTCTTAATTATATTATATCAAACTCATATTTTTTATCAAATATAATTTTACTCAATTTAATATCAAAACATAAATTATTTTATATTTATATTTGATATATTTATTATTTTAACTTTTAATTAAAAATTCAAACTCATTTCTTCACATCCACGCAACGCGCGGGTCAACATCTAGTTTGATGAAAGACGATTCCTCAAAACTTTGTCGTATTTTCACTAGAAAATCTCAAGATCATTTGAGAAAGCATAGTCTGAAGACAAGGAAAATGTTTGACACCATCGGTATGTGAAGCCTCATTAAACTAAATCTCCAAGAGAGAATGATACAAACTCCGAAAATAACATTCTTCGAGGATGATTTCCACTTTTATGAAGAAGACTTAAATGCTTCTTGTCTTGAAGGAATAGGAGCTTCCAAAGAGTATAAAGTCTGACATATCATAGTATGGGTCACCCACTCTAGACAATAAAATAGAATACAAGTACAACTTTTCAGAAAAAGTAACTGTGGGTGTGCAGTGCCTAGAAAATGGAGGCTATTGCAGAACATAATGGGATAATGCATTTAATGCTAGTCAGAACGTTTAAAACAAAAGCAAGTATGATTCTAATGGAATGAAGTAAAGCATTTCTATAAAATGAAGATCATTTACTTCAAGTAGGAGACCTTTTGCAAATACCTCAAATTTTTTTTACCATTCTTTGTTCAACATCTACCTCAAATTTTTCTCTAAGTTACATTTATTGTACTTGTTGTATAGTTATTAGAGATATGAGTGTTACTCTATGTATTTTAGTGCACAAATCATTAATTTTAGTATTTTACCTTGTGAGTTATTGTGAGAGACAAACACTTGTCAAACTTACTCATTTGATTTATTGAACGTGTTATCGTGGGTCGTGAGGGCGGAGTCAGATACATGGTGTAATCTTTGCGAAAGATTATTGAAAATTCTTGGTGAGTTGTTAAGGACTTGATGTAGCTCTTAGTTAAGAGTGAAGCAATATAGATTTATTGTGTGCTCCTTTAATCTCCTATTCAACTCTTGAGTTATCTTGTCTTAATCTATTTGAAGTAACTTGGGGTAAAATTGTGCAGTCTATATAATCTTAGTTAACCTTTTTGCTTGAACAAACTTTGTTGGATTGTTTGATAACTTCAAACTGTCCTTTGGAAAATAACCTTTAGACTATTCTTTAGTCTAATTGATTTTATATCTTTATGAAAAATTTTGAAAACACAATTCAACACCCTTCTTATGTTTTCCATGCTTACAAATTCTAACAATAAGAAACTAGGACATATTTGTCACCTAATTTTTAGCTCCCAATAAAAAAGTAACTAGACCTTACATTGCAATGGCTATTTTTTCTTATTTCTAAAAAACATTAAATTGAAACTAACTCCTTATTATTAGGCTTATATAACAATCACTTAAGATCAAATTACTGTCTTTAAGTCAATTCGTTCTCACATATTATAATATAGCATTCCTTTCTAACTATCTCACCTTACTTAACTCAGAACAAACCCTATCTTCTAACTTTCTTGCTCATTCACACATTGTATAAGAGTTAAACATGTTGCCTAGAAAAGAACTTTCCTAGAATTAAAGGTCCAACAAACATAAAGACTAGAATCACCTCTCACAATTTATTCAAATGTTTCTTCCCAATCTTCCTCCCTAGGTAACCTATCTTCTAAGCAAGAGAGACTAACCAGATCCCCTACTCTAGTTCCTAACATTGACTTTGAAGAAACCTAGTCTAAGGTGGTTACACCTAAGAGAAGATCAACTATAGGGTCCATAGAAGTCAAACTATAGAAAAAATTACAAAGCAATTGATCTGACAGTTGAAAACGAAGTGGAGAAAAAGGGAGAGGAGGGAAAAGAAAAGGAGAGGTGAGGTGAGGTGAGTGAATCAAGCTCCTCGTGTAAATAAGTGGAGACTGAGGCTACCAAAATTTCTTAGAAAGGAGTGGAGATAGAATCTTACAAAACTCCTAAAAAGAAATTTATACTAGGAGGTTATTGGGGCCTAAGAGAGTTAACATGTAATAAAAGGATAAGGGAGTAAGAAAGTAAACAGATGAAACCCTGAAGCAAGTATACTACATCCATAAACAATAGCGTTAAGTATATTGAATATTCTAAAATGTTGATTTCCAAATTGTTTAGACAACAAATAAAAAAATAATTGAAAATAAAAGAAATGAAAGCTATTAAATAAAACAAAAAAAATCGCAAGTAGAAAGGAAATGGACAGTCAATAGATAGACACTAGGACAACGAGCTTTTCTTAAGGATTAGTTATGTTATTCCTTATTTTTCCAATAACAATTATTTCCAGATCAATACTAATCACCTACTCTAATATGGAAATACCACCTCCCACTACGTATCGCACTAAGTTACTAGTAGTTCACTCTCTTCTGCCATCAGTTAAACCCACCATCATGGGTTTCCTAACTAGAAACTCAAGCAATGGGTAGACTGCTAAGCTAATCCATCAGTCCTAGATGATTAGAAGTAAAATACTAGTAACAATACAGTCGTTGTTCAGATAGTTTTTACTCATTTATACTATAGGTCAGTCTATCCCTACAACGCGAAAACTAAGAAATAAATTGAGTAAAGAATGACCAATCCTAAATAGGAATTATACACATGAAATATAACACTAATTGATATAAATAAAATAAGGAATTATACTTAAATTAAATAGTAACAAATTAATCTATAAAATCTACCTTAACCCTAGCAAAGTGTTCAACTAGAAATAACTAAAGAAATAAAAACTAAACTAGTAAAAGAAAACATAAAAGAGGGATCTTTGTGTTCTTCCCCTTGATAGGCTTCCTCCTAGATGCTTGATACTTTTAGGAGAACTAATCTCCTATTTTGCTTCGGGATCCTAGCTAGGATCCCGTGATTCTAGACTTTTGTTTGGTTCTCAATGGGAGAATTTGGTGGTGTTGGTCTTCAAATGGATTTTGAGATATTTGGTTGCTATAATGCCCTACTTTAAGTTGTATTTATAAGTGGATGTAGCTTGGAAATTAAGCAGAGTTATATTCTGAGAGTACTTATTTTTCCTGACAAATTTCTCCATTAACTAGCAACAATCTTCATTGGTAGGAAATTTTGAAACATTGTTCAATGATTGGAAGCTTGTCAATAATCTTTAACAACTAGGAGAAAAGCTTTAAGTGTATTCTTGGGCAGCAATCTCTAATTTCTAATGGCTTTTCTCGAATTTTTCACAAAGATCTTTATTATCTTAGGAAGAATCTCTAATATCTTGGCAAGTATTTCCATTATCTTGGACATGAACCTTCTTTATATTTGTGGTAGAGATCTTGAAACTTGGCAATTATTATTTTTGGAAGCTATCTAATAACTATTAATTGTAGCATTTTTGGCAATTTTTAACTACTAAGCAACAAATTTTGGACTAAAGAAGTACATTGTAACGTCCTAATTTCTAAATTCGGAAATAATGTCTGTTGGGAGCACTATTTCCAAACTTATAAAATTAATTCGTCAATTTCGCATATCGAAAACAAATATAAACGCTTGTGTAATCCAACCATTACCAAAGCTCCACATTACATAATTAAAACATAAAGAATCCAACCTAATTGCCATCAAGGCTCCAGTAGAAAGCACTAAGATCAACATAGAAAATTCCTAGGAAACAACGAAAAAGAAAACTATGGTAGTCCTAAATAACATCAAGAACGATAACAGAAATCAAAGTATAAACAGAAATCAAATCAAGTCTGTGGTACTTCATGCATCCTCTACTACTCGTCCTGATCCTGAAACTCATCCTGCACAACTGAAATATAGTTCCCGTATCGTGGGATGAGACTACGTCCCAATGAGTGTAACCAGTGTGTGCAGTGTGGGGAAAAACAACCAAGAACTACCAGGGCATTCATGTTAATTTCATGAAAACATAATGAAAGCAATAACACACAACTGAGCATATTGAAGACAATGATTTGTATGTAATGCATGACTGTGATGGTGTTGTTACCCGACACCCGGGGTCTTTTCCTTGTAACGTGACTGTGATGAGCGCTCGGCCATGTAACCAAGGACCGTCGTCCAAGGTTACCTATGATTAAATCTTAAATAGCATTTAAACATAATACTGTGATTGGGGACCCCATCTCCCTCTTGGCCATGAGTTCGATGTGGTTACCCCGTTGTTATTAAATAATTTGCCCGAAGGCCTGTGATGGTCAATGACCCTGTGATAGCCTGAAGGCTCTATGATTTCTCTTAAATTCATAATTTCATGACTGTGATGGCCAAAGGCCCATGAATTACAGAATAATATAACCAAGAATCATCAAACATAATCAAGAACCATCATACAAAATCATCCAATCATCTACCCTAAGGTTTTGGTAATTCAATACATACAATAATCAGTATATTCGCAATTCTTATGTTCATACTATACATATATCATTAATTCATAGAAAGAAAGGGGAAAAAGGATAGGGAACATACAACGGCAATCATCCAGAACAAACAAGTGAGAGTCCACCCACCTGTGATTCGGAAAAACGGAGAAAGAACGAGGAAAGGAGTGCCTTGATAGGGAATGATTGATGCAAGACTCGTTCTTGATGAGTAGAAATCGTTCTTGGCCTTCATTGGGACTTTCTCTCACTAGAACCACTCTATATCTCTCTGAAAAATGTGAAGAAACGGGAGGAAACTGACTGAAAACCGTCCAGGGGCGTATTTTAAGTGGTGCAGTAACGTGCCACTCGCTTAAGCTAAAATTCGCTTAAGCGAGTTCTCTAAAATTTTGTTTGGTCCCCGATAAATTCCCTTAAGCGAATTCCATTCGCTTAAGCGAATTCTTTCCAGAGAGCACCCGAAAAAGGCTCTGTTTTTCGCTTAAGCGAATTAAATTCGCTTAAGCGAAAATGAGTCTATTTGAAGGTGCTATTTTCATTAGAACCCTATCATATAACATATCAAACTGAAGCCCCGGAAATAAGCTTTCTAATGAGAGTGGAATCACCTCAATCGGACATCTACAACTCTAGATATTTGCAATTTAGTGCACCAAGGTCATTAGGCTTAAAACCAAAATCAAGCTACAACCTTAGTTTTTGCCTCTTAAGCTTTCCTGTACCTATTCTTTTCTTCATTCTACTTTCAGTTATGATATTCCTATGAATTAAAGTCTTAATTAGCGGGATGTTACAATTCTACCCCCTTAAAACAATTTTGTCCTCAAAATTGGCTAAAGATGATAACTAAAGAACTCAAAGGTGATCTAAAGTTTCTTACCTCAAACGAATAACTCTGGAAACTGAGAGCGGAGATCTTCCTCTTTTTCCCAAGTTGCTTCCTCGGGTGACTGACCCTCCCAAAACACTTTCACTGACGGAATCGTATTATTTCTCAAGGTTTTGACACTACGGTCAATGATCTGTGCAGGTCTCGTGGGAATGGTCAAATCATCCCTCAACTGTACCGATTCTGAACTTATGATGTGAGAAGGATCATGAAGGTATTTTCTGAGCTGAGAGACATGGAACACATCATGGATGTTGGCGAAATGGGGTGGAAGGGCTATTCTGTATGCAAGGGGACCAATCCTTTGCAATATTTGAAAAGGACCGATAAAATGGGGATTCAACTTTTTGGCTTTAATGGACCTTCCAATGCCATTGATGGGAGTAACTTTCAAAAACACATGGTCACCTTCCTCAAACTCTAGGTCCTTCCGCCTCCTATCAGCATAACACTTCTGGCGGCTCTGGGCAGTTACCAACTTTTCCCTAATTCTCTTAATCTTTTCTGTAGTGATTTGTACCAATTCTGGTCCTAAAAAGCTTTTCTCTCCCACCTCACACCAACATAAAGGTGAAATACACTTCCTACCATACAATGCCTCATAGGGTGCCATACCTATACTACTGTGAAAACTGTTGTTATAGGCAAACTCTATAAGAGGTAGGTATTTATCCCAACTACCCTTCTCTTCCAAAATACAGGATCTAAGCATATCCTCTAAGGTCTGGATTGTCCTTTCAGATTGCCCATCAGTCTGAGGGTGGTAAGCGGTGCTAAACTTCAGTTTAGTACCGAAGGCTTGGTGTAAGGCATTCCAAAACCTAAAGGTAAATCTGGGATCTCTATCTGACACTATGCTGGAAGGTATACCATGGAGCTTCACAATCTCCTTGATGTACAAGTCTGCTAATTTGGTCAAGGGGTATGTTGCTCTAATTGGTAAGAAATGAGCGGACTTGGTCAGCCGATCCACAATCACCCAAATGGCATCAAAGCCTGCTGGAACTCTAGGGAGTCCCATCACAAAATCCATGGATATGGCTTCCCATTTCCACTCGGGAATTTCTAATGGTTTGAGCATACCTGAGGGCTTTTGGTGTTCTATCTTAACCTGTTGGCATATAAGACACCTAGAAACAAACTCAGCTATCTCTTTCTTCATTCCATCCCACCAAAACATGGTCCTCAAGTCTTGGTACATCTTGGTAATACCCGGATGTACCGTGAACTTGCTCTTATGGGCTTCCTCTAAAATCTCTTCTCTAAGACTACCCCCCGTAGGGATACAGACTCTCCCTTGGAAGAGAATCATCCCATCTTCGGACACAGAGAATCCTGTTTGTCCCTTTCGAGACTGGAGTTCTAAGTCTAAGATCTGGGCCTCTCTAATCCTTGTCCTTAACTCATTAACCACTTCTAGCCTGTGGAGTCTCATACTATCTCCCTCATAGTTCCCATCAAGTTTTAAATCCCTAAACTTCTCTAACAATACTAGCTCATGCACCATCATGGATGACGCATGCAGGGATTTCCTACTTAGGGCGTCGGCCACTACATTGGCCTTACCTGGGTGGTACTTAAGCTCAAAGTCATAGTCCTTTAGAAATTCCATCCACCTCCTCTGTCTCATGTTAAGTTCCTTCTGGTCAAACAGGTACTTTAAGCTCTTGTGATCACTAAAAACCTCAAATTGCACACCATATAGGTAATGCCTCCACACCTTGAGAGCAAACACTACTGCAGCCAACTCTAAGTCATGGGTTGGGTAATTTTCCTCATGGGGTCTAAGCTGTCTAGAACCATAGGCCAATACCTTCTTATCCTGCATCAAAACACAACCTAAGCCATTTCCTGAAGCGTCACTATACACTTCAAAGCATTTGGACAAGTCCGGCAATACCAACACCGGGGTGGTGGTTAACCTCTCCTTGAGTTCCTTGAAACTCTTCTCACATTTCTCATCCCAAACAAAAGCATGACCCTTACGAGTCAGCCGGGTGAGAGGTAAAGCCAACTGGGAAAAACCTCTAATAAACCTGCGATAATACCCAGCTAATCCTAAGAAACTCCTAACCTCAGTGACTGATTTGGGCCTCTCCCAACCAATCACTGCCTCTATCTTACTGGGGTCCACTGACACACCTTCACTAGATATCACATGTCCTAGGAAGTGAACTTTATCCAACCAGAATTCACATTTCTCAGGGTTAGCAAACCGTTTCTTCTCCCTCAGCACTTCCAAAACCACTCTAAGGTGTTGCTCATGTTCTTCTAAGGTTTTAGAATAGATAAGAATGTCATCGATGAATACAACCACAAACTTATCTAAATAGGGCCTAAAGATACGGTTCATGTAGTCCATGAATACAGCTGGAGCATTGGTCAAGCCAAATGGCATCACCAAATACTCATAATGCCCATACCTAGTCCTAAAAGCAGTTTTGGGAATATCCTCACTTCTAATCTTTATCTGATGGTAACCTGATCTCAAGTCTATCTTAGAAAATACTGCTGCCCCTCTAAGCTGATCTAACAGGTCATCTATCCTAGGCAAGGGATATTTATTCTTAACTGTTACCTTGTTTAGCTGCCTGTAGTCAACACACAACCTCATGCTACCATTCTTCTTCTTGACGAGGAGCACTGGGGCTCCCCAAGGAGATACACTAGGCCTAATGAATTGCTTCCCTATTAACTCCTCTAGCTGCTTCTTAAGTTCACTCATCTCTAAGGGTGACATTCTATAGGGAGCCTTAGAAATAGGTCTTGTGCCTGGCACAAGATCTATGGAAAACTCAGCCTCTCGATCCGGAGGTAAGGTGGTCACCTCACTAGGGAAAACATCCTGGAACTCCCTAACAATGGCTATGCTGCCTAGGTCGGGTTTCGACTCTACAGTTGAGGAAAGCAGTAATATAAAACAATAACTACCATCAGTCAGGCATTCAGAAATTTGAGTGGAACAAGATAACAGATATGATGGTCTCTCCTTCGGGGAAGGAAGAAGAGTAGGGAAAACAATTTCTTTATTGCAACAGTCAAGCATGACTTGGTTACGGGATAGTCAGTTCATACCCAAAATAACATCAAGCTTTTTCAATGACAAACAATCAAATCAACCTTAAAGATTCTACCCTGGATTTCTAAGGGACATGCAAGACATACCAAGGAAGTGGAAATGGCTTCCTTAGCAGGGGTGTGGACATTCAAATGAAAAGGTAAGGGAGTAACTTGCAGTGTCATCCTTTCCACACAATCATAAGAAATGAAGGAGTGAGTTGCTCCAGAATCATACAGTACAATCAAAGGAGTATCATTTAAATTACATGTACCTTGCATCAGATCATCAGCCTGAGCTGCCATCTCACCGTTGAGGGTAAAGACTCTCCCGGTAGCTTGGGGTTTGAGCTGGTCCTTCTTCTTCTTTGGGCAGTCCCCAATCATATGGCCTGGATCACGACAATAGAAGCACACTCGTTGTCCTGCCAGGCACTCGCCCCGATGATTCTTGCCACACTTGGGGCAAGTAGAGTGAGCTGAAGTGGAGGGAAGGGCGACCTGCTTGCCCCTTCCTCCCTGGAACTGAGGTCAAAAATTCTTATTGGTAGGTGCATCCTCTCTCTTCCTCTTACCCTCAACCCAAGTCTTCGCTGTCGACCTGGGTGCCTCATCTACTAAACTCTACTCAACGACCAGACACTTGGTCACCAAGGCTGAGAATTCCCTAAGCTGGAAGGCTGAAACAATCTTTCTAATCTCGGGCTTGAGGCCCGCCTCCAAGTGAGAGGCATTTCCAACCCTCATTAGGATTGGCTTGCAGCAGGGAGTGATATTTGGAGAGTTCTTCAAACTTGGCCACAAACTAGCCCACGGTCATGTTGCCTTGCTTCAATTGAAGGAATTCCAATTCTTTCTGTTTCCTGGCTGGCTCTGGGAAATATTTCTCAAGGAATGCATGCTGGAATGCATCCCATGAGGGTAAGGCTCCATGAGGGCTCAAACTAGTCTTCACACTCTTCCACCAGTTGTCCGCTTCTCCTTGTAGCATGTAGGTAGCAAATCTCACTTTCAGGTCATCCGGGCAAGCCATCACTTCAAAGATTTTGTTCATGGCATTGAGCCATGAGTCTGCTGCTGCTGGATCATAAGCTCCATTAAAGGCTGGAGGATGGTGTTTCCTGAACTCAACTAATCCTTGAAGGAAGGGATCCACTACTGCCCCCGGTGGAGGAGTACCGGTAGGCTGCCTCTGTAAGGCCTGGAGTACTGCGGCATGAGAAGCTGTTTGCTCTCCTATGATTTGAGTGAGCATGTGGAGGGCTACCGCCACGGGATCCTGAGGTTGATCCGGTGGGGAAGGGAGTGAAGTGGCACGAGGACGTCCCCTCCTACCGCTAGCCATGATCCTATACACATCATTAAGAAATATCCAGGTGATCAGTCTATCAACTCCCTAATAATGCATATAAAATTACGACTAACTTAAGGAGTAATACATAATCCACAGTCCAATTGGATTGAACTGCTCTGATACCAAAATGTAACGTCCTAATTTCTAAATTCGGAAATAATGCTTGTTGGGAGCACTATTTCCAAACTTATAAAATTAATTCGTCAATTTCGCGTATCGAAAACAAATATAAACGCTTGTGTAATCCAACCATTACCAAAGCTCCACATTACATAATTAAAACATAAAGAATCCAACCTAATTGCCATCAAGGCTCCAGTAGAAAGCACTAAGATCAACATAGTAAATTCCTAGGAAACAACAAAACAGAAAACTATGGTAGTCCTAAATAACATCAAGAACGATAACAGAAATCAAAGTATAAACAGAAATCAAATCAAGTCTGTGGTACTTCATGCATCCTCTACTACTCGTCCTGATCCTGAAACTCATCCTGCACAACTGAAATATAGTTCCCGTATCGTGGGATGAGACTACGTCCCAGTGAGTGTAACCAGTGTGTGCAGTGTGGGGAAAAACAACCAAGAACTACCAGGGCATTCATGTTAATTTCATGAAAACATAATGAAAGCAATAACACACAACTGAGCATATTGAAGACAATGATTTGTATGTAATGCATGACTGTGATGGTGTTGTTACCCGACACCCGGGGTCTTTTCTTTGTAACGTGACTGTGATGAGCGCTCGACCATGTAACCAAGGACCGTCGTCCAAGGTTACCTATGATTAAATCTTAAATAGCATTTAAAAATAATACTGTGATTGGGGACCCCATCTCCCTCTTGGCCATGAGTTCGATGTGGTTACCCCGTTGTTATTAAATAATTTGCCCGAAGGCCTGTGATGGTCAATGACCCTGTGATAGCCTGAAGGCTCTATGATTTCTCTTAAATTCAGAATTTCATGACTGTGATGGCCAAAGGCCCATGAATTACAGAATAATATAATCAAGAATCATCAAACATAATCAAGAACCATCATACAGAATCATCCAATCATCTACCCTAAGGTTTTGGTAATTCAATACATACAATAATCAGTATATTCACAATTCTTATGTTTATACTATACATATATCATTAATTCATAGAAAGAAAGGGGAAAAAGGATAGGGAACATGCAACGACAATCATCCAGAACAAACAAGTGAGAGTCCACCTACCTGTGAGTCGGAAAAACGGAGAAAGAACGAGGAAAAGAGTGCCTTGATAGGGAAGGATTGATGCAAGACTCGTTCTTGATGAGTAGAAATCGTTCTTGGCCTTCGCTGGGACTTTCTCTCACTAGAACCACTCTATCTCTCTCTGAAAAATGTGAAGAAACGGGAGGAAACTGACTGAAAACCGTCCAGGGGTGTGTTTTAAGTGGTGCAGTAACGTGCCACTCGCTTAAGCTAAAAATTCGCTTAAGCGAGTTCTCTAAAATTTGGTTTCGTCCCCGATAAATTCGCTTAAGAGAATTCTTTCCAGAGAGCACCCGAAAAAGGCTCTGTTTTTCGCTTAAGCGAATTAAATTCGCTTAAGCGAAAATAAGTCTGTTTGAAGGTGCGATTTTCATCAGAACCCTATCATATAACCTATCAAACCGAAGCCCCGGAAATAAGCTTTCTAATGAGAGTGGAATCACCTCAATCGGGCATCTACAACTCTAGATATTTGCAATTTAGTGCACCAAGGTCATTAGGCTTAAAACCAAAATCAAGCTACAACCTTAGTTTTTGCCTCTTAAGCTTTCCTGTACCTATTCTTTTCTTCATTCTACTTTCAGTTATGATATTCCTATGAATTAAAGTCTTAATTAGCGGGATGTTACATACATCACAAACCCACTTTTAGATATATCCTTAATTATTCACCATTAACGATTACACCTGCATGTATCATAGATTCATCTAGGTGTGTCAGCTAATTCACAATGTTTTGTGGACTTCAAAATCTCTTTATGGGCTATGACCTTACAAAAGAGACTCCTGCTCTGTCAGCTACAAGCCAGTTGCTAAGGGCATAGGGGATATCTAAGAACACAAAACTTTTCTAAAGAATCTACTCCTTGCTTGGCTAAAGCATCGACACAAAAATTCCCTTCCCTTAGAGTATGTTGAATGGTGATACTTCAATCTCTAGAGACAAAATCTTGGATTGTTCTAATAATAAAACCATATTAATGAAGCTTAACATGGGGATTAGAAATTAAGTGAATAATTTCTAAGCAATGTGACCAAGAAATTACGAACCTATAACTTTCATTCCAGACCAATCGAAGCCTATGCAACAAAGCTAATAATTCAGCGAAAATATTATCACAATGACTAATATAGGCATGAAAACCACATAACCAATTACCATGACTATCTCTAATTACACCTCCTAATCAACCAATCCCCTGATTTTGAATTACACTATCATCAACATTCATAGCTATTTCATCATTTTTAACTTCAATTTGGCAATAGTTTTTTAAATTATTCAAAGTGTTCAAAATTGCTTCCAAAATATAGTTATGTTATAAACTATAGGAAATTGGGTCAATTATCTAATAAAAAACATTAAAAGATTTACAAAATTATCTAATTAATCTATTAAAAATTATATATATTTGTCAGTTAAGCAGAATTGATTCTGAAAATCAATGGTTGGGATGAGTGGTGTACGCTTTACGAAGCACGTTAGACGGAAGTGATTTAAAATCAATTTTGCAAAACTATGGTTTTGATTTTGGCAACGCCAAACCAAACGGACCATATATTGTTAAAAAAATGCACAAAGGCGTGTTCCACGTATCTCAAGCTTGTGATTGATCAATGAAAATGACATATGGATGTACAATATTTATATTTTTCTTTTCTAAAAGAAGGCGCCACACGCATCCACCAACTTGTTGAGTTTCTCTGCTCGTTTGTTTTCTTTCAATGTAAGGAATAAAAAAGAGCCAAGGAAAAAAAATAAAAAGAGAGCAAAGGCACCACGTGATATTCTCTAGCTCATAGTGACTGTATCATCTGTTCATTGATAATGTTATTTATATAACAAATTGTTTATATTTCTGTTATTTTCTTCGGTATATTAATACAAGAAAATATCTCCTCTATTTATTTATTCATTTGTATGTGTACCAAAAAAATTATTCGTTTCTACATCTGAATTAAATAAAAACTAATGGGTACCAAAGACAGGGGATTAATATGTCTACCAATTATTACATTTGCTTCAAAACCTGAGCCGACCCAATATGATTCAATATGTAATGAGACCTAAAGTAAATTTTTATTTTAGGGTCTTTTTAAATACATGAAATGAAAGAAATGGGCCTTAAAAGTTAAAATTCATTTAGCAAGGACTGCATCAACCATTGGGAGGAAAATCAATTTATAAACCAATGAACTGAGCCTAATTATAATAATATTTTTTATTTTTTGTATAAAGGATGTTACTAACAATCGGGGCCTAGAGCAAGGGCTTTAGCAGCCTTACCTTTGGGCCGACCCTGTTCAAAACATTAAATTAAGTGATGAAATATTTTTTTATTTCTTTTAATATCATTTAATTTCATTTAGTAAAGATATCATAGGATTAAAAAACAATTAACATCTTTTCAAAAATAATAAATAAAATGAACCAAAATCTTTTTCTCAAAATCCATTGATTGATATTTTAAAGAGGAAAGTCATACCACTCACTCATACACTTGCACAAAACTAACAACAGTTTTCAAAACTTCCCTTCTCTTTTTTTTTCTTTGGTGGTTTTGGCTAAAGTCTAAACTACCTCACCAATGTATAGTTATCCATTAATGAGGGGCATTTTGATTTGAAATGATAAGGGCATCAAAATTCATGGCCTTAAATGTTTTGATGCAAGTTGAGAAACAGTGTCCCCCATCTACAAGTAAAAAACAGTTCTAGCTTGCATTGTTTGTATGTATTCACCTTTCAGTGTGATACATGGAAGCTGGATAGAAGGACAAGTACCAAAATCAACTTTTTGAGGGCCAACAATGGTAGTACCAAGTTGCATAAATTTCTTGTCCCTAACTAATTGCTTGTATGTTCATGACTATGTCCATTGTTCCCTAGTCGACAACAGATACTACAAGTATATGCCAAGGGCCAACTTGAGAGTGTGATTAAAGATCTTGTTTTTTCCATGTGGGGCACACCCAAGAATGTGACCTTTCAAATTTGGATAAGAAGATGCAATGTCCACAAACAGCTCATAATTAACACCGTGTAAAGGTGGCTCCATTCTGATCTGCCATATGCATAATTTACCATCAATTCTGATGTATCTCACAACTAAACGCGGGACCCTTTGTTTGTTTTCTCTTTATGCCAAACAGCCAGACAAAAAGACAGAAATTTCTTTTTATATAAAATTCAGTTAAATATAAGGATGATAATTACATAAGATAAAGGGGTGAGGTGGAATGTTATCAAATTCTCATGTCCCCAATAGATATATAATGTAATTTCTAAAATATATTTTTTTTAAATTATAGGGTTAAATATGTTTTTAGTACATGAATGACCCAAATTTGGTTTTAATCGCTAAAGTTTAAGTGTGTGTTTGGATTAGCGTTTGCAAACTTGAGTTTGAATGAACATGAATTTAGTAAACATGATTTATGATAAACTTGAGTATGAGTAAACATGATTTCATGTTTGGATATTTTGCTGTAAACGTGAGTTTAAGAAAGTAAATATTGAGGAAACTCAAGTTTCACACGCAGAAGTTACAAAAACCTGCGTTTTGCAAACTCAAGTTTTAGAACTCAAACGTGCGTTTTGATCAGTGTAGCCAAACAACATGAAAAATATGCAACGTGAGTTTACTCTTGGGGACGTGAGTTTGGGACAAGCTCTAAAACTACTTGTTTGGATCCCCTATGTTTTGAAATCACGTAAGTTTAGTCCATCTTAAACACAGTTAACTTTGATGCTCACATGACAAACAGATTTCTGTGTCATCTTGTTCAGTCACCTTTAATGAAAATGATTTGATAATTGAATAACACATCAATTCATCCAGACAGATTTTATTTAGGGTTTTATTAAATATAATGAAATTATTAATTCAAAATAGAAATTACAATTACCATCTAGTGTGTAGAAATTGTTAGAAGAAATCCTTGAATGTGTATACCAATTGTCAAATCATTTTCATTAAAAGTGACTAGATAAGCTGACACAAATTCTCACCTGAGCATCTAAATTAACAATGTTAAGGAGAAGGACTAAACTTACGTGATTTCAGAAATAAGAGACTCAAACAAACAGTTTTAAACTTTAGGGATTAAAATAAAATCTGGTTCATGCTTTAGGACTAAAAACATATTTAACACAAAATTATATTAAGATTATTAATTAATCAATATTGTACCATGAGGATTGGAGGGTTCAACTTACATCGGTGTAAGTTACACCAAGTATTACACCGCTGAATAATTTTTTAATGGATCATTGTATTAAGTAATCCACCGTTGGATGAAAGTTACTATCTATAGATCATACATATAAAATTTTATATTAATATGAAATTATTTGATATGTCATTGAGATGTCTCAAGATAAATGTTATATATACATTTGAAATATATGAAAAACCCAACCATTTGATTATCAAGTTATTAGTGTCAAAATTTTACGAAATTTGACACATATAATCATGATGATCAATAAATATAATTCAACGGTTGGATTACTAAAAAACACATTTATCAGCGGTATAATACTTGATGTAACTACACTGGTGTAAGTTGAACCCTCCTCTTTTAACATATATCATAAACCCAAATAAGATATTAAATATATCACAAAGTATCATATATTTGACCAAAAACTTGTAATGAAAAGTATTATCTACCAAGTACCTAAAGTAAAGTCTGCTTATTTATTTAACAATCAGTAATATGTCAAACTAATTTTTTTTTCAAAAATTCTAACTTTCAATTATATTTTTTAAAATAAAAGGTTTTCCAATTTCAAGAATTAGGACATATGCTACAAGCCAACAATTTTCTTGTAACTAAAGATGACCCCTTAACGAAACAATACAACTTGAGCCAAGACTTTAAGCTGTGGGGACCCTTTCCCTTGACAGAAAACCATATAAATATCTTCTGGCTGCTAACTATTTTTCAACCCCAAATTCAACCACAATTTGTTTCCTCAGTTCCTAAAGATGACAACAGCAGAAGAAGAAACTTCAAACTTAGATCTCATATGCCAATATCTCTTAGAGGAAACCTCAAACTCTTTCCTCACCAATCTCTATCCTGTAAAACTTGAAGACCCTTCACCAGATTTTGATTTCAGTTCATATATTTCAGCCAACAGCAGCTTCTGCTCTTTACTTGAAGGCTGTGATTGGGTGGATATGGAGTTTGTTGATCACAGTTCCCCAAAGTTCCTGAATTCCACAGAAACCAGCCCCTCAAAGGATACCCAGAAATGCAATTCCCCTGAAGCAATTGTAGTGTCAGAGAAGAGAAAGAAAACAGCAGAATGTGATGAGGCAAGGCGTTATAGAGGAGTGAGGAGAAGGCCATGGGGAAAGTTTGCTGCTGAGATACGTGACCCAACAAGGAAAGGGACCAGAGTTTGGTTAGGTACATTTGACACTGAAATTGATGCTGCAAAGGCTTATGATTGTGCTGCTTTCAAGATGAGAGGTCAGAAAGCCATATTGAATTTCCCTTTGGAGGCTGGTGAGTCTGAACCAAAGCCAAATAGTTGTAGCAGGAAAAGGAGAAGACAGAGCACATTGATCAAGCTACCACAAGTTCAAGTTCATCATGAAGAGTCCTGAAAATCATTCCAATGGGGTGTGGAAAATTAATGTTGTGTTTGGTTTATACTGGATACACGTTTCAAACGTGGATCCAGGCAGAAGCTACTCTCAGTAGCGTTTTTACGGATCCAAAACGTGGTTTTGGGTAAATCAAACACACACTAAGTCCAAAAATAGAATTGTGTGCTAGGAATGTAGGACAAGTTTGTAGAGTAATTTTTGTGTGGGCATAGTGGCACAATCAATCATAAATTTAAGATAATGTTAGAATAACTTGGGAAAGATTTTGTGGTCTTTTTCATTGTTATTTTAATACAACTTAAATTTTTTATTAGTTGTACTTACAAGTATTATGCTTATGCAAGAATTGCAGCTAGGAAAATATGGTTGCCTATTAAGTTTGTACATAGAAGCAAGCAATGCAAATATCTAGTGCATATTATGAAAGTTTTACCAACTTTGATGAGTTTTAAATATTAACTATTAATTAATTCATGTGTGAAAATACACACAATGATAAACCAAACCAATATATCTCCTTATTGTTTTTTTGTTACTGTACTCTGTTTTTCAATGATCTTATAATTACTTCTTTTTCAGTGTGTTATACAACACTTGATCCCTTTATTGTTTGATGCCATTTTGTAACATTCATTTGAATTTCTTTAGAAAAATTCTCATTTAATTTATTTACTTCTCTTCCCTTATTTATCTGAATTCTAACTCTTTCTAACTAAACAAACCTAAGCAATATTTTCTTCAGTCATTCATAAAAGGCTAGAGAGGCAGGGTACAATGTACTCGATTATCATCATCATTGTTGTTGTTTTCACAAATAGAATTGATAAAGCGAAGTATAATTAGTTTTAATTATATATCCTAAATATGGGTTAACAACAACCACTTAACCCAAAGAAGTAGCTTAAGTAAAGCAAATGAGGACAGTTTCAGTTCCCCTAAACAAAGGTTAGTCTTACACCCTAATTTATTTATTTATAATATATTAAAATTGACATGACAAAGTGTAATTGACGGCTCAAATTTTCCATTTTGTCATTTCAACACATTTATTCAATGACTTTTCAGCCTTTTGTTTCAAATTTTTTGCTTAAAAATGTTATGAATGTCACATAATGGAAATAGATATTATTAAATTTACTACACCCTCCGTCCCTTATTACAAGACCCAAAAGAATTGGACGTCCCTTAATATAAGACACTGTACAAATTTTTAGATGAATTAATTAACTTTTTTCATATTTACCCTTAATTAATGTTTAAGTTTTCAATTCCCATGTATTGATGAATGTGAATAATTAATGAAGTTTTACACTCATGGAGGTGATGTTCCTAGTTTGCCTCAAATGTAGTGAATTTTAAATAGGGGTATATTTGGAATGATGTAATTTATTTTAAAAGACCAATGCACTAACTAACTTTTCTTAAACTGTGTGATATGATTGAAAGAGTCTTATAATAAGGGACGAAGGGAGTAATTAGTATTAATGCTGCAATGAGTAGCGTGTAAAGAAGGGGATCCAGATCCTCTTTAGCCTCTTAGTCAAGTTTAGCTGCGAAATAACTATGGAATAACTATAAAATCAAAATCCATAGTTATTCCATAGCTAAACTTGGCTAAGAGATTGGAAAAACTGGAGAGAGTCCATACATGTAGAGAGAAGGGAGATGTATTTTTGGAGAATAAGTGATAGAAAATTAGAAATGAAGGCACCAAGCACGATAGAAAATTAGAAATGAAGGCACCAAGCACTGTGGACGGTGTGCTAATTTAGATATATAAAATTCATACAATACATTTTTCTCTTTATTTATTTCCATCACATCATTCATTACATCTCATATTTATATTTTTTTATTCTCTCTTTCTTTCACTATATTATACTTATATTGTTGTATAATTAACATTATTTGTGCATATTCACGTTGAATTTTTATAACCAATAGTTTGGAGTTTTTCTTACAATGATCTTATTCTTTACAATTTCCTTTATAAATAGTCTATTTACTGAAACCACCGAATATATCAACACATTTGATTTAAATAAACAATTACATATTAAATACAAGGCTAGCTGAAATGTTGAATTATATGCAATGAAATGGGATAATTCAATATAAAATAATTTAGTAACCAAATAATTTGGATTTTGGATTTGAATCAAGAACCTCTTTCAGGATTTGGGATGCTTGGTCAGCCACTGGGCAATAGGCTAAAATTAAATTGTCAATATATATAAGGACTAGTAGACAACTTGTAAATCAAAAACCAAGACCAAGACAAGAATGTGAATGCTACGGCACTCTGTCCGCTAAAGAGTATCTTGAAGAATTTGGAAACACTACAAATACAATATAACCACATGTATTACATTAGAACCGTACAAAAATGAAATTCAGCTTTGTTTCTAAAATTAGAAACTATAAGCTCTATAAAATCACATACTCTAGCAGATTTTAATAGGTACCCGAGTTAACATAAAATAGATATTAAGTCAAGATTATGGTTCTTATTCCACGTAATGATGGATAGATTCCATTGGTTTGAATCTTCATTTTCAGTGTTAACCACAAGTATTTTCGGATTATATTAAAAGTAATCTTATTCAGAGATTAATCACAATTAAGGTTGATCACCCTTTCATTGATTTGAATTATAATAAGTATACGTACCAATTAAATATATATACCAAGATGAAACTTACTTCAACTTAATTTTTCATTTTAAATTAGTCTTCTAATTAACTTATTAAAATATTCAATCTAGACATTGCTTTTATGATGCCTAACTCTATTAATTTAATACCACTATACATAGCTCATAGGTGGGAAAAGAGATATACAAGAGGTAGAGATGAAACTAACAAAACAATGTCTTATAGGGTCTGTAAATACATGAATAACAGAAGCAGGGGAAGGAATGCAGAGAAGGGGAAAAAGGGGCTGTGACACTTATGGTTTCAAATGGGGATGAATTAATATGGTCAAACAATACAAAAATCATAACTTTAATTTGACAAAGTTGAGTTAAAGTCATGGTATAATTAATGCAGGGAGATACAGGGAAACATCAAAATAAAGGCCAAAGTGGTGGTAATGCAAGTTGGTTTCGCATATTCCCTTCATATATAAAAATTCAATCGATTCGTTGTGCATTGTAATTGAGACAATGACACACAGATATTGAGCTGATTGAAAAATCAAAAACCTATTATGTCGTTATTGACTTGCGTCTCCGTCTCTCATTCACTTCCTTTTCATGATTTGACAAAGGTAGTACACATACATATGACAATAAGGGAAGGAACTCAGAAAGAAAACAAAACAAAATCATGCAGCACAATCACATATATGATACAGTCACTTCAAAACTTCAATTCTCGATAAGGAATAAAATTAAAATATATCATAATTCCAGTGAAAGAATTAATAACTTGATTTCATTTTCTTTATGCCATATTGTCCTTCCAACAAAATGTTACAATATTTAACTTTTTTAACTGTGAAGAAGTATTTACCAGAATCCAACATGTGATGACAGGTTAATTTGGCTTTTCAAGAAAATCCCCAAACCAAGAAATGGATAAAAGCTGGTTTCTAAATTCTAACTATTATCATGATTTTGAAGATTAAGAAAATGTTTGGTGTTAATCTGGGCAAATGTTATAAAGAGTAACGTTAACCCGAATCCACATTTAAAACGTGATTTTAAGCTAAATCAAATATACTAAGAATTGACTATAATCCTTATTTAAAACGTAACAAACTAAGATGAGAACCCAAATACATTTCATTGTGGGGTCAATGATGACTAAAACCAAGATATATGGGACAATATCAGTGCCCCATTAAGTAATTTAGTCATACATAGAGGAGGGAGCTAGGAGAGGCATATTCTGTTCTTAGATGCACTATTTTGTACTCTGTATGATCTTTTCAACTATTCTTGGAGAGATATTATCAGAAAATCAAAATGTCTTTAGAAAGTAATCAATTATTTATGATTAGGTGTTTAAGTATCATGTATGAATTATGATCCAGGCCAGGGCATATTGAATGTCTTTTAATCTACAAGTTGTATCAAAACCTACATGTATGATTTTGGACGCAATCAAGTGTGAGTTTTGACATATAGAGGTGTATGATTTAGGACGCAATGTCAACTAATCAAGAGTATGGATTTTGGCATACAGCTGTCATGTTTTAAACTCCACAGTCATTGCTGCAGCAGCAGGGGCGGCTATAGGCTAGGCCTTGGGGTTTTTTTTTTTTGTATTACAAAGACAATATCACAATAGTGAGATTTGATTGTGAAAAGGAAAGGATGGAAGTGGAGTTTGGTTTGGTTTTTAGTTTTGTTTAATTACAATATCTTCAGTTAGCTGATGCCTTATAGGTTGAAGTTATCCTAAACAAAAATTGTATTATTCATTTTATTCTAATTATTATATTCTTTTTATTGATCCATGATTTTTTAATTAATTGATTATGGATTTTATGATGTGCCAGAGACAAGAATGGTATGTCAGTTGTGGAGGCGTTTTAGACTATGTAATTATTCAGGGTTGAGGGTTTAGGAAATTGGAGGAGCAAGTATTTTCAAGAAAAATGGCTTGATGCCTTCTCTGTTGTTATTTCCTCTATAAATAATGACAAGAGAATTTACAATAATTATTACACATAATTACAAAATATCCTATAATCTGATTTGCCTATATACAATTAAGGAAAACAAATCAGTCTATGATTTACCTAGCTCATTCTCAGGAGACAAATTAATTCCTAATTGACATCCCCCTCAAATTGATGGGGCTGGTCAAGCAACATCAATTTGCTAACAAGAAACTGATGACGCGGACGAGGAACAGCCTTGGTAAGAATATCCGCAACTTGATGCTGAGTAGTGATGTGAGGGAATGAAATAACATGATCATCATAAGCCTCACGAATAGAGTGACAGTCGACTTCAATATGCTTGGTGCGCTCATGGAATACTGGATTTGCAGCAATCTGGATGGCGCTTGTATTGTCAGCATAGGGAGGCGTTGGTTCTCTTTGAGGAAATCCAAGTTCGGCCAAAAGACCACGAAGCCAAATTATTTCGGAACAAGCAGTAGACATGGCACGATACTCTGATTCAGTAGATGATTTAGATATGCGTGCTTGCTTCTTACTTTTCCATGAGATCAATGAGGAACCTAGAAACATGCACCAACCAGTGACTGATCGTCGAGTGTCAGGGCACCCAGCCCAGTCGGCATCACTATAAGCAATCAATTTAGGAGGTGTTCCAATAGGATAAAATAAACCGCGCTGAGAGGTTCCCTTCAAATAGCGAATAATACGACGAACCGCTGCCAAGTGGAGATGTCGAGGAGAGTGCATGAATTGACTCACCTGCTGAACAGCAAATGAGATGTCAGGTCGTGTAATGGTCAAGTAATTAAGACTACCCACGAGCTGTCGGTACAATAAAGGATCAGGCAAAAGGTCACCCTCATCACGGTGATATTTAACATTAACTTCAAGAGGAGTGTCCACTGGAGCAGCTGATTGAAGGCCAGCCATAGAGATGAGATCCGTGGCATACTTATGCTGATGGAGAAATGTACCTTGGGAAGTGGAATGAACTTCAAGGCCAAGAAAATAGTGTAAGTGGCCAAGGTCTTTCATATGAAATGAGGCTTGTAACTGTTGTTTAAGATCTTGGATGGATGCTTGATCAGAGCCAGTGATAACCATATCATCAACATAAAGAAGTAGAAGAACAATGCCTGTAGGGGTGTGGTGAATGAACAAGGAGGAATCATATTTACTCTGTGTAAAGGAGAACCCAAGGAGAGTGGAACGAAACTTGTCATACCATGCCCGGGGAGCCTGCTTCAGACCATATAAGGAGCGTTTGAGCTTGCACACGCCTGTAGATGAAGAGAAGAGACCCGGAGGAGGAAGCATGTAAATATATTCAGTCAATTCACCATGAAGAAACGCATTCTTCACATCCATTTGATGAAGGGACCAACCCTTAGAGGTGGCTATAGAAAGGACAGCTCTGACAGTGGTCATTTTGGCAACAGGTGCAAATGTCTCATCATAATCAATGCCATATTCCTGTTTGTTTCCTAAGGCAACTAGTCACGCCTTGTAACGGTTGAGAGAACCATCAGAATTTAGTTTCACAGAATACACCCATTTGCAACCTATGGGTTTGATATCAGGAGGACAAGAAACAATATCCCATGTAAAGTTCTCTTGAAGAGCCTGTAGTTCATCATTCATTGCCTTTACCCAACGTATATCTTTAACAGCTTGTGAGTAACAAGTAGGAATAGATGTGTTAGAGAGAGAAGCTGCAAGAGAAGTATGAGAAGAATCATACCTATCTGGTGAATATCTATCAGGTGCTCGAGAAGTTCTACCAGAACGTCGTGGTACAACTGGTACAGAAGCAGGTGGCGGATCAGTGTCGGAAGGGGGAGTGGGAACTCGACGGCGTTGTCTTACATAAGTGATGCCTGGTTTGAAACGTTCTGTAGATGTAGGAAATGTGGGAAGAGTAGCAACATCATTTGAAGTAGGAGAAAGACAAGAAAACATAAATTGACTATCAAAGAATGTCACATTCCTGGAGATACGAAAACGATGGGTAGAAGGATCATAACACACAAAACCCTTATGAAAGTGATTATACCCCATAAATGCACATTGGACAGATTGTGCCCCAAGCTTATGCCTTTCAGACGGAGGTAAATGAACAAAACATACACACCCAAAAGTATGTAAAGTATGATAATCAGGGTGAGTTTTAAAAAGACGAAAGAAAGGAGAGTCAAAATCAATAACCGTAGAAGGAAGGCGATTGATCAAGAACACAGCAGTGGATAGAGCCTCTACCCAAAATCTGGATGGAACAGAAGCTTGAAGAAGCAATGTGCGGGTCACATCAAGCAAGTGACGGTTCTTGCGTTCAGCAATGCCATTTTGCTGAGGAGTGTTAGGACAAGAACGTTGAGACACAATGCCGTTTTGTTGAAGGTATTCCTGAAACTCATGAGACATGTATTCACCGCCAGAATCAGAGCGGAAAATTTTAATTTTGGTTTGGAATTGAGTATCCACATATGTCATGAATTTCTTAAACATGGAAAACACTTCAGACTTAAAGCGCAAAAAATATACCCAAGTAAAACGACTGTAATCATCAATAAATGTGACAAAATATTTATAATGAGCATGAGAAGCAACAGGAGACATACCCCAAACATCACTATGAATTATTTCAAAGCAAGAGGAAGCACGATGAGCAGTAGTCGGAAAAGGAAGTGTTTTACTCTTAGCCAATTTGCAAACAGAACAAAAAACAAGTGTAGCATGAACAACATTTTTATTTCCCAACAAACCAGTTTTAAATAAGTGAGACAACACAGTAGAATTTGGATGACCCAATTTTCTATGCCAAACCTCATAGAGATTGAAAACATTATTACAAGCAAAAGACATAGGATTTGAAATAAATTGGAGTGGAAACAAGCGTCCCACTTTAGGCCCCTTTGCGATCACCTTCCCTGATACCTGCTCTTGCACAAGACAACCAACCCGAGAAAATTTAACATCACAATTATTCTCCACTAATTGACCAACAGACAATAAATTGGAAGCAAGTCCAGGTGATACAAGCACATTCCGAAAATCAGGGTTTATGTCACCAACATTAGTGATAGGAAGAGTATTACCATCAGCAATTTGAATTTTCTGATTACCATGATAAGAATGTACATTATGCAACTATTCAGAGGAACCCATCATGTGATTGGATGCACCAGAATCAAGAAACCATGGGTCAGAAACAGTAGATGACTTACCCTGAATGCCCAAGGCTGAAAGAGCGGAAAGTACATTTGCTGAATCATTTCAGGCTGTAGAGCACCACCATCAGATGTACCTTGGGTAGGAGGACAAGTTGTTGCATTTCTAGTGGCATGAAATGCTTGTACAGGACGTTGTGTTGGCCGTGGAGGACGTGTGGGACAGTCAGTGATTATATGACCCTGTTGCTTGCAATAATTGCAAAATTTCTTATTACAATTACGAGCAATATGACCAAATTGTTTGCAAGAAAAGCATTGGACCTGGCGCATATCACGACCTTTACTTCTACTCTGGGCAGCATAGGCAACCGTAACAGGTTCGGAAAGAGCATCATCATGAGACATGGATTGTTGGGTAAGTAAACGTTGTTCTTCCCTAAGAAGTTCACCAACACATGTATCCAAAGACGGAACAGGATTCCTATTTAGCAAAGCACCTCTAACAGCTTCAAACTCCGAGCGAAGTTTCATGAGGAATTGATCGCGCTTACTGGTGTCGTAGACTTCTTGAACAGCCGAGAGTGAAGTTTGGGGAACAGCAGCATATAGAATGGCAGAGTGTTCTGTCCATAAATTCAGAAAACCAGAATAATACTCTTGAATATACAAATTACCTTGTTTGTAATTGGCTATCTCCAGCTCCAACTGAAAACGTTTGGCCGTATTGTCTTGATTATAAATGCGCTTCAAATAATCCCACATTTGTTGAGCAGTTGTTAAAGAGCGCAAATTATTGATCAATTGCGGATCAATAGTGCTGAGGATCCAAGAGATAATTTGAGCATCTTTTACCTCCCACGCAGCTAAGGCAGCTTCCTCCGAGGGTGGCTTCGAAACCCCATCCAAGTGACCCCTTAATCCTTTCCCTTTGACATACATCTTGAATTGAAATTCCCAAGCAAAATAATTCTTACCGGTGAAGCGAACGCAAGAATTGTCTTTCTCCAGGGTTGTCATGGTGAACGGCGAAATAACGAGCAGCACGGACCCAAGCAACAACGATGTTGGAGCGCAAAACAGGAAGCCCGGAACCAAGAATCACGAACCGAGACCCCAACCCAGGGTACAAAAACCGCAAACCACGAACAGAGACTGCGAACAGAAACTGAAAACAGGAACGGTGCTCGAAACCACAAAACCAGGAACGGGAACAACGTAACCAAGCCACGAAAAAAAATGTGGATCGTGACTAGGCTGATACCATGTCAAGAAAAATGGCTTGATGCCTTCTCTATTGTTATTTCCTCTATAAATAATGACAAGAGAATTTACAATAATTATTACACATAATTACAAAACATCCTATAATCTGATTTGCCTATATACAATTAAGGAAAACAAATCAGTCTATGATTTGCCTAGCTTATTCTCAGGAGACAAATTAATTCCTGATTGACAAGTATATGATATGATTTATTTTGTGGTTGTCAATTTCAATTACTTTTTCTGTGTTCTTTTATAATATAATTTCTCTATTATGAGATTTAACTATAATATGATTTAATTTCACTATAACACCATCTGTAAGCTTCTGTTATCTCTCTGCCAACATAAATCTTGGAGTAAACAGGTGTATGGAAACTGAATTATTTAAATTATTCTGTGTACTTCATTACTAATCTATACAAGGTAATGTAACGTTACATGGCTTTTGCAACTTTTCCCCAAATGTAACGTTAAAGTACATATCTTGTTTTCAAAAGCTACTTTTCACCAAGTGGAGGGGGATGTATATACATTAATTACCACAGATCTATGTTTTCAAAAGCATACAATATACAAATTTCTGATACTATTTTATTTATATACACTTGCTGACTAATCTTCTAGTATTTGTTGCTAAATTATGGATGGCTACAATGCTGTTGTGACAGTATGGAATTTTTACCTTAACTAGTTGTCACTTTTACCTCTTCGTATTATGATGGCTTACATAATACTCTAGTTCTTAGATTGATTTATACTTTTATGCTATAGTATTTTATCTGTGCAATTAATAAAGCTGGTTCGAAGACTATAAAGTCATAGAGATAAGTCAATACAGACCTTTACATGCATTTTGTTGGTGGTGGCTTGGCATTGGCAAGAATAACTCTTGCTGCATCTACTTTTCCCTTTGATCTTATAAGAACAAAGCTTAATGCCAAGGCAGGTTTAAAATTGCAAATTAAAGTGCTTAACATAACATAATATACCATAACATTTTGATTGTATTGGTCTTTGCAAGTTGCTACCACATTAATTAAGCCCACAACAATCACAATGCAGCTGCAAGGTGACTAATCACAATACCACAATGCAACTCTAAGGTAAGATTAAAATGATTTAGTTTTATTAGTCCTTTTTTTTTCTATCTATCTTGCATCTTCCCATTTCATATTTGTTCTTCATATGTGTCCTAGCTTTAAGGAGGATCCTCATATATACTACATTTTCTGTCCAAGTCAATTAAATTTTGCATTTTTTCCCCCTCCTGACTAGAAGATGTTTTAACTTTTAAGCCTTAATTACATGACCCTGACATTGAAATTATCTTCTTTCAAAATCCAATAATCTGAGGAGAAAGATGTTTGTTTAAATCTGGTGAACAGTTAATACTCTGTTTAATTGTGGTTGAAAATATCCTTGCATTTGAGCATAACTTCATTAACAACTAGCACAATCTCAAAATTTTGCATACAAATCATTACCTACTTACTATAGAGGTATCTGGCATGCTCTATAAGCTATCAGCAAGGAAGAGGGAATATTTGGCCTTTATAAATTAAAGTACCTAAACTCTTGGTATGCTATTATTAACAGATTTGACATTACTTTAAGTGTATGATCCCCTGTGCAATTTAGCTGCAGCTTTTGTGCTAGCTAAAGCAGACTGTAGGAACCAATATAGCAATATCCACAATGGCAGCTGGGGAAACAACTGAGCCACTGAAGCAACGGTGTTTAATGGGCTCCAACAATTGCAAGCAACTCAAGAAAATTGCTTCCCGGGCTATAGTTGCTTCAGGAAGCAACAATCAAATGGGTTAAAAATAATAATAAAAAATGATATTATGATAGGTTGGGATCTATGGGAAGCAATTAAAGAGAGTTGCTCTATTACAGAGATAAAGTGTTTAGAGGTGCTTAGTAAAAATGAGTGATGTGTACAAGCGGGTCTCATTGGAAGCACCCAAAATGAATTGCTCCATAGCATCCACAATGGAGAACCTCTTTGGGTGCTTCCAATGAGACCCATTTGTACACGTCACTAATTTCTACTCTTCCCAATACAAGTACCTCTGAACACTTTATCTCTATAATGGAGCAATTCTCTTTGGATGCTTCTCATATCTTTTTAACTATTTTATTATTATTTTTTATCACTTTTGAGAGTTGTTTTAGGAAGCAATTGAAGCCCATGAAGCAACTTATGAAAATTGCTTGCAATGGTTGAATCCCAAGAAGCAATGATGCTTCCCTAGCTAGGTTGCTTCCCAAGCTCCCATTGTGGATGCCAAGAGCAACTCCAACGGAGTTGCTAGAGAGCAATGTGTCAGAGGAAAAGAAATTATATGCGAGTTTCTTCGAGTAAACCATCACTTTAGTCCCTGACTTTTTCAGAGTCGGACACTTTAGTCCCTGACTTATTAAAATACACAATTTAGTCCCTGACTTTGTTCAACATCCATCAGTTTAGTCCAAAACGTTATATTCCGTCAAGTCACTGTTGATGTGACAATCTGACTTGTCTCCAGGGTTCAACATCCATCAATTTAGGCCCTGACTTTGTTCAACATTTATCAATTTAGTCCCTGACTTTGTTCGACATCCCTGACTTATGTGTCATCCTTCTCCTTGCACTCACCCCTCTCTTTTTCACAGCCACCTCTTCTATGCAAAATATAACAACCCATTTACTCCCAAAATCTGAGCTAATCCAATTCAATTTCTTAATTTGAGCAACAACGCACAAGCTTAAATACAATAATACATATACCTAGAAATTAAAAACACCGAAACAGAAATATAAGGAGATATATAGAGAGTGAGAAGGAGGTTCAAATGACACAGATGTGAAAAATCTAGGTAGAGCAAGTACAATGAGACAAAAAGAACAACACACTCAATAAGTTTGATCACTTAAAATGACAGTAGTCAAAGAATCCAATTATTAGTAGGTCATAAAAAAATGCAAGAGTAATGTTTGGAATTTTTGAGGAAAAATAGTATGCAAGTTTATTCTATTTATTCTATCGGAGGCAGAGCTAGAGGTGGCAAAGGCATAGGAGGAGGAATCGGAGGTGGTGCTGGCGGAGGCTATGGAGGTGGAAAAGGTGGAGGAGTTGGAGGTGGACATGGTGGTGGCATAGGAGGTGGTGCTGGCGGGGGCCATGGAGGTGGCATTGGTGCTGGTGGAGGCTATGGAGGTGGTAAAGGTGGTGGATTTGGAGGAGGAGTTGGCGGTGGGCATGGTGGCAGTTCTGGAGAAGTTGGTGGTGACTTTTAATTTAAAACTTCCTAAAAGCACAAGTGATCTTATGTTGCCATGCAATTAAAATGCATACTTTGTCTATGGATGCAGCTAGCATGCAACTATGTACTCTAGATTAATTAAATAAATCCACAAGTTGTGATATTTCAGCCATGGAGGTGAGCTAATAATCATATAATATAGAGGGGTGAGTGCAAGGAAAAGGATGACACATAAGTCAGGGATGTTGAACAAAGTCAGGGACTAAATTGATGGATGTTGAACAAAGTCAGGGACTAAATTGATGGATGTTGGACCCTGGAGACAAGTCAGATTGCCACATCAACTATGACTTAACGGAATATAACGTTTTGGACTAAACTGATGGATGTTGAACAAAGTCAGGGACTAAATTGTGTATTTCCATAAGTCAGGGACTAAAGTGTCCAACTCTGAAAAAGTCAGGGACTAAAGTGATGGTTTACTCGAGTTTCTTCTGTTGGAGTAGAATGGTTAGCAAGCAATCGTAGCTCACTGCACATACGGTGTCTATTTCAAAGATGTGGGGCCATTTATTATTTTATTGTTTTAATTCATAGGAAATGTTTAGAAAGCTATAAAATAAAAGTAAAGTGGGGTCCATTTAAAAATTTTTATAGAGTTGCTGGGTTGGAGGAAAAAGTTAATTGAATTGCTTAAAATTATAAAGATGATATGATATCATAGAAATACGTAAAAAATTATATTTTATTCAATGTAACAACTCATGTGAGTTGCTCCAATGGAAATGGCCTAATACATTGAATTGAAGTGGAGTATGTAAACTCAGAAGCACACAACAGATTCTGATTATTGGCAGCAGCGTTAGGATAATTGTGGCCAGATCATCTATGCACACTTTGTTAGAAAAATAGAAATGATAAAGTAAAAGTCACCAAAACTCCTTAAGATTATACGAAAGAAACAACCAAATCATTAGTCTGAAACATATTTCAAACAAAATAAATATGAAATTAAAGGTTTTTTTATTAAAATAATAGGATAGCAGGAATCGAACTCTTATCACTTGAGCATATAACTCTGATACTATGGCAAAGACCAAAGATTCCAATAACTTAAGTTGTTGGGTAAAAGACACATTAATATTTTTATATAATATATTTCTAACAATTTGCACCCTAGCTTTGTTTTCTATAACTTGCTCAATTGGTCACTATGTTAGAAGCGTGTTGGCTTTTCACTGAAGTATTCTTTTCTTCCTTCTGTTCTCTGTTTCTCTCTGTCTATATGTATAATCATCTATCTTGTTATAGAATTTATGGAGATCAGACACGGGACTTAGGAATATTGAAACTTTTCTAGCATAAAATATATTTCTTAGACAAACGAAGTGCAAATGCATCACAGGATGTGTCCACTGCAATTTAGTGGATACCAAGTTTCTTGGTTCAAAGATGCATATTTATGTAGAATCCCGATTTTTCCACACACTTTAACAGTAAACACTTCACACACACCTCACTTTTTCTTTTTCTTTTTCTTTTTTTATATATGAACAGTACTCTTTTTTTTTTACAAATAGTCTGATCCTTTTTTTTAAAAAAAAAATATTTTTTCTTTTTTTATATGTGAACAGTACTCAATTTTTTTTACAAAAAATCTGATTTGTTTTTTTCTAAAAAAAAATTATTCTTGGTTAACCAGATTAATAACCTAATTAACCATCAACTTATATGGTATTAACCACATGCTTGAACAGTACTTTTTTTAAATGTGAACATTACCTACTTTTTAAAAAAAAAAAATTATTTCCGGTTAACCAGATTAATAACCTAGTTAACCACCAACTTATATGGTATTAACCACATGTTCACTTGAAATCAAAATGAAAGATTTGTCATTTTGAACAGTTATCTGAACTGATATCAATATTAACCACTTGAGCAACTTATTTAACCACGTACTAACTCATAGTTAACCACCTTTTGCCTCACTTATAATTATTAACCAGATTAATAACATAGTTAACCACCAACTTATATGGTATTAACCACCTGTTCACTTGAAAACAAAGTTAAAGGTTTGTCATTTGAAGTAATCTGAACTGATATCAATATTAACCACTTGAGCAACTTATTTAACCACGTAATAACTCACAGTTAACCACTTTTTGCCTCAGTTATAATTATTAACCAGATTAATAACACAGTTAACCACCAACTCATATGGTATTAACCACATGTTCACTTGAAAACAAATTATTCACCAGATTAATAACACAGTTAACCACCAACTTATATGGTATTAACCATTAACCAGATTAATAACACAGTTAACCACCAACTTAAATGGTATTAACCACGTGTTCACTTAAAAATAAATTATTCACCAGATTAATAACACAGTTAATCACCAACTTATATGGTATTAACCACATGTTCACTTGAAAACAAAGTTCATCTTGAACAGTTATTTGATCATAAGGATTACTACACAAATAATCACTGAGTATGAATTTATGGTTAATGTTATACAATTTACTGGTTAAGTATGTTATCAGTCTGGTTAATTGTAGTTTTTTTGAAAAAAAAATGTTATTGTTCATGAAAACAAAAAAAAAAGTTACTGATCATTAAAAAAAAGAGTATTGTTCACATATAAAAAAAGAAAAAAAAAGAAAAAGTGAGGTGTGTGGTGGGTATTTACTATTTGGGTGTGGAAAAAACATTATTGTTATGCATCAACTGAATTTGATGATGTGGATGCTGGATATTTGATCTTTAAATTTTAAAGTGAAGAATGTATTTTATTTAAAAAAAAGTACATAGCCATAACTATTGATATGAAAATCAATAGTTAATTTTATTATAATCTATAGTTCTATACACAAGTATAATAAATCATTAATATATTAAAATTTTAATATTTTAAAGACTAACTCTTCAATTTGAATGAATCAATAGAAAAAAAATATAAGAAAAACTTTAAAATGGGTTGGATTCAGTTTGACCATATCCTATTCCATGAAGATTTTTCTTTTTTGGTCGAAGATTTAGAGATGAATGAATGCAATTTGATCCAAACCCGCTAAATATTTATCTCTATCTATGTCAATCCCAACCTATAGTGACAATTTGATAAACCAGTAAAATATTATATTGATGTAATTAATGATTATATCGTCATATAATTGTGTTTTTTTGTTACAATAACACGGGAATCCTCTACAGGAGACAACGTATCCTCCATTGGAGACAATCATGTTCAAGTATGATAGAACCTATATGGGTGACAAAGTTCTCTCTCCAAATATTTAACACAACGGCATACCCAGAACTTGAATTTGAGATCACCAATTAAACTGGAACAGTCAGTTGGTCCATATACTCGGTGGTCATCATACAATTGTATAAATGTCCGTGGATTGATTGGATTAATTTTTTGGCTTAATTACACTTTTGGTCCCTTTAATTTTGATTTTGTGCAATTTTGGTCCCTTAGATTTTTTTTTGAACAAATTAAGTCCCTGAACTTTTGAAATTAAATAAATTTGGTCCCCCTGTCAATTGTCTTCTACTTAAAACTCTCAAATTCTCATTTTCAATCCAAATATTTGGGAGTATATGATGAATTTGAGATATGAAATAATTCAAAATGTTCAAAAGTGAAAAGTTAAATAGAAAATTGATAAATTTTGAAGGATTTAGTATGATATGAAATTAGGGTTTAAAGAGGACAAAAATTTGAGATTTTTTCGATATTAGGTTAAATTTGATATTTTGATTTGTGAGTTTTCATATTAAGAAGATTTAAAACGAATTAATCAATTAAATTTATGAAGATATTGAATAGAAAGTGAGAATTTAAGGGTTCTAGGTATAAGACAATTGAGGGAGGAACCAAATTTGCTTAATTTTAAAAGTATGGGAACTTAATTTACTCAGAAAATACTTAGGGGACCAAAATTACACAAAGTCCAAACTAAAGTGACCAAAAGCGCAATTAAGCCTAATTTTTTTTTATGAAAAAAGGTCATTATGCTTAATCACTTCGATTTTTTATTTAATCATTCAATAAATTTCATTTTAAAATTAAATTCAATTTAAGTTAAAAAGGGGTTGAATTAAATTGGTTTTCGATTTTAGTCTTTTTTTCTAGAGAGTTTATTAAATAAATCTCAAGCTTAATCCCAAATTAAAACTAGTTACCAAAAAAATTAAAACTAATTATATTATAACGTTTACATTTTAAGTTCAACATATATTTTATATTTTAATATATTTATTATTAATAATTACATACGGGTGGGGATTAACTTACTCCAGAGTAACTCTTGGCAAAGTTACTCCGCTTAATAACTCTTTGTAAACAGTGAATTTCATCAATCCAACTGTCATATTAAAAGTTTTCATTAATAGATCAAGTCTATAAAATTTCATAAAATTTAAAAATTATTTGATGTTTCATCAAATCATTTTAGTTTAACGACTCCGCTTAATAACTCTTTGTAAACATTGAATTTCATCAATCCAACTGCAATATTAAAAGTTTTCATTAATAGATCAAGCCTATAAAATTTCATAAAATTTAAAAATTATTTGATGTTTCATCAAATCATTTTAGTTTAACGTAAATATACTTTTTAAAATACAAGTAAATATCAACTCTAACATCACATTCCTATGAATGTCCAATTAATTTAAAATTTGGTGGGCATAATCATCATACTAATATCACATTATTCAACGGTTAGATTTGTTAAATTCACATTCTATAAAGAGTTATTAACCGGAGTAACTCTGGTAGAGTTACTCCTAGAGTAAATTGAGCCCCACCCATTACATATATATATATTTATAAAAACAATTATTTTTTTTATATTGTGCCGATAGAATACTAATTAATTAAGGGTTTTAAATGAGTCTGGATCCTCTCCAGTATTATGGAGGGATCCAGTACTAGAGAGAAAGAGAAAAATATTTTTAAACTCTAAACTGAAATTAGAAAATAAAATACCAGTTTATACTTTATAACCTTAAACCGAAAGTTATTGAGGGGTTTTAGTAGAGAATAAAATACTAATTTATAACCCAATTTCATTTTAAATCCGTAAACATTTAGATTGAAAATTAGAATTTAAGAGTTTTAAATAAAAAAAATTGTCAAAAATACTTGATTAAAACAAATAAAAAATTAGGGAACTAAATTTGAACAAAAATGTTACTGGAGTACAAAATCACACATTAGCAATATAGAAAAACCTAAAGTACAATTAAGTCTAAATTTTAATATAAATTTATACATAACAATAAAAAATATTTAAAATATCAAATATTTTATTTATACGTCATAACTAGGGGTGTAAGCGGGTCCAACTCAATCCGCAAACCCGATGGATCCAATCCAACCCGAATGATATCTAACGATTCGGTTTGGGTATTCGGTTCGGTTCAGATATTTTCTTTTGGACCCGATCTGGTTCGGTTCGATCGGGTCTTGGGTTTGCTTATGTTGGAACCGATAGACCCAACCGGAACCAAACTAGAAAGAGAAGACTTAATACTATTTCATTTTCATGCCCGGAAAGAACAAAAATAGGCGCAACGGCAGCACAAGCAGTGGTGGTTCTATTCCTCTCATTTTATTTTTTCCTATTTATTTTCTTTTATTTATTTTATATTTTAATTTCATTTCATCTTCCACATTTTTTTAAAATGGAAAAAATGCTCATGATCCAACTCAATCCAACCCAGACATATTTGGGTCGGGTCGGGTTACTCATCCAAAACTGCAAACTCGAACCAACCAAACTCACCATAATTCTATCGATTCAGACTTGATGTCACCATAAACCCGAACCAACCCAACCCGATTACACACCCCTAATCATAACCTAACTAAAACTAAAACTGATAAAAAATTATGATAATTCTATAAATATATACGAAATTATAGATGTAAATATGAGTGGTATAGTTAAAAAATAAA
The DNA here is from genome assembly GCA_026901365.1 of Sesbania bispinosa. Classification (NCBI taxonomy): domain Eukaryota; kingdom Viridiplantae; phylum Streptophyta; class Magnoliopsida; order Fabales; family Fabaceae; genus Sesbania; species Sesbania bispinosa. The sequence continues at coordinate 516,931 of QLOH01000398.1, forward strand.
TAAAATTATATATAGATTTGGTTTAGATTAAAATATGTTAATTTTTAAAATTAAATCTAAAATCAGATTAAATTGAATAAAAAAATTCAGTTTTAATTTTTTTCTGATTTATTTTAATTTAATTTTTTATTTTTATTGTAATTGATGAATTCGTAAATTTTTGCCTAAACTATGTATATTTGTCTATAACCCAATAAACTATACTTGCAGACAGGATTAATAATTAATACAGTTTATTTGGCCTACATTTTTTAATTATCCTTTTCTCTCATGTTGTCTCAGGATTCTCTTTCTAACCGAAAAGTCATCATACCTGTCACTTTGATTTGATAATAATTTAAGTCTTAATCGTACTCAAATAAATCTCAAGGTATGTCCCTAATTTAGTTAGTACTCAAATAAATCTAAAAGCATGCCCAACTTTTTTTGTTTAACTTATAGTGTATTTGATTGTACATAAAATTACATTATAATTGTGATTAATTTATAGTGTGTTTAATTTTACATAAAATCACGTAATAATTATAAATCTGAAACAGCACACATTTCAGTTAGCTTAAATTCACGTGATTTAATTTTAATTAAAACTAAACACATTTATTTTTTAGTAACTCTTTATATTGATAAACAAAAATAACATTTCACATAAGTTGAGTGAAATTAAATCCATATATCAGACCATTTTCAAATAAACAATTAATCACAATTCTCAGTGGTAGCAATTCTTATGGACCATATATTTTTTCCAATAAATGAATAAACAAATTTGAATATTGATTGAAGTACAATACATCCTTCCACCCTCAACATTTTTAAACCAAACATGAGAAATTTTTTAAAATAATAAAATACCTAGCTTCAACCTCCCCAATATTTACATTAAACAAACCAAAATATCCTTACCTGCAAAATATACTATTAGACATTAGTACTATCACTATACTATTTTAATATAGAGACAACCCAACCTTCTGTCTCTATCTCCATTTCTGTAATTAATAATAGGTGATGCAGAGTCAGAGAGGATGGATAAGCATTAGCATCATCTCTCTCCTTGTTACTTTCCTTCTGCTAGACATTGAGACCCTATCATCATTGAAAGGCCATAACTTCAAACTACCATAAGTGGAGATAATGGTGACAAAGGAGGTACACTAAATATAGTGCCCATAACATCAGTGTCCCAAAACCCTTTCCAACATGAAGGAGTTAAAGGCCCAGCAGTTGCTGCAGAAACCCCTTTTGGAGAACAACACTCTTCTTGCTTCACCTTCTTATTATTGCTATTATTATTACTCTCAACAAAGTTCCTTCCTTTAACTTCACTCTCTTCATCTCTTCTCCTTTTCTCACCAACCTTGATGCAGCTAGAAACTGATTCATCAGAATTATCACCAACTTCTAGAGGGAAATTCAATATGGCCTTGCTTCCTCTCATCTTAAAAGCAGCTCTATCATAAGCTTTAGCAGCTTCTATGGCTGTGTCAAAGGTTCCAAGCCACACCCTTGAGCCTTTTCTATTGGGGTCACGAATCTCTGCAGCAAATTTTCCCCATGGCCTTCTTCTAACTCCTCTGTAGTGTTTGTCCTCTTTGGTGTTGTTACCATCACTTTCTGAAGAAGTACTTTGATTTTGATGGTTATAAGTGGTTGTTTCAATTTGTTGTGAGAGGGCTTTGAGACCTGTGGTTATGGAAGGGATTGTGATGTTCTTCAAGGAAGGCTTGCGGTTGCTTAGATTTGAGGATCTTGGAGGCTTGGAGGAGAAAGAGGGTTGAGGAATTTGAAGGTTGGAATAATAAGAATTTGGTGGCATGTTATTGTTGATGATGGGAACTTCTTGTGGTAGTAGAAAGTAATCATTGATACTGATATCATCTGAAATTGAATTTTGCATTTCTAGGATGTTTGAGGGGTAAAGGGTGAAATTTTTGGATTCAAAGGTTTGCATACTTATAATTGAAGAGTTGAAGGTACAATTTTGTGGAGAAATAGTGAGGAGTTGGTATTAGAGATGGGGTGCTAAAATTGGGAAGAGAGGGAGATTTGATTTGGTTGAGTGGAAAAGGGGAGTGAGGGGTATATAAATATGATGAAAAGTTAAAGGAAAAAAGAGAGAAGGGGGGTTCAGTTGAGATTCCAAGATGGAGAGAGGAAGCATCGTTTGGTAACTATCAATAATGGTGTTGGAAATAATATTATGTCTCTGTTTTGTCGTTTTGGGACTTTTGTGATGAAAAAAGGGACCACAAGTCCACGAAATGACCCTTCGAGGGTACTTCCTGCATTCGGCTGCAGCAACTTGATTCAAGTTGAGAGTTTTGGAATATAGTATGTAATGTATGAGAGATTGAGAGAGATACAGCATCTATCTGTGTGCGTGTGTGTGTCTTAAAGCAGTAGAATACTCTCTCCTTGTAAAGTAAGCTTGACTTCGGTCTTCAATTAAAAAATTGATATTCATTAATTTAATTTCCATGAGATTGATATACAAAATACAAGTTGTTTTGTTCTTTGCATGTATGATGTATCGACCACGAAATAATACTAGCTAAGTAGATTCTCGCACCCGCACATGTGAATAAAAAAAATTCATTAGATTAAAGTAAAATACCATATATGTCAATAATTACTTTTATTATATGTTTGATGCACACCAGGATAAGAGACGGATAACATTATTTTATTTTATCATACGTTTGAAATGGATAGATGATGATAAGATAAGATATAAAAAATATTGATATGACAAAATTACTCTTATTATAAAATTAAATTATTTTTAATTTTTAATTTTTCAATAAACCATACATGAATAAAAAATTATTTATTTATAAAAAATATTTAAATTTAATAAAAAAGAGGAGAGAGGAAGGAGAAAAAGAGGAGAGAGAGGAGATCGAGGGGAACAAGAGAGAGAGAGAGAGGAGGGAGAGAAGATAGGGAGGGAGGAGAGAGAGATGGAGGAGAGAGAAAGAAAGGACAAATGAGGAAGAAATTTTTTTATCTTATCATATCCTATCCTATCACTCCCTAACCCAGCTCCCCCCTTAGGATAAAAATTACACTAGGAGGAAATGAAAGGATAAGCAACATGATAAAGTTATCATATCCTATTGGTGCAACAAGCACATGATAAGTGATAGAATATGATAAAGTCATCATATCTTATCTATTATCCTGTGCACCAAACGAACCCTAAGTTTGCAGAAGAACGGATAGTGTGTGTAGAAGCAATTTGGGTGTGGAACTCATTTTTACCAAATCAAAACTTGATGCTTACCCTTATTTCTTCATAAATACATACATGTGCATTTAATTTAACAAGAATTTTAGGATGTAAGCCTTATGTTTTAGATTTTTGGATTTATGATAAATTTCACATTTTATTATTATAAAAAGTAAATTAAAATTAAAGTTTTACTATTTATAGTCAAGATCTACCATAGACCGAATGTGGCAAAATGGATCAAGCCCATCAGGCCAGCCTGAACCCATCCATTAAATTATAGGGCTTGATTTCTAAAAATTGAGCCCAAATTAATATTAGACTTTTTTAGCTCAGTTTGTTTTATCAAAATGACAGACTTAGTCAGCATTTTACAGCGTTTGGGCACCATTTTTTGAACCCCAATTAATTCGGGCTTTTTTGGCCCAATCCGTTTTAGCTTGCAACCCGAATCGGGCATACCCGAATCGAGCCGGGTAGCCCATTTTGGGTCCACCCTAAAATTCTCCATAATCTAATATGGTAGTTGTAGCTTGTGTTTTCTCTCGCTTGAATACCTGAGGGGTTTTATTTTTTCAAACTTAAGGGTCCCACATGATATTTGACACTAAATTTAAGGTTCACGCACTTGCAACACTTGGAGAATGGAGTTTAATGCGATTGGTGGAGAGTCATGCATCATTTGCAACAAGGAATGACTTTTGTTCCGTGAAATTTCATAAGCAACGAACAACTATCATAACTATCACGAAGCTTTTGTTTATGCAACCATTTGGTTTTTGTTTATAGTAATTTCCAAGTTTGTAATGTTTTTTTTACATGACAATAAATTTTATTTATGACAATTAAGAGAATATATATAATTATGATCAAAGAATGGAGTGGGTTATGAAGGTTTCAAAACATGAGATGATAAGTTGCAATGGTAAAAAGTCACATCTTAGCAAAAATGCTAAGTCGAAAAAATTAAAATGCAATGAACATTTTGTTAGAGCTGGCAATTCGGGCCCGACCCGACCCCTTGTGAGTAGTAGGTTTTATCGGACAGTGCTAAAAATCCTGGTAATTATTCGGGTTTCTAAAATAAATGTTCGAGCCCTACATTTTTGCGTTTTTTTTTTTGCAAGTTTTATGGGCTGCCCAGGCTTTTTGTTGGTTTTGCAGAGAATAGACTTTATTAGGCTAGGTTAAAAAAAACCCGGGAGTTACTCGAGCTTCTAAAATAAGTGTCTAAGCCCTATACTTTTGCGGTTCGGCATGTTCGGGCTAGCCCATATTTTCGGCTCTAAATGTGGTGACACTATAAATCGCATCTCAATTTTAATATATTACTAGGTGTTAACCCACATGTTGTGCCAGTGGAATTCACAACACTCAGCTTTCCTCAAATACAAATTATGGTCATTTATAGGCAACAACAACACTCCCATAATTCTTCCTCACATTTTCGTGGAATTCTCAAACCTTAAACATCAATAGGGTAAGGGTTTCAAGCCCAACAACCCATTAAGGAAAATAAAATCCACTGCAGCTTGACCACTCAACAGAAGAGTTGAAAGGAGCGTCACACAACAAAAAGAACCCTAGCGCCGCACAACAAAACCTCCACCCCCTTGGGGCTTCCTCCCTCCATGTGAGGGTTTTCTACCCACTCTAGGTGGGTTAATCTCTCTCTCTCTCTCCCGTGAGAGTTTTTATTTTATTTTATTTCTCTACTTCCTTCTTCTTCCTCCTCCCCATCACTATCTTTCCCTTCTCTTTCTGACCACCACCACCTCCATAACCTCTAGACTCTCCTCCTTCGCAAGATTCTATTATATACATATATATAGGGAGTGTATCAAGTGAGAGGAGTATGTTATTGTGAGAGGTGAGAGGAGTAAATCCTAACCCTTAGACCAAAATTAATGATTGAGATTAAATTAACATATTAAATGAGTCACGTGTCATCCCTTATTAGATTAAATCACTAATTAACCCTTTATCATGTTTTAATTGTCGCACAGTAGTTTGGCGTCGTGCATACCACACTGTAGTTTTTTTTACTTGCTCAAGATTTAATTAATCAAGCTATACGAATACAATTTTTTTTTCAATTGGATTTGTCTACCAGTGCTTTTAGCTATAACACATTCTTTACAATTGGATTTGCCTCACGATGCAATCACCATATAAAAGGCGTTTGATTAATGCAATCGGAACTTGGGATTTTTTTCTTCACAGAAAAAATTCCACTCAGTGAAGTTGGATATATAATTGAATCTTGAGCAAGTAAAAAAAAATGCATTGCAGTATGCACAGCGCTAAACTACTACGCGACAACTAAATCATGGTAAAGGGTTAATGAGTGATTTAATCTAATAATGGATGACACATGACTCATTTAATATGTTAATTTAATCTCAACCATTAATTTTGATATAAGGATTAGGATTTACTCCTCTCACCTCTCACAATAACATACTCCTCTCACTTGATACGTTCCCTATATATATATATATATATATACCTTAGCATTTTGTAGCACTGTTTGACGTCAATCTGTTGTCTCTATGTACTTCCACCACTAGAGCTCCATTTTACAACACTGATTTACTCATATCGGTTGTCGTTAGTGCTACGATTTTTTGCTTTGAGTGGATGTTGGAAATGTGTCGATCCAAAAGGAATAAAAAAAAAGAAGAAAGGTCCAATGTTTACTAAATTAGGTACCTTGGACAAGTTAAATTTTTTAGGATGATGAAACAATTAGCACTTTGTATGCTTTTTTAGTTTCATATGATGATATGATGATTCATGTGACAAAAGGTTGTTCTTAACATATTTCTTGCTTTTATGATCCATGATGTTTTGTTCTTTAACAAAGACAAATTTATTTCAACTTTGGTGATTTTAGGATGGACCTCTTAAGTTTTGGTATATCATGCACCTCTTATTTTTTTTACCAAGGAGCGTACAACATACTTAAGTAATTACGGGACTTATTGATCGTAAAGGGAAAAGATGGGAAACTCAGGGTGTGTTTGGGAGTTTGGAGGGAAGAGAAAGGAAAGAGTTAAGAGGAGAAAAAATGGGAAGGAATGAGGGGAAAAACTTTGTAAGTTAAAGAAAGGGAGAGCTAAACTCACAAACACATGGGAATGAATGATTTCCTACAAACCTTCCCTTCCTTTCCCTTTCCCTCCCTTCTTCCCCTTCATTTTCCAACTCACAAACACACCCTCAAAGAATTTGAGAGTGAAGAACACTCGTAGGTGAGATTCAGCCATAAGAAGCATATGCATTGAAATGGAGGTAAAATGATTTAGGGTTTATCACTCCTTAATCACAATCAAAAGGCTCTCTGCAAAATAAGATTTTGAGATAGAAATAGATATGAAATTGAAGTGGACTATTTACTATGGGTGAATATCACAACCATACAAGTTTTAAGACCAATTATTTTGGGGTCTACCCTAAAACCTACTAGACATTTCTCTGGAATATATAGCTTCTTTATTCTAAAATAAAAACCATATAAAAAGACAATAGTTGCCACAACTATTGCTATTATAATTCATATTGCAATGCAATTATGTGAAGCCATTTTGCTAAAATTATTTGGCAAATAACCTGTGAAACTCGTTGGATAAGCATAAAAATTGTTATTCTTGTAATTAACTATATTCAATTCATCAGAAAATGAATAATAACCCTTTATATATATATTACACTTGAAGATTTATATTTTTTTTCAAAATCTAGAAATTAAAATTTCCAACCAATCAAACATCCATTGAAGGATTTTTACTTGCAGTGATTAAATTGATACTTTTTATAGGCATCAATCATAACCTGAAAGATGGGTAACAGCTCCAGACAAGTTTTAAACCTTAATTACACAAATACCCACAAGTCTGCAAACTTTATACACTTTAGTTCCTTGTGACGTGATTCATTTTAAATGCAAGCATTATACACTTCAGTTCCTTCTGACGTGATTCATTTTAAATCTCGCAGGGTTAGACTTTGGTTTCACTAATTGGGTCAAATTTGGGTCAAATTCAAGTTTGGATTTCCAACGCAACTATTGCTATCGTTGGAAACGTGAATTTACCACATTTCAATATTAAATCAAACATACTCTAAAAGTAATGAAGTAAATTGATGAAAATATATTTAAAGGAAATAGAAGAGACTTAAAGAACATATGAATAATCAATCAATGCAAGTAAATATAACCTTGGTTAAAATATTCTTATGTTCTATGTCCAAGAGATGAAATTTTTATTCCTTGACAAATTTATGGTGCCACTCTAGCTAGGTGCCCAGCATAACAGTACCACCACTGACTGAGTACTGTAAAATTGAAACCCCGCAAGACATTGACATCAATTAGTACCTTGTGAGAAAAAAGAAATAGAAATGCCAAACCATTTTGTCTTCAATATCATTAATTCAAAGGGGAAAAATAGGAGTTTTCTTTGGCTTTTGGGATCTTAATTCTGCTTCGGATGTTGTCCAAGAATAATATTACAGTCATTCATGGTCCTTGCATCTAGAAGACCATGATTATATAATTTGATCATAAAGAGTCTCCAGCACCTGCCAAAATAACAAGTTTTATAATTATTCCCAGATCTTTATGCATATATGTGTGTGTGTGTGTACACACACATATATATGTAAGGACAACTTACTATGTGAAGCCACAAAAATAGCTCGATATTCAGAACACACTAGTCATTATATTAAAAGGCTAGAAATCAATTGTTTAATATCCATCATAGTTTCATCACAACCGTTACTAATCAAAACACCTAGTCATTATCAATCATGTCATGGATTAAACTTTGTAGAAAACATTTTATACAGAAAACAGTGAAATCGACTTTGTATTGGTTTTTCTATTTTCTGTACAAAACTCTGAAAAGTGAAATGAAATAGAAAAAACAAGTAAACACTTTTTGTAATTAAAACTAAAAAAAAAATTCTCAAACTAAACGGCCCTTGACTAATTAAAAAATCGCCAATTACAAGAAGAGAAAAGCAATGGTTCATACAAGAGAGATGCTAGTTACCTTGCCAATGAGCTGGATTGGGAAAGCTCAGGGGCATGCAATTTTGTGAAAGCCTCACATGCCCATGGAATGTGACCATCTGCTAGCACACTGCCACAAGAAGAAAACAATTGAAACAATAAAGTAGTACACTGGTAAAACTAATGATATGTGATTATCTGTCAGCATATCACTATGCATAAAATACAACTGCTGTTAACGATGGAAATCAACAAAATAAGGACGACGCAGCAAGTAGTGTGAATGACTTGAACTGAAATGAAAAGAACTTACCGTTGCTTCCGCACAAAGGAGTTCCAAAGATGCATTACTCGCTTCTCAACTTTGCTCACATCAACAAAATTGTCAAGCATCTGCAAGGTATCAATGTGAGTCAATGATTCTTTATATTATAAGACAATAGAATGCGAACAATAGTAAAGCTGCAAAGAATATTTCACAATCCGAGCTCATGCCTCAACCTAAACCTGTATTGAAATCCTATGCAATGAATTAAGGAGTTTATTTTTCATGTTTGAAACAAATGATAAGCTCTCCAAATAACATCTAAACCGCGGTTGTACCGTCTAATTAAACTGTACATGAAGTAAATGATTCCGTAAGGATATAGGATAGGTTTCTGTATATCACATCTATTTTACATTCCCCTTTGTTGGAAAGTTCCATATTGACTAGAGATAAGACCATTTAATAGTATATGAGTCTTGGGCAGTCCTCACCCTACAAGCTAGCTTTTGGAGTTGAGTTAGGCCCAGGTCCAAAATCTAAAACCCTTGATTTCTCTTCTAAACACTATTAGTATTACAATATGGTATCAAAGCAGTGCCATCCACCTTGAACCCTAGCTTCCCTTAAAAGAAATTCAACAATAAAAAAATAATAACGATAATCGGGTGACATCTAAGGTAGTCAATCACTCTTAAGTCTTCAGCACCTTGCCAGCAAATAATTAATGGACGGCTCTATGGGAATTTTGATGTTCAGAAAGGGTTAAAATTAGAAATTTTAGCAAATGAACAAATATATAATTTCTACATAATTTAACATACCCTTCGATCTTCAAAATCTGCAACATCATCATCAACTTCATCCTCACTATCTTGATCTGATAGAACTTGTTCAATTGCCATTGGCTTTAAGTAAAAGGAAAAGAAAAATGACCAACAAATCAAATATCAAATATATTAAATCAAATAGTATAGACTACGGGAAAAGAAACTTTCTACGAAACAAGAAGACAATTTTCAACAGAAAAAAAAAATTGTTTTTCAGTCTTCAGGCCATCACAGCTCATTGCAATGATATATAAAATAAAATAACAAGCTAATAGTAATGATTTTAGTACACAAAGCAATGTCTCTGCTACTATCAATACAAATAATCCAATAGAATTCATAACTTCACCATGAAAACATGCATCGAAGTTATGTTGCATCAATTTCAGAACAAAAATCACTTTAATTAAACAAAAAACTAAGCAATGACAACCTTAATTTTATTTTTTAATGGATAAATCAAGTCAAGTTGTTTTTTTAAAAACTAAGCAATGCAAACAATTTCCTGCCCATTTGATTTTAAGTGCATCAAACAGTTTCCACGCATTTATTATGGGATAAGATTGTGCTTATGACCTCTCCTTATTGCTCCGCTCATCATGGTTGTATTATGAAAATTTCTTTTACTGTTATGCAGATGCAGCGATTCAACAGCTTTATGACATATTTAAGCCATTTTTACTTCCTGTTTTCTTTCTGCTCTTTTATTTTAAAAGATTCACAATAAGATATTATGGCGTCATTTGATCTATGTAACAACCCCAGAAGTGATGAAAGTGAACTCCCCAATAGTTAAGCCACCACTCCCTTCCTTAGCACAATCCATAGTCAGTGCCAATTAATACTTTAGAGTGACAGGCATACTCAAGAGAGTAAAGTTAGTGATTGTATGTAACTGTTACCCTTTGTTTGGAATTAGCAATTTAGGAAGGAAAGAGTTTGGGAAGAGTGAAAGAAAGCAGAGGGAGTCCAATTAAGTGGTTTGATTAGCCGGAGGTTGGAGTGGAAAGGGTTAAAAATAGTGTGGGCCCCACAAAAATTTGGTTCTTTCCCAAATGCGAAGAAAGTTGACCATTTGTGCTTCCACTCGGTTAAATGTCCAATTTACCCTTTTGAGTGTGCCCTAATATTACCAGAGAAAAGGACAGCACCTCCGTCTCTGTAACTCATCTCGTGCAGCCATCTTCACTCACCAAATCGTCATCTTCCTTGCACCGTTGCCGTGAAGGAGCTCCGGTCTTCTTCCACTTCCTATTTGTTGTAGTTGATCTTGAAGATTTGGCTACCATGGTTGGTTGAGGTCCACGCTGTAGTCGTTCCAAGGTCACCCGATCTAGCTCCATCATCTCTCCGTCGTTGCTTTCTGGTACCATTGTCTACCCCTCTGTTTGTATTTAGGGTTCATATGTGACTTTCTGTTTTGGGTCAAATTCTAGTTCTACCCCGTTAGAATAGTAGAATAATAAATTTAATGCCTTAAGAAAGTCTGTTAACATTAGGTTTAATCCTATAATATCTCCTAGGATTAGTTTTCATGTTTCTAGATAATTATTATGATTTGTTTCCTAATTACTAGTTTATATTAGTCAGTATAAATAAGCATTAGTGTATAGTCTTTTGTAATCAATCATCCATCATCACTTAATCTATTATGAATTATTCTTCTCCTCTCTTCTTCCTTTTTATATCCAAAACCCTATAACTCCAACATGGTATCAGAGCGGAACCATCCACCATGACCTGTCCTGGCCCTATTCCGCTGCTGGGTTCCAAAATTTGGAACTTTTATTTGTTCATCTCTCTCACTCTATATTCATACCCTTATTTTATTTCCACCCTCCCCGCCGTGTATCTTTCCGGCGTGCTTTTAAATCATCCACCATGCATTTACCGGTGTGCTTTGTTCTCCTCCTTGTCGTGATCTATCCAGATCTGGTCTTGTTTCGACGTTTCTGGGATTCATACTTGTCGGTCATCCCTGTTTGGCTTGTTTCTCTATCCTCTGATAGTTGTTTTCTCTCTCCTACCTGATGCGGTTCCAGACCCATGACTTTTTAGAACCTATAGATGTATCTTGCGGCTACCTAGAGCTATCTACCTGGCCCCGTGGCTTTTCCCGGTGCCCCCGTAGCTTTTCTAGTGCAATCTACCTGACTCCACGGCTTTCCCAATGCAATCTATCTAGGCCCGCGATTTATTATATTCAATTTTGTTAATATGGGTATATTTTTAACAAGCTTAAAGCTTAGTAAGCTTTAGCTTGAGGGGGAGTGTTAGAATATTAGAATAATATATTTAATGTCTTAAGAATATCTATTAAGATTAGGTTTAATCCTATAATATCTCCTAGGATTAGTTTCCATGTTTCTAGATAATTATTATGATCTGTTTCCTAATTACTAGTTTATATTAGTCAATATAAATAAGCATTAGTGTATAGTCTTTTGTAATCAATCATCCATCATCACTTAATCTATTACGAATTATTCTTCTCCTCTCTTCTTCCTTTTTATATCCAAAACCCTATAACTTCAACAATTAGAGTCTCATATTGCCTAGAGATAAGGCCAAACTGTGGTATATAAGTCTTGGGCAATCCTCACCCTACAAGCTAGCTTTTGGGGTTGAGGTAGGCCCAGGTTCAAAATCTAATATGGTATCAGAGCATATCCTAGATGATCCGTTGTTATTGGGCCGCCACCGGTATAGTTGTCCACGCTCCAAATGTCTAGCCCTAGGCGTGAGAGGGTGTGTTAGAGTCACATATTGCCTAGAGATAAGGCCAAATTGTGGTATATAAGTCTTGGGCAATCCTCACCCTACAAGCTAGCTTTTGGGGTTGAGTTAGGCCCAGGTTCAAAATCTAATATACCCATTAGTGGTTCTACCCCAGTTAAAGGTGAAATTGGGGATAACATTGATCTTCAAATTCTTTGATCTGCGAATTGTGGTATATAAATCTAGGGCCACCACCGGTATAGTTGTCCACGCTCCAGATGTCTAGCCCTAGGCATGAGTGTGTTAGAGTCACATATTGCCTAGAGATAAGGCCAAATTGTGGTATATAAGTCTTGGGCAATCCTCACCCTACAAGCTAGCTTTTGGGGTTGAGTTAGGCCCAGATTCGAAATCTAATATACCCATTAGTGGTTCTACCCCAGTTAAAGGTGAAATTGGGGATAACATTGATCTTCAAATTCTTTGATCTGCGAATGTATAGTCTTTGAAGCAAGGAAGAAAATGAAAGAATTAGGGGTAATCAATTACTGCAATGTGGTAATCGATTAATACACATTACCCAGTATGATGGTTCCCTCTATCTTCCATGGCAATAGATTACTCAATTGTAATTTGTAATAATTAATTACTGTACAGGACAAGAGTCAATGTGTTATACCTATCTTCAATGCAGTGGTAATCAATTACTGCAGTGCGGGGCAATCGATTTCTAAATTCCTTGTTATTTCACAGGAAAAACTAACGTGAAAATCCATTTGTAGTATATTTTACTTTTCAACATCATATGCAAGGGCAATTTTGTCCTTTTGGCAAAATACTTTATTTCTCTCTCCTCTTTTTCATCTTTCTTTCCTTCCTCTTTCTCTTAAACCAGACACCTACAAAAATTCACTCTTTCTCTCATCTTTCACTCTTTCCTCTTTCTCTCTTCCTATTTTTTCTCCAACATCCAAACAAAGGGTTAATGAGAAAATCAAGGAAGTGGATTATCACATATCTTTGATTTATTATGCATGTGCAGATGTGCTTGTATCTTACAAAATTTGAAATTCTTGATTTTCTTATTATCAATTGTCATATTTTACTCTCTAAAGTACTTCCCTCACTTTAAACAATCTAAATCCTATACAGACATGCACAACACCCTAGTTCAACTTCAACCACAATTGAACCTTAAACCATAAACCAGCTCCTTCACCAGTTTATTGACCAGTCCATTTTTTCAAACGTTGGTTAAGATCATAAATGCACTCGACCAAATTCATCAAAGCACAACTGATTTGAAATATTGAGGTGCCAAAGTAAAGACAAGATTTAAATCATAAACTCCCACTTCTAAACTAGATCCAATATTTAATTTTGTAGCAATTAACAGCCAAAAAAAAAAAACAGTCGAAGGACATCAAAGTACAAAGATAAAATATATAAATGGTGGCTAAGCATTACCTGGGCTCTGTGAGAGTGAAAAAACTGTCGCTTCCTTAAGAGGACGCAGCTGAATGTTTTCAAAATAACTATGTCAGAGCTGTGTCCATTGAGTTTATAGATGACAATTACAAGTAGAAAAGGATATCTGATAATTTAGTTTAAAACTGCCAATGCAAAAAAGTCTATCAACTCCAAGGAAGTCATCACGCAATCTCTAAACCAGTCTAAATATGAAGAACAATTTTATACCATATTAACATATTGACTATTTGCAATGACATCAACTACATTTAACCTACAAATATCACTGTTCTAGTAATACATAGACAATCACATACCTTGCTAATTAACAGACGCATACATAAATGTATTACCAAATAAACAAATCAACAGCCTCATATAAGCATCCCAAATGTAACATTTTGACAGGCTAAAACAACAGATCAAGTTTATATATCATTAGATAGATTAAACTAGTTCTCACACTTGACAAGATATTTATATTAAACCATTGAGGAATCATTGATTAATTAGGTTTACAGCATTATATTGTACTAATATGTTGGTAAGTTATTACTTCCAAAATATCATTAAAACATGCACGATCAAATATTTTTGTGTCAAAGGTTTACATTTGAGGAATATTTTAGCATTGTAGTTACTTATGACTAAGAAGGATCCCTTCCTTGTAATTATGCATCAAATAATTCCTAAAATGTATTGTTTTCTGAGGATAGAGGACAAGCCTACAGGACATACTTTCGTGGGTCAGAACGCTCCATTGATAACTTTCTTGTCTTGGCAAACTGAAGCACAGCAGGAGTGCCAAGATCATATTCAGATATTGATTGGACACAGTCTGAGTCAGGATGTGATAGAACATTTGTGGTAGAAATCCCTGCAATTCCATAGCAGTATGTGACATATTCTAACACTCTTCCATAATAATGCAACTATTTGGGGTAAAAGTTCAAAATATATATTAACAATAAGACCATGACCAAATAAAGAAAAGCAATTAATGAGCCTTATGAGGAAAATATGAACAGAGGAGACATGAGACAGAGAACCAAAGAGACTGAGAACCACAGCCTTGGCCCATGCATCAGTCATAATGACAACCAATCACTTTAAAATTTAAATAAGTGACTCATAAACTTGAACTCTTATGTTAGTGAACATAGTCCTTCACTGTATTCTGTTTCTATTGTATTCTCTACTGTTCTCCGTACTCCCTACTGTACAGTTAGGTATAACAGTAACTGAATTCTGTTAATGTTAATAGAATTCAGTTAGCTTAGTGATTAGTTTTCTGAATCACTATAAATATTCCACTCTTGTATTCACACCCATATACACGAGAATATTATTCAGTGTCACTACTCTCTTTTCCTCCTTTTCTACCTAAAACCCTATAATTTCAAAACAAAACAAAACAAAACTCCATTTAGAATAGAATTGGACAGGTAAAGAGATACATGACTTGCCTCTCAATTCCCAAACCAGAAAAGACAGTATGTCAACACAAATCTCTTATATGTGCATAAACTTTCTTTCTTTTTTTTTTTTTTGAAAAGGTGCATACACTTTCTTGAAAACAGACAATTGTGACAACTTATGTCATAACTTTGATGTGTTAAAACATGCCTTCGGCTGTCAAGCAGACAAGTAACTTGCTGAAAACTATATATATTTGCCATTTTAAGTTTTCAAGAGCATTAATGAATCGCTGACTCAAATAGGTGGTATAGATGCAAATGTAAGATACATACCATCATCCTTCTCCAAAATATTAGTGTCCCCTGCAGGAAAGTCAGACTCTAAGACCGATTGATGTGCATCCTTAGCATTTTTCAAAGATAGGTTCTTTGGTCTTCTGCGCCTAAGGGGCTTTGCACTGCATATAGCCATAATATGACAACTTTAATTCATAGCATGCAGGGTTTTAAATTGAGGTTGTATTTCAGTCGCAGTTGCATTGTGGGCTGATGCAGGCCAATTGTGGCCAATCTGGTCCACAATCATGGCCGGATCAGTTGCAGTGGCCACTGCAACAACAGTGTTACAGCCACGTAATGTAATGTGATGCAATCCACAATTCAAAACCCATATAGCATGTATCTATATAAAAAAAATTGGGGCCAACAAAATTTCTGAAGAAATAAAATAGCTTACCAAAAGAAAAATGTTTGTAATTTTGGATCAATGCCATCTGCAACAATCTGGAAGAATAAAAAATGTCTGCAATCAAAAAGTGCCTCTTAAACAGAAAGAGAAATTCTAGCTCACAGCTAAAACAGTAAGATTAGCAGTGCACTAGGGTAGCAAATGCTAAGAATGTTGAGATGCATAAGTGGAAATACAAGATAAAATTAAGAAAGGATGAACCTAGGAGAAAGACGGTGTAGCAAATTTTTGAGAGATGATAGAAACTCATATAAAGTCGTTTTTTCATGCAAGGGGAACACACCGAAAGTGACCCCAGTGCAAAAAATGAATCAAATAAATATAGCCCAATTAAAAGAGATAGAGGAAGACTAAGTGTCCGTTTGGTTTACAGTTGAGTAGAATTGATTCTAGAAAACATTGGTTGAGATGAGTGATACACATTTTACAGAGCATGTTAGACGGAAGGAAGTGATTTAAAATCAATTCCGTGAAGCCATGGTTTCGCACTGGTCCAACACGGAACCAAACGGGCTATAAAAAAACTAGGAGAAAGTGAGAAACCTTTAAAAAACACTTTACCCCAAATGTATTAATTAAAATTTAGTATTGTTTATAGAGTCTAATGGTATCATTTGATGTGACAAGGCTAGGTTGTTTTTATATAAAAAATAAGAACATGAATAAACAAAGTGAAGGAAAAATAAAACGAGGCCCAAAATCATATAATCTGATAAAGTCAAAGAACATATCAGAGGTTCCAAATTAAAGAGATTAATATTCCAAGGCATCCAGAAAAGCATCAGTTTGTAAATAGACAAATTATAATTAATTAGATATTAAATAAATATAGTATAATGTAATATTTACAAAAGCAAGCCCAAACTATCCTGACCTCAAATCTCCAGATATCAGTTTTCACAGACACATTTACGGCCTGACATTCATCCGATACCTGCAAGATTATTTACACTTTAATTACTGGTGAGTCAATAGAGCTCAGTGAATACAAGAGTTTAGAAGATTACTGACCCAAAATTCAAAGTTGAAGAGATCATGTGATGAGGTCAAGTGATATCTTAGACCCTAAAAAAGGTCATGTCAGAAGCATTAAAAACAGGTTTTGACATCATATTGAAAAGGTATGGTGCAAAAGAAGAAAGTAGTGCTAACCTTAAAGCTAGCACACCTAACCAAACAGAACGGACAGGAGAAATCTTCCGTGACTGCAATCAAAACTTTCAGTTACTAGATTGTGTTACATGCCCAGGAAACATCAATATTAACAATGGGGAAAGAAAAATATTACAATGTACAGTTCAATAATTCATAGATATTCAAATATTAGAGATCAAGAATAGGAAAGAATAGGACCGGGTCACTCTTCTTGAGTTAGACACAGAACCTTCTAGAACTAATGAGCTAAGCTATTGGTCTGACTAAACAAGAGTCATCCATTCCTAATAATAAGCTATTTATATATAGTGTATGATATGCACTGAAATTCAAAATTAGGCATGCATCAACAAGTAGGAACCACAATCATCCACAACCAATTTGGTAGGTGTAATTTGATACATAACCATGACATGATACTCATATCCTATGTATACAAATATTTGGAAAGTATTAATAATACTAGTACAAGCCTACTAACAATAACACTAGTAAGTCTAATATTGTCTAACAAGCACGAAATAAGATTCATTCAATGTGAAAGTTTGACCACTTTTTGTCACCTCCAGAATGCCCATCTCACTCAAAATTCCAACAGGGGGCTTGAGCCTTTGAGTATGACAGACAAAACATTGTATCCAACATTACTAAAAGAGAACACTGTATATCACAGTCAATAACTAGCCAACCTAAAAGTCAAAACATTTAGGTGATGAGCAGCAACTAATGGCTTTTAAAATTTATAACAAGGAGAAAGAAAAACGTTTAGCCTTTTGCCTTCAATGGTGAAGCGTTTGAACTTCCACCTTAAACTAGATATTCCTATATTTCAAATTATATCAAATTCAACCAGCACCCAAGAGATACAAGAACAAACAATTAGTCCAATGGAGTTGCAAGGAGGGGTTCAAATTCAATACAAGAATATGTATAGTTTAGCAGAAAATCAGTCCTTTGTTATCCTCAAGTCCTACAGTACCACACAATCTATTCTTCATTTCTCATACTTTAGTGACCTTTTAAGTTTGGGCAATAGCACTGTAAAATATTTAAAAATTAACACTCAAGGGGGAATTTGGTAGGAATTCTTTTTAGTTTCTCAGGAATCTTAAGTTGGGAAACCAACATTGCTAGTTTGGTATGAAGTTTTTAAAAACTATTCCAGGAAACAAACATTCCTGGGGATATTTTTTAGGGATGTTTGCAAGAAAAACATACCCTCCAAGGATTGGGAATCCAAAATTCCCATGAAGGGGGAAACTTTTCATATAATGTGAAAGCTCAATTATAGCCTTTATCTTTCCAAAATAGGGATTAGGGTTCCATTCCCCTCCATTCTCTACTTTGCAATCATACCTCATCAGAGCCGCTTGCAGCTCTAGGGTCAAGAGAAAATTTTCAGATTTTCTCTAATTCAGTTTTTGCATATCATTCCATAATCCCCTCCAACAATGTGCCATTGTTTCTCATTTGGCACCAAAAGTGACAGCTGACAGGCATGTTCAAGTATCTTGCCAACATCTCAAACCAATAGCTTATATTTTCTTTTCTAATCAACACAATTTGTGTTTGTAATTAAATTTGTTTTATTTCACTATGAAATATTTCCAAGTGCAAAACCACATCATTAGTTTTTTTTTCCTCCTTTGTTTTCTTCCTCTTTTTTATGTTTTTATATTACTTATTCTTGGGTATTTTGAGAAAAGAATCAATATTTTTGGGTAATTTTGTAAAAAAAAAAATCAATATTCTTGAGAAAGTTGTACCTAAACCAAACATGGGTTAAAAAATTCTTAGAAATATTATCAAGCATTCCCAGAAAAATTTTAGGTATACCAAACAATTTTGTAACATTCCCAGGAATCATTATTTCTAGGAAATATGATTCCCAAGAAACATGATTCCCAATAATGAAAAAAAAATCCCTTCAACAAACGCTCCCCAAAAGATAGACAGACATAGATTTTACAGGACCTGGGCAACATTGTCAAATATGTTCAAAAAACAACAACTACTCCATAAAGAAAAAGAAAACAATCACACATACTAACAAGAGCGGCAGGGAGCATCATTTACATTACCTTCTGTTCTCTGCAACTTATTATTGCAATACCTGTAATATTTTTATAAAATAAGATTTATTAAGAGAGAGAACGGATACAATGGATGATCAGCAATTTTTCTAACAGCAAAGGAAACATGAGGGTTGCAGAACAAAAATCATCAAAATATAAGAATTTTCAAAACCCTATGCAAATAGGACAAAGAGAACCCCCCCCCCCCCCCTTTAAAAGATCATCACCTTGAACCCACATACTGTTAGAATTTATATAAGCAAGAAAGTGAGGGAAAGTGAACGAAAGTGAAAGAAAATGAGAGAAAAGACGGAGTGCAGAGAGAGAGAGAGAGTTAGAACTCAATTCATTATCTGAGTGAGAATTACAAAATGACTCAGCTGGAATCAGAACTATCTTATTTATAGACACTCTATTTGAAAAGCCCAAATAAAGATTCTGTTAGGGATGTCTGAATTTTGTTGTAACAGAACTCAGTGGCCCCTTTTTAACAGCTATAACAGTTCTAACACTAACTATCAGAATATTACAATAGATAATTCCATGTGATATGTGACAGAGCGCATTTATCCCATGTGCAGATTGCAAACATACTCCAACACATACAAACCAAATAAGAGCCAATTAAAATATCCAAGTAGTTAAATGTTGTACCTGTAATTAAACATGACATTTCCTTCCCTCAACCTGAACCACGCAAGCAGCTCATAGTTAAAACATACACCACAATTTATTTAATCAAATTAAAAAATGGTGTCATTATTTTTTTCTTTTTATTAAAAAGAATAATGAAGGAGAAAAGTTTTACAAACGTGTGTAACATATGCTCCCTAAACACCGCACCAAGAGAGAACAAACAGAGACAAATAACAAGAAAAAAAAAAGAGCTCTCCAGTCCCTCAGCATGTCTACCAATGAAACTCAGATATTGTAAAGCTGAACAATACAGTCAATCAAAAAGGATTAGCAAAACAAATGACAAAGATAGCATTTCACTTTAATAAAGATACAAGAGGACACCACAATTGATACACTAGCATAAACCTTTACCCTCCTTACTCCTTCCAAAACATCTAAAACTAATCGAAAGAAACTGCTCCAAGCTCAAAGAGCACACCCAAAATTCACTAGATACCAAAGCTGGTTGCTGAAAAAAGCATGAATAAATGTGAATTTATATCCAAATTACAGGAAAGCACCACAAAACATGTAATTGGAGAAGGTATGTTAGTTAATCAGTGTCACGAACCAACTATCCCAAAAACTTAAGTTATTAGATGAAGATACACAAATGGTTTCACATTGTATCTCTAACACAGCCCCCTCATACAAGAGTTTTTGGGCTTGAAGCATAGACAATGCACAGGTCCCCTCACCTTGAGCTGAAATTCAACCATTTTTATTAGAAAGGGGGTCTCAAGGAATATGGATACTGTCAATCACAAGAGAGTAGCAAAGTATACCAACTGAGATAAAAGCAGATTCCATTTTGCAATGATATCCATGTCACTATGTTCACTTTTTGAGTTATGCATAAAAAATTTCATAGAAGCAACGGAATAACAAGCTTTGCAACTATAATGATTAATGAATGAATGATCAACAGATGCTTATGAGAAAATTAAATTTACCGCATGATACGAGTTAATGATGATGGTGGTACTTCACTGCCTGCATATGAATGATAGGGAGATTTTTCTTTTGCACCAAACTCTTCTGCGGAAATTGTGATTTGTACTTGCTTTGATGTACCCTTCAGAATATCAAAGAACAGAAAAGAAACTAGTAGCTGTCAATACAAATTCTCCCTTAAAAGATCTAAATCTATTTTAGCACTTAGGAGAGTGAATTTCTTGCTCAGCGAGAGAATGACATTGAAGCTAGAACTAACCACATTCTCCAAATTACAGGGAACTTGAATGGAGACTCTTGTGTCCTCATTTTGAAAATCTGACTGCAACATAAAATAAGTTGTAAACGAGTACATCTATCAAACTATGAAGAATAGATAATAGAGCTTGAAAAGGATTCTTGGACCAAAAATAGTCACCATGCCCATGCATGGCATATACCTTAATACCACAACAGGAAGCAGAGTAAAGACAGTGTTTTCAACCCAAAAAAAAAAAAGACTGTTTATCATCAGCATGTCACACCTTCAGAATGCACGGAAGCAAATCCACAGTTGACATGATCTCAGCTCGCTGTCCCAAATGAAAATTTGGAGAACTGTCCCAAGCCATATAAAGTGATTCTAAAGATACTTTCCCGCATAAGCAATATTCTCCAGCTCTTGCTGCCAAGCACGGAATGAAGAAAAATGAAATAGGAATTCTAGTATACATAAAAAATAAAAATATTTGGAAAAGAATTAATCTATGACTAGCCTTATCCCATAATATCTTTATTGTATTTTTTTAATATTTTAGAATAAGCATGATCTTTAGAACATCCTATGGAATCAATTAGTTAACTAAGGAAGCAATCTAAAGAGTTATTTCTTATACATTAATTGTTTCCTGATTTATTTCCTTATTTAATTAGGGTGTTAATAGTTTATATTGGTGGCTTGGGCTTGTCTTAGTAATACCAGGCCGCGACGGGACAGCAAGGAGAAAAATGGAAAATATGCCACCAATTCATTTGGTTTGGGAAAATTGGAAATCCAAAATAATTTTAATTGAAAACTGGTCACTAGACTTGACTTAATTATTAATTATTAATATAAATAACAACATTGTGTCAGTATTTTGTATCACATTATCAACACAACACATCAATCTAATATTATTCAAAATCTCTATTCTCTCTTTTCATTCTTTACTACTTCAATTATATAATTTCAACATGGTATCAGAGCAATACCATCCTCCATATAAGGCTTTCCATGTACTCTTGAATTGATTCAATATTTCTGGTATCACTACTTTTTCTTCTTTATGGGAGAGTCCTTTCGGCATATAATTCAATTAATAAAATTATTCCTTTTGTTTTAAAAAAGAGAAAATAATACAAAAATATAAATTATAAGAGGCTCAAGTATTCACAAGGTGTGGCTCAATAAACAAACTTAGCTCCACGGCGGACTTGCAGTGCAAGGGATTTGAAACCTACAAGAAGCACCACGAAACGCACCGTTTTGTTAAGTTAAAAAAAAACAGAGAGAAGATTGGCTAAATAAAAGCTTCTCGCGTACGGGAGAAGCATTTCATCCCCCACCCCCATTTCTGTTTTTCCCGTGTGCCCTCTTCCCCCTCCCCCTGTGTTCCATTTTCTTCCCTTTTCATCCCCTTTCCTTTACTTTGTGTTCTATTTCCCCTCAAATCCCTTATACCTTGTGAAATGTGGTGAGACCCAAAAATCCTACTCATCGCCTTTTTCTTTCCGGAACTAAGTTTGGTAATTTTTGGGGTTAGGGATGCTATGAGGAAGGAGGAGAGTACCCACACCGCAAGGGTTGCTCATTTCGGCTCTCTGAGGTATACCCACAACTTGTAACTTAAAGAGTAGGTTGTTGCCATGTGCTACCTTTAGGTAGAATTTTTTTTAGAGCTTGGGGCTCCCATTTTAGGGATTTTATGGTTACCCATAATGAGTAGAGCTTCAAATAAATTTCTAGATGTTGGAAATATTTGTTGGTGCTCAGATTTGTTGGTTTCTACCTCACACAATACTCTTGGAGTTGTTGGGAAGTAGTTTAGTTGACTCTCCATATTGTGAGTGGTTTAACGGTCATCGTGGCCTATATTAAAAAATTTACAATTATTATTTTTAATTTATCTTGCTGTATTTTAATGATGTTTATTTATATAATTTGGGAAACATGCTCTTTATACTGATTTCATTCTCCGTGAAATTCATTTCAGGGGTTGATAAATTTATAAGTTTAAATTGAATATATTTGATGAAAATGGAGATTGAATTTTGAAAGGGACTTTGAGAAATTAGAATAATTTGAGATTTATATTATTGAGATCCATGTTAGAACCTCGTATGTCGTTAGTAGATGATAACGGCCTAGATACACCTAGTTGTAATTGATTCCAGGAGGAAAGGGTTATCCGTTAGATGGAGCCGCCACTCTGTGGAGAGGGCTATTAACGAGATGAAGTCGCCCCCGATGATATGATATGATATGACATTGAGACATGATACGATTCTGAGATGAGAGGCCTATCTGTTAGATGGAGCCACCACTCAATGGAGAGGGCTATCAACGAGATGCATCCACCCCCGATGACATGATCCAGGTGGAGAGGGTTATCCATTAGATGGAGCCGCCCCAAGAGAAAGGCCACTCTTGGAGGAGAGGGCTATCAGCGAGATGTAGCTACCCCCGGTGATACTGAGATATGGACATGGTTTTGGAGACCAGAGGGCTATCCGTTAGATGGAGCTGCCCTAAGGGAAAGGCTACTCTTCGAAGGAGAGGGCTATCAGCGAGATGGAGTCGCCTCTCATTCTATCATGAGTGATCCCCACTGTATTTACATTTCACAAGGTTTAAATTTTTCTCAATGTATTTCATTTTTTATTCACCTGTTTAAACTTGCTACATGATACATTTTTTCCAGCTTTGGATATGATGAATTTCAACTCATGGATATTGGATACAATTTTATTGGAATTGTTGGACTTATTGAACTCACTTGTTTATAGAGTCTGCAAAATGGGCTAGCTTGACCGGGCGGCCCGCAAAAATGTAGGACTTGGACACTTATTTTAGAAGCACGAACTCCCAGACTTTTTAGTCCAGCCCTATAAAGCTCGCTACCCGCAAAAATGTCGAGTAGCCCGCAAAAAAATCGGACTACCCACAAAAAGCTCGCACAAAAGTAGGTCTCAGCCACCTATTTTAGAAGCCCGAATAACTTTCAGACATTTTAGCCCAGCCCTCGACTCGCATCGAGCCGAGCCGGGTAGCCCGAATTGTCAGCTCTACTTGTTTATCAAGTTATACTTGAGAAGTAAGTTTATTATTGAGACTGTTTTATTGAACAACTCATGCGTTGGTGTGTTTCCCTTCTAGTTCATGGTGGTTGTTAGGCCCTCACTAAGTCTTTGTGACTTGCCCCTTTCTATTGTTTTTCATCCAGATTCTCAGGCAGTTGAGTAGCAAGCTACTGGCAGATTCAGTTGTTCCAGCTCCATTGTTATTCATTTTGGTAGGCCTCCTTTGTGTGGTGGCCATTTGATGTTATTTTGGGATTATATGTATATTTTGCAATTATAGGGAGTCTAGTCATGGGTTTATGTTGAAATGTATATTTTGGTGTTGATTGGATAAATATGATATTGTTGGAAACTCTAGCTGGTCATATTTATTGATAACAGGATTTTTGTAAATTTTGGGATGTCCAAAATATAGGGCAGACTGTCAAAATTTCTGAAAAATCATAAAGCATGTTTATTTTGGGAAAATCATTTGTCAAGTATTGTATATTGTTATCGAGGTTGCCAGGCTAAGGGTGTTAGTCTGTGCACTGGTCACGGCCTTGGATTTGGGTCGTGACACACCTTATGAACGTTGCCAAGCCCACATCCTATTGGAGATTAATCACAACCTTCGGGTGTGGGGACACCTCACAATTAAGAAAAAATGCCTCAAGTAACAAGGTAAAAATGTGGCCAAACATTTTTTTGTCTAACAGAAGTGAAAGCATATATCAGTATCTCACATTCAAAAGAAGGCAGATCCGAAGGCGTCAAGTTAGCATTGACTCCAGATGATAAATTTGAGTTTTCCACTGCAAGTTAATTAGTCATAATAAGGAACTCAGCAAAAGTTATAGATATTTTCATCTCAAATGAATTGCATAAGCATATACATACCGGTGCTGACAAACAAGACAGCAAGTGAACGAGATCTAGCTTCCACAGCTAACTTATTGACTTCAGGAAGAGTAAATTTTGCTTGGACTTGAGTGTTCGAATCAATTCCAGGGGAATTTCGAAAGATGAAAATCCGACTGATTCGATACACAGCAGAATACTTTTTGTTTTTGGTAAGTTAAAACAAAAAGTATCATACAGTAGAAAAAACTATTAGATAGAAAGTATTTTACACTAAGTAAGAAACTAGTTAAACAAAAGGAATAATAATTGATTCAGCTAAAGAGGCAGTATTCCTACCTCTGGAACTCCAAGATCAGAAATCAGCCTAGCCAGACAGATATACAATGGAAACACAGTCTGGCTTTCAGTAACAGTCCGTGACAGAGAAACTGTCATTTGTATTCTAAATATTCAAAAGACATCTCATTAGCATCTCAAAATCAATAGGTCTCAAAGAGGCTAAAAAAAATGGATTAGATCCAGCAGGGAAAGTGACTGACCAAGACTAATCCTAATTCATTTTAAAACCACAAAAATCTTAATGTCAGTGTAAATTTAGAAACTTAAAACTCGTTCATTCAACTAAGTCCACATCTCTTCTTCATATCAGAGACCTGAGTTGCCACTAATTTTATGATAATAGCAAAAAATAGGCACAATTATTGTTTCTCCATACTCGAGCTTCACATATGGATTGGTGAGTGTGTGTGTGTGCAGGACAACAGTCATTTAAATCACAGATGTTCATTTCAACAGTCAAGGCACAGAGATATGAATTTAAAAAAAAAAATCTTTCTATTTGAAATGAACTTAGCATATATAAATCCATGGATATATGACATATAACTGACAGAAACCTGTCAAAGAGAGAAAGTAGGAGAAGGAAGGCTATAAATGATAGCTTTTACCTTCTCTTGTGCTTAGCCTGTATCTTGTAGTGCAAACATCTCTGAAGGAATGATGGCTACATAACAGAGACATATTCTATCAGCAATACAACATGCCATAACAGTTATATGAAACCCAATATCTTCAGGGACCAGAAATCAGGAGGATCAGGGAAAAAAGATGGACTAAAGAAGAATTTATTATGGAGACAGGCACAGTAAATAGAGAGGACAGGAAATCCTCCCATAACAATGAAGAAAAAAGAACAACAGAAAATTTTCAAGGAGACATCAATGCCACCAAGAATACAGTCAGCCCTATGCCTCACACATAGACCCTAAAAACATAAAATATAATAAAATATTATGTACAAGGGAAGATAATTTAGCCAATCAGACGGAGTACATTTCTTATAGCACGTCGCTGAAGAATGTTGTAGAGCTCTACAGGCTTGCAATAAATTGAAAGACTCTCATCTGCACCATGCCCCTCTTCCGCAGATAAATGCTCACAAGCATCAGGATGGCATCTGCAGGGAAAATAGATATAATCACCAGCTATGTTACCCCCCTCGAAAATTATAGATGTACACCTCCCATAGGAAACTACCTACACAGTTAAGTCATATAATTGTGCATAAAATAATAGATACAAGTCCAAAAACCTACTCAAGTTTTTCTATAGAGAAAAAAAATAGAATTAGAGAGAAAAATAGAAAGTTCATGACTGGAAGTGTAGAAGTTTAGCAGCTGACCTTCAATCTAGCCTACCCGTGTAGCCAATGAGGGTTGGCTACACTAGTAGGATCAAACTGCATCGACTCAAAGGTCTTAAGTTATATTCCTA
This sequence comes from Sesbania bispinosa, assembly GCA_026901365.1. Taxonomy (NCBI): domain Eukaryota; kingdom Viridiplantae; phylum Streptophyta; class Magnoliopsida; order Fabales; family Fabaceae; genus Sesbania; species Sesbania bispinosa. Next base: position 543,428 of record QLOH01000398.1, read on the forward strand.
GTTCCTACTGCTGATCCCTTAAAAAGAAACCCCTGCAAACTAGCTATAGCTGAAAACTAGAGGTCCCAAAAGAAGCTAAAAAGATTACTTTACCCCACATAAGAGGAAACAGGATATGTGTGTGTGTGTAAATGACAGAAATTTTTTGCAAAAGACTTTTACCAAAAAGGAAAATTCTATTAAAAGTTAGGCCTTGTCTGAAAGAGAACATACGAGGTTGCACGAGCCACGACAGGAATGCCCGGCATTCTCATCAAAGAAGTCTCAGATACATATCATATTTATCTGAAATTTTGAACCTTTAAGCAAGTGAAGATTTCTCTAGCAACAAACCTGTCATTGAAAACAGTCCAAAAAATCATTAAAACCATATACTGCAGATATAGTATTCATACATGGAAAACCACTGAATATATATGCTCTATATCAAAGCCAAAACATTAACAAATGACAGAAGGGAGAAAAAAAACCTAAATTTTTTTATGCAGTTGAAAAACCACTGACCCTAGTGCTTTAAATTTACAAACATTTCATGTGACTAATAACATCTGGTGATGATAATATAAAGGTCATGTTTGTAACCAAAAAAAATCATATAATATAGCTAAAGGATTTGCATATTGCCCTTACATATGCAAATTAAAAAAAAAAAATGAAGAAATTGTTTACCCATCCATATGAAGATATGGAAGTCTCAGAACGCCCCAAGTGCTCTCTAATTTTTTGTTTGTGACATATCATATATGCAGGGAATCCCAGACAATCACAAGACTAGTCCTTGTTTTCTCCAATTGTGGGAAGCAGAGGCCTCACTTTTTCTGCACATCAACAAGTATTTCTTACAAACAAACAAGGCAACAAGATGGGAATTTCTGTATAACTAGGACACTGGAATAACAAAGCAATAAGAATTAATCACAAAACAATATAAGAGCAGGGGGGAAAGAAAAAAAGGATCATAATAATTAAAAGGTTCAAAGAACGAATAATATAGAGAATACCCATGGAAAATTTTTGGGCAAAGAAAGTGAAAAGATGAAAAACAATCAAGTCTTGGCAGCAAAAGAGGCAAATGGGGAGGAGGAAAAAACCTCAAAAGTCCTTATTGTGGCGCGAACAAGAAGGGGTGAAAGAGGTGCAGAACTCAAGAAAGGTAGGAGCCCAAGTGTGGAAGAAGAGAGGAGAGAGAAAGAGAGAGGGGCTGTTGTGAAACAAAGAACCCAAAAAAAAAATGGCATCAATCTATTAATCAAACTTTGTTCAAAATTTTCAAAAGGGTTGAGAGTTGAGACAGGGAGTGAAGTGTGATCATATCTCAAAGTCTCTATCTTAAGTAAAAAATAATTAAGATAAAAAAGATGATAATGAAAATATGAGTAAAAAGGAATGTAAAAAAATCCTTAAAAAAAAGAAAGAGAATGTAAAAAAACATTGGTTTTTCTTTTCATGATGCAAATCATAAAATCGATTGTTATCGTATGAGGTGAACAGTGATTATGAGAAATTAGTGAAAATGTATTTTGTTGATAATAGAGGTTTTATGAAAATATTTATAATAAAAATGAAAGGGTAAAATATGTTTTTGGTCCCTGTAAAATACTCGAGTTTTGCATTTGGTCCCTCCAAAATTTTTTTTTTTAAAAGCGTCCTCCCAAAATTTTTTATTTTGCTTTTAGTCCTACGTCTGTAAATGTTGCTTATGTGGCATCTTCTCTTTCCTAACTGGATTTCTTACATGGCTACTCTCCTTCCTATATTTTGTTTTTTGCTTTTAGTCCTTCCCCCCTTATAATACTTGCACGTGAAATACCCGAGGCCTTCATCTTCCCCAATTGCTCCTTCTGCCCTAATTTCTTTGCGTCCTCCATTGCTGCCCCGATAGAGCTCTGTGCGGAGACGTTTCTGTGCGCTGCATCCCTACAATGACGAAGCGGTCTTCTACTACAAAGTCTTCATCTTCCTCTTCCATATCTCGAAGGTCCTCTTGCGCGTGCGGCGTTGAGGTCGTTCTCATGAAGTCGAATACGGCGGCGAACCCAGGGAGGATGTTCTGGAGGTGTCGAAACTGGGATGTAAGCATATTCTAAATGGATTTTGATTTTCCTTTATGGTTGGGATGATTAACCAAGTATTCTATGATTATCTTGATTTGCAGAAAGAAGTTTCCTGTAAATTTTTTCGGTGGGCTGATGGTAGTGTTTCTGAGCAATTGGTTTCAATTGAGGAGTGGCAGGTAATGGTGCATGAACATGAAGAGCAAAAAAGAAAAATCCACAAGCTACAAAAGAAGTTATCAAGTGAAAAGTGGAAGGTTAAAGTAGCTGTGTGCTCTGTTTTTTGTTGTATCGGGTTGACCTCCATGGTTTGTATGTTGGCCATGGTGAAATGTGTTGGGGGGAGGAAGGGAATGTAGCTGTAGGTTACAGTTATCAGGGAACATTGAAAGTCTTAATGTAAGAGTAATATTTTACTTTCAGTTTCTTTAGGTACCTTAAACCAAGGAAATGTAAAGCTTTGCTTATTATGAATGGAATGGATGGTTACATTGTTCCAAATTGTTTGTTCTCCAATTTTCTTCCCAATGATGTTTGATGTGTAAGAAATTTCTGATTATGCTATTTACTGGACAACAATACTTTTAGAGATAAAAACATGATGCATTAATATTGATATTTAAATACATAATAAAGTAGTCTTTACATCAAAAGGTGCCACCTTCCTATTACAAGTGATCCACAAAAAAAGGCTAGGTTGTTCAGCTAATACAAAATGTAGTCATGGACAGCAAGAGTTCCTACTTAAAATCCTAATCTTAATAACAACCCTTTCTCAAAATATCAAATTCAGCTATTACAAAAAGGGACACCAAGAGTCCTTCCTAATTATCTTAATACTAAAACCAAGAAACTGCCACATGATCAGCTTCAGTTGCTTGGGTCCACTCCTCCTTGATGCTCCCTTTGATGGTCCAGATTAGTGACAGCAGATTGTTGTGTTCCTCCATCCTCACAGGTAGTAGAGTTGCTTGGTGCACACATTGCAATTGCATTATCCTATTAAATTGTGACAAGACAAAGTTAAGTACCAAATTCAGGTTTTGGGGAAAAAAACAATTGGAATCATTGAGTGTACACATACCACTGATTCCATAAATGTCATGTAGGGTTCAATATGAGTGATTCCTAATGTAGCAGCAACATCCTTCCAATCATAAGGCTTACCAGAAGTGACCTTTTGGGCAACAGTCTACATGACACAATTATTACATTATTAGAGGCACAGACAGATAAGCAAATGTATGATCAAATATCTTCCTGCATGCTTACCAAGAGTTCTTTAATGATGTTGGTAGCCTCAACAAAATTTGGGGGCAGAGCTGGTGCATTGCAGTGTGACTGTCATGCAATGCCACATGTTATTGGATTACAATACTAATCATTCAAAAATGCCAAAACAGAAATGAACTCATACCATCATAAACATTGTTGTGTCAAATGCATTCTTCAGGACTGTTAACTGTCCTTCAGGATTGGTTAACTGATCAGCAGTGGGTGCAGCAGGACCACAAGCAGGTGGTGCAGCAGGACCACAAGCAGGTGGTGCAGGAGGACCAGGAACAAGTGATGCAGTAGGTATTGGCACATTTGCAGGGCCAGAAGCAGGGGCTGCAGTCTCTCCAGGAGCAGCTGGTGTAGCAGGATTTGGCACATTTGCAGGCCCAGAAGCAGGGGGTGCTACAGGAACAGGAGCATCTGTTTTTTTGCTTGGTCTACCTCTCTTGGCTCCTTTATCATTAACCTTACCCTTTCCCTGCATAATAACCAAATACTTATTAGACACACATGTATAATATCAACATGTAAGAAAGACACTATAGCTTACCTTTGATGTAGAAGCATTGGTGTGTGGGGTTGGAGGATTTCCAGGTGGTGTAGCAGTAGCAGTCTCATTGGGCTGATTTGGAGGATTTTCAGCAGTTGGATTTGTAGGCTGAGCTGGAGGATATGCTGATGCAGTCCCAGTAGCAGTGACATTGGACTCATTGGATGGCCCATCCCCAATATTGGGTGTCTCCGTAGGTCTTGATGGACATTTTCTTGTATTGTGGCCATATTGATGACAATTGCCACATGCATACTTAGTGTGAGTCCTTCTCAACCTTGATGGATTGGGATCCTCATCTGGCTCCCTTCTTCTCAATTTTTTAGGCCTGCCAGGTCCTTTCTTGTATGTGGGAGGCAATATTTGTGGTAGGTCAACTTTTGGCCACATGTCTTGACCATTGATTGGTGAGATAGTTGGGCCATAGCACAACTCATAAGCTTCCCTCTTATAATACCAGTCAACATAAGCTTCAGGTTTCTGCCTATTGTAGCAAATAGCACTTACAGCATGTCTGCAAGGTATTCCCACCAACTCCCAAAAATTGCAACTACAAGACTTCTTGTCTAAATCTACAACATATTTCTGTGGTGCCATGCTATGTGTCACCTCAAACTTCAAACCCCCAGCCCATGTTGGAAACCAATTTCCAGAATGTTGAACCTCCCTATCCAACCTCCTCCTAGGTTTAGGTAATACCTCACCAGGATACTTAGCTAATTTTTCTTTAAGCGTGGCAAACCTATTCATGATGTATGTTCTAATCCACTCCATGCATGTTATTATAGGCTTATCTCTAGCTAAGAGTATTGTGCTATTAAAAGACTCACAGATATTGTTCATCAAAACATCACAACGTGGATAAAAGGAAAATGAGTGCTTACACCAGTTTTTGGTAGGAATAGCTAGGAGCCACTCATATGCCTTCTTATCAACCTCCTTGATCTCATTCATTTTTTGAACCCATGCCTCAAAGTATGTGGCTTTAGCTGCTCCCATCATCAAGTCTCGCAGCAATGCTCCTCCACCAAACTTCTTTTTGAAATTGGCATAAAGATGCCTTAAACAAAACCTATGCTCAACACCATTGAGCATTTCTTCAAATGTAGGAATTAAACCCTGACACAAACACAGTAGAATAGGGTTACACAAACAGTTTAGTGCATAAAATGAAATAGGAAAAAAAAAGTTTGGTTGTAGATATAACCTTTTGTTGATCCGAGATAAAAACCCATCTGTTTGTGGTAATATCACCAATATCCTCCAACAGTAATGTTAAGAACCATCTCCAACTCTCTTTTGTTTCATTCTCTACAACTGCAAATGCCAATGGAAAATATTGGTCATTGGGGTCTCTACCAACAGCAATCAAAAGTTGTCCCCCATATCTAGTTTTTAAATGGCATCCATCAACACCAATAAAAGGCCTACAGCCCTTGGTGAACCCTGTTTTACACCCCTCCAAACACATATAAAAGCTCCCAAATTTTGGCAACAACTCAGGGTTAGGCCTATCCAGTTGTAGCTTACATGTGTTTCTAGCACATGCTCTTCTAAGTTCCTCACAGTAAGACCAGAGCAAGCTATACTGTCTAGCTGCATCACCCTCTACTAATTTCTTGGCCATTTTTTTGGCCCTCCAAGCAACAGACACTGATATTCCAGCTGCATACCCTGTCCTTATATCCCCAATTATATCACAAAGTCTCACATTCTGACCACTCCTAAATTTTTCAGCAACAACATTTGCAACCCATTTGGACTTTGCATTTTTGTTATTAAAGACTCTTCCACATGTGTGTGTTGGGACTAGAGTCTTCATCCTATAGGTTGAGCTCCCCCTACCTTGCTCACAAGTGCCAAAAAGTCACATGCTTGTTTACACCTCACCTTAACTCTCAGCTTGTCATTCTTCAAAAACTTCACCTCTCTACCATTTAAAACAGAATGCTCCAAAATAGCATCTTTGAACTCCCTCAAAGAAGCAAATTCCATGCCAAGTTTAAACTTGAATTGCCTGCACATATCTTCCTTTCTGAATCTTTCATACTTGGGTCTGCTGTCATCCTCACTACCATCAGTGTCAAACTCACTATCCAGCTCTTCACTATGGTACTCTTCCTCCATCTGATGTCCCATGCCACCACTCTCAATCATTAAAGGAGGCCTGCTTTCAGTCCCTGCACCACTCCCACTCCCTTCACCAATGTGTATGCCACCTCCCAAATTCCTTCCTCTTCTCCCAATTGGCCTTCTCTTAGGAACAGATTTCTTCCTCATCCCAACTGGAGGAGCAACACTCACTGGCTGAACTGTTTCTTGTGTAGGAACATCAAATCCATCATCAATAGTATCCATCCTCTCCTCCTCACTATCTGAAAAATGAATGTCCCTTACACTATCATCAGAAGAATAGTCATCACTCCCATCAGCATCTTCAACTTCAGGTTCTTCAATTTCTGGATTCTTGCTACACCCCGCCACTGTTCTCTTTCTTCCACCTAATGTTCCAGCTCCAGCACTACTACCTATTTCTGCTTTCCCCTTGTCACACTTAACTGACTTCCCTTTGTCACCCTTTCCCTTGCCCTTGGTCCCACTAACTCCTCCTACAGCAGATTGCAGCCCTTCACCACTTCCTCCCTGTACACCATGCTCTACATATATGTCAGCACCATGTTTGTGGCTAATAGCATATTGAGCCAGCTCTCTTACAGACTTGTCATCAATCAACTTCTTCAACCCATCTTCAAAACAAGTTTCCTTTTCTTTCCACCACAGACTCAGCTTTCCCGAGAGCCCAATGTCCTCTTTCAGAATCCCAGTTGCCTCGAAGTAAGACCACTTGTCCTCATCTAGCCTGTGTACAGCATGTACCTCACCGCCAGCATAGTGAAGCCTCGGTTCACTAACAAAACTACCTTTAACATGGAAAATGACCGAAAAAGACATGCCTTCCTACAATACAAAACGACCATTTTAGTACTTTGCTACAACATAAAAAATTGTCTACTGTGTAAAGCAACCATTAAAAAACTCAGTCAATGCACAACAACCGGGAATAAATATGGGAGAAATGACAATAACTCCAAAAAGAATCAAACAACACACACAACAATCAATATTCCCCTGGTCCCCACAGTTTTTCCCACATGCATACTGAAGTAAAGAAGGAAGGAAGGAATCTACCAACAGTAAAAACCAAACAACATACCTTACGCTCTCCACAGAAGCTTGCAACACACACCCACGTGACACACCGTTATCGACCGGTACAACCGAAGCTGTGTGCACTGCTCAACCTCGCACGCGTCTTTGATGCGAAAAGACGATGCGCACTCGAGATGATCAATGGAGAGGGAAGAAGACGGACTTCAAAGTGGATGAAAATGTGCTAGGGTTTCACCGGGTGATCCCTTTTGTAACCGGGTCTTTGATTTCTAACTTTGTTAAATTAGAGATTAGTAGATTAAGTAATAATGTAACTAGTTTAACTAACAGAATATTAAGTAATTTAATTTTTGTTTAATAAACCACGTAGGATAAAGAGAAAAGCCAGTTAGGAAAGAGAAGATGCCACATAAGCAACATTTACAGGCGTAGGACTAAAAGCAAAATAATAAATTTTGGGAGGACGCTTTTAAAAAAAAAATTTGGAGGGACCAAATGCAAAACTCGGGTATTTTACAGGGACCAAAAACATATTTTACCCAAAATGAAAATATATATTTTTAAGTAATTATATTCCACTTTCATTTTTTAATTTAATGGATATACGCTATCATTGTAATTACACGCATATCCAACAGTGTGTTATCACGTAATTTAATGAATATGACACTTTATGTGTAATTAAATTTAATAAATAATGTGACGGCACATTATTGAATATATGTGTAAAAATAATTACACTTTTTCGGTGTACAAGGAAAACAATGAGCCAATGAGGTTTGAATCTATAATCTCATATTAAACTACCCAAATCTCAACCAAAAAAAATTACACTGATAATATATACATATTAAAATATTCATTTTGTACTTCTCTTATTCACTCTGTACATCTCTTATTTTAGTGATATAATAAAGAGTTTAATTAATATACTATGATAGTGTAACAAAATTACATTGTCATCCAATAATGTGTTGCCACATCATTTAATGAGTATTACACTCCATTTGTTATTAAACTCAAAATATGACGTGGCAACACATCATTAGATTTTTTCCCTGTCGGTGTTATGCTCAAATTCTATAACTTTAGTTATATAAGAAAGAGTTTAATTAATATACACTAATAATGAAAAAAATTCACATTATCATCTAATCATTTAATGAGTATGACACTTCATTTGTTATTAAACTCAAAATATGATGTGATAACACATCATTAAATTTTTTTCCCTGTGAGTTTTATTCCTCAAATTCTATAATAAATAAATGCAAAAGAATTTTCAAAGCATTATGGCCTTTTTTTATTATATGGTGTAACTTTAACAAATAAAATGTTTCATAAAAGTATCTTTTTTTTTTAACCACATACATCCTTCACACGAGGCAATCATATTTTGAGTCAACAACATGCATATCATGATGGGATTATCTTTGTCACATCACATGTCGCGTTCACTAAATAACAACATATCATGTTATGTCAGTCTAAAAAGTATTTTTATTTTTTACAATGAGAATGCATACTTATTAAATCATACCTTTATCGTAGTATAAAGAAGTGTCGAGAAGACAAATAAAATTGATATCGCATGTAAAGCTATTAAATAAGATTTAAGGTAATATAAATATAAATATATATAATATTAATATAAAATTTAATAATTATGCATTGTGAGCATAAAAAGTCTTTATGATGTGATCCAATAATATATTGTTAGACTAAACTATCAAATTATTCCATGAGGGATTTCTGATCGTGCAGTTTAGTCCCTGAGAGATTCAAAATCCCAAAATGGTCCACGAGAGATTGCTCCGTCATGTAAAATGGTCCGAAACGTTATTTTTCAAGGACTAATTTGTATGATTTTTAATATATGAGGGACCATTTTGCATGACGGAGCAATCTCTCAGAGACCATTTTGGGATTTTGAATCTCTCAGGGACTAAATTGCACGATCATAATCTCTCAAAGGCTAATTTGCTAGTATAGTATATATTGTTATCATTTAACGAGTCTAATAATATAAAAGGTAGGATTGGTAATTTTCAGTCCTTGGACTCTATGATCTATTCTCATTCTCTTCTTCTCTCTACTAAAGAGTTGTGGCTCAATTGGCAACGCAGACTGAGATTGTGGGAAGAGCTCTCGGGTTCGATTCCCACTAAACACACTCTTAGGGAGGGGTGAGGAACCTTAACTGTGACTAAGCCCCGAATAGGATTACCCTAGTAATAAGTGATACCTATGGTGAAAACCAAAAAATAAAAATTCCCTTCTTATCTCTTCTTTGTGTTGCAGTCATGGATGTCAATTTAAATTGCACTGGGTCAAACTAATTGTTTTTTGGCTATTTGAAAGCAGTCAAGGTTTAGTTGACTGGTCACTTTCATGACAACACATTTTCTCTTCCTTCATTAAATATACTTTGACCAACTTTGTCCTTTTGAATAAGGCATCTAAACTTGGGCCAAAAGCACCTTCTAAAGGTATGTTTAAATGACCTTCAACTTGAAATACTTCAAGGAAAAAAAAACTTGAGGAGTTTAGGGACGAGTTTCGCCATCTAAAGAATGTTTGCTGAAATATGCTACTTATAATGATAGTAGATTTTGACTTTCATGTATCTAAAGCATTAATCATGCTTCTAATCACTTGCTCAGATTTCTTTTGCTTTATTTGCATCTGTAGTAACTTGAGAATTGCTTCTTGAGATATTATAGCAGTTGTTTTGGTTCAATCATTCATAATCTTCCCTCTAGTAAATGCTTCTTGATTCTAATGGTCTTGTGATTATCTTCTGAAGCTTCAAGTACCTTCTGGAGCTTGATTTAACTCAGTTGAATGTGTAGTAGATCTTTTGATAACTATTTTTTTACCATTTTGAAGCCTGGTAGTTCCTTCATGTATTAATTTCTTCATTCTTGAAGAATTTCTCCATGTTAAGCATGCTTGGGAACTTGTATCTTGACTAAAGTGTGATTCTGAACAACGAGTTCTTCTTCTAAACTATTTCTAATAATGTAAATAATATTCATGCACTTTTTCAAGCATTCTCAAAGCAAACATTAGTAATCTTTTTATTCATAACATTTATAATTTGAGTATGAAAGCTTGTTGTCATTAAAACATTATCTAGGAGGGCCTTGGACTCAAAAGATCCCTTAATCTTTTGTTCAATGAATGTCATCAACGATTACACCTATAAAATATGTTAAGTGTCGATAGGGATTCGTGATTGCCATAAAATAGTGGTGAGTAGGATGGATGAGTGACACATCATCACTTAACAAACCTACACACTAACCATTATGAAACAATAATTTTTTCCAATGATGCTTCTAAAAAGAAAAATTTTATATGAACTAAAAACATATATATTTTACCCATTTTAATATTTTTTTGTTACCCTTTTTCTTTTAAACTTTGATGATAAAATAAACAAGGTGACTGAAAAAATAATGTGTAAATGGAAGCTTTAAAGTTGTACACTTCTTACCAATTTAGTTATCTCTTTTTTTCATTTGTTTTGAAATGCATTAAATAACCAAATTTCTTTCAAATTATAAAAAAAATATCAAATTCATTATGAATTTGTTAATCACAATACTTGGAAACATAATAAACATATGTAAATAGTGATTATTGTATAGTATTAATAATTTTAAATGTTTTAATAAAGTAGTATTTAAAATTCATAATAATATAAAGATAAAGTAATTGATAGATGTTAATAGTAAAACAGATTATCATATGCATATGCTTTCATATTAATAAAAATGATTAGGTAAAGTAGCTCTTACATGATATTAATAATTTTAAATGACTTTAATAATATCTAAATGAAAATTAAAATAATTAAAATATCAATATAAAGATTTTAAGCAATTAATTTTTGGAGAAAATTAAACTAATTCATTTTTGGAAAAATATATAGGGTTTTGAAATTTTATAGTTATTTTTATTAAATTAATATATAAGGATGACTTTTTTTTAATGAATGATGGGCCTAAAAGGCCAAAAGACACAAAAAAAACAGAAACTAACAAGCTCTCTGGATAACACCTCCAGAGTTGTCAAAAACAAAAGCTAAATGTGCAAAATTGGGAACGTTCCTAAATATTCTGAACCCTTCCTTTAGCTCCAAACCATGTTTGGCAAATGCATCAGCACAACCATTAGATTCTATCAATATGTGGGTCCAAACTATCCTGTCAAACACCTTCGAAACTTTCTTGATTTCTTCCACCAGGTTACAAGCCAAGGGCAAGGGAGGACAACCATGAGTCAGCAGATTTATAGCAGCTCCTGAATCGGACTCTAGAAGGATCAATTTAAATCCATCTTGAGCAGCAATCTTAATCCCCTTCAGAATTCCCCATAATTCCGCATGGAGAACATGATCGCAGCCAAGGTTGCAGGCGAAACCACCAACAAATCTACCCCAGTGATCGCGCAACACACCACTGCAAGTCGCAACATCACGCCTGACGGCCGCAACACCATCCGTGTTTATTTTTATCCAACCCATAGGAGGGGGAGACCAACCCAAGCTGCAGATTCTTATTTGATTGAGAGCTAAGGTATTAGTATTGTTTCTTTTAATTGCTTCCATAGTCGCTTTAACCTGAGCTCAAATTCTAGACTTCATGATTTCTGGGGAGGGTTTAGCCTGATTAAAAATGAAGTCATTTCTAACATGCCAAATTTCTTCCACTGTATAGCCGAAGAATAAGTCACGTCTAAATAAATCACCATCTGGGGGATTATGACTGAGAGCATAAAGGAGCCAAGAGCTGAGAGAATTACGGCTGAAGAACCTGTGTAAGTATTCTGACTTGAAAAAATTACTCCAAATATGATTTGTTTCTGGACAATCTCTGAAAATATGAAAAGTAGTTTCCTGAGCCCTCAAACATAAAGGGCAAGAATCATCATTTGTTAAATGTTTGAGTTTCCTCTAGGAGTTGGTAAGAAGACCATTCGAAGCTATCTTCCATATAAGAACTCTAATCCTTTAAGGACCCTGCCAGCCCTAGACCTTTTTCATCAATCTGTTAGGTTCAGTGCTTCTATAGTCGGTGATGTACTCATATGTTGAGTGAATGGTGTAACATCCTAAATTTTATTAGGATAAATATTAATTAATTAAATAAATGAGAAGAGGAAATAATTAATTAAATAGGTGAATAAATAATAGGATTAATAGTATTATTAGTTTTAACCCATAATGATAGTTTACAATTTAAAAGAAGATAAGGGGTTGAGGATGGGCCCAAGCCCAATTAGGCTTTTTGGTAAGGAGGGGTTAATAGATCACCCTAATCCTTATTCGTATTATCGTCAGAGAGCGAAGAGCCAAGGAGGGGAGAAACCACATCTCAAGAGGAAGTCGCTACCGAGTAACCAAGCACCAAGAACTATTGCAGTTGATCTTCACTCCCAGGTACAGTGGGGGAGAGGGTATTGCTTGTATATGCATGTAGGGATTTTTGGGTAGTGAGGGCAACCATAAGACCCTCTAAAGGCTCTAAATTCGTATGGATGTATGTTGTAACTAAGAATAAATGATATAATATGTTGATTGATGGTTTATTGGGTGTATATTGATGATTGATTGGGTGAAATTGAAGATGATATTCAGAATAATGAAAAAGGGGTGATTAGGGATTTAAAGATTGGGGGTTTGAGGAATTGGTTGTATAATCTGTAAAAGATTGTTGATTTACTGAGCTTTGGATGATATTAATTATTATGAATGATGTTTAGACGAAAAAGATTGATTAGAGATTGATTGGATGAGTTTAGAAAGGTTAGAAATCGTGAAATCTGCGATCTGCGTCGCGGGTAATCGATTTCCAGGTGTGGTAATCGATTACCAGGGCTTTCTGGGCAGCGTTGAGTGAGTTTGGGTTGCTGGTAATCGATTACAAGGGGTCTGTAATCGATTACCAGAGAGTTGAGTTGCTGGTAATCGATTACAGAGGTGTGGTAATCGATTACCAGAATTTGACAACTTTCTCACCTGAGAAAGAATGCATCTGTTAAGGTGCAAATGAACTCGGAATACTATCATATAATATATCAAACTGAATCCCCGGATCTTAACTTTCTAATAGAAGTGGAATAACTTTAATTGGACAACTAGAACTCTAGATATTTTTGAATTAGTGAACCAAGGTCATTAAGCATAAGGCTTGAAGACTCCAAAATTGAGTAACGGTCTCTGGTAATTGATTACAGCTGTGTGGTAATCGATTACCAGATTATATTGTGTATGAGAATGTTGTTCATATGATGATTGATGATGTTGTTGATTAATGTTGTGATGTTAACATATGATGTTGTTGATTAATGTTGTTGATGATGATATATGATGTTGTTGATTAATGTTGTTGATGATGATATATGATGTTGTTGATTAATGTTGTTGATGATGATAGATGATGTTGTTAAATAATGTTGTTGTTGATTAAAATTGTGGTACTCAAATGCATGAGCCTAGATAGAGGCGATTGTATTTGGGGAGTTGTTGTACTCGGGATACATGAGCCTAGAGAGAGGCGAGTGTACTCGGGGAGTTGATGTACTCGATTACATGAGCCTAGAGAGAGGCGAGTGTAATTCGGGGAGTTGTTGTACTCGGTTACATGAGCCTAGAGAGAGGCGAGTGTAATTCGGGGAGTTGTTGTACTCGGTTACATGAGCCTAGAGAGAGGCGAGTGTACTCGGGGAGTTGTTGTACTCGGTTACATGAGCCTAGAGAGAGGCGAGTGTACTCGGGGAGTTGTTGTACTCGGTTACATGAGCCTAGAGAGAGGCGAGTGTACTCGGGGAGTTGATGTACTCGGTTACATGAGCCTAGAGAGAGGTGAGTGTACTCGGGGAGTTGATGTACTCGGTTACATGAGCCTAGAGAGAGGAGAGTGTAATTCGGGGAGTTGCTAATGATGAATAAATACATGTTGCATATAATTGTGTGAATTATGTTGTTGTACTCGATTGCATGAGCCTAGAGAGAGGCGAGTGTAATTCGGGGAGTTGCTAATGATGAGTAAATACTTGTTGCATATAATTGTGTGAATTATGTTGTTGTACTCGATTGCATGAGCCTAAAGAGAGGCGAGTGTAGTTCGAGAAGTTGTTAACGTTGAATGAATATATGACGCTTATGAAGAGATTGTGAATTGAAGTTGGAATGTTTTGAGTTGATTGATGAATGATTCTGTGTATAGACGAATATGATGTTTTGTTATGTGTGTTGAGGATAGGGTAACCTCCTATGTGTATGTATGAGTTAGAGCTCTTTCCTTACCGTTACTGTTGTTGTTTCAGGTGATGATGATGGCACATTTGGTGTCGAGTTTTGATTAACATGAGTGTTGCTCTGGTACATGTGACATCAGGGCATATTCACGGGGTGTTTTCTTTATGTTTTGTTTAGGAGATTTTTATAAACCGTTTTGGATGCCTTGCACGACAAGTAGGATGTTTAGTATTAGTATTTTTATTTCTTGAAGTTTCCGCTGCATGAGTATTGATTACGTTTGAATTTTATTTCCTTTTAATTAAGTTGTTTTAAAACTAATGAGGTTTTAATAAGGAGTTTTGTGAACCTTTTTACCCACTATCATCTTATTATTTTCGAAAGTCTTCCGCTACGTTATTTTATAAGAGTTGGGGTAGAAGGGTGTCACAAATGGAAAACCAACCATCATGAGATCCAGCCCACACAATTTTATCATCATCTGCCATTAATCTAGAAGGAGATAGGGCTTTTATTTTGTCACAAATATCAGCTGGGAGAACTTGTTGTAATATCTGAATATCCCAAAGCCCTTCATTATTAGTGTAGTGAGTTACAGGGAGTTCCTCGTCAAGCTTAGACATATTGGATAAAGCTTTAAGCTTAAGAATTCCCTCCTCTGGAATCCAAGCATCCAGCCAAAACCTGCATTTTAAACCATTCTTCAATCTCCAAAAGCAATTATTAGAAAAATCACTCCATACCTCACACACTCCCTTCCATAAGTTAGAAGCATTGGGTTTATTCTTAACAACAGGAATTAAATTAGTACCACAATTGTATTTTGCTTTAAGAACCTGAACCCAAAGGTCATTCGAGTTTTGAATTAGTCCCCAACAAATTTTCATCATAGAGGTTTTTTTTAGCTCATTATTCTTTCTAATTAAGGCCCACACCACCTATTAATTTGGAACTACAAATTTTATCCCACCCAATTAAGTGAATTTTCCTCTTATCAGGGGCATTTCCCCATAAGAAACCCCTAGTCAGCTTATCAAGCTCCTCACAAGTACCCTTAAGAAGCCTAACAGACTGCATGATATAAGAGGGAATTGCATTCAGAACAGATTTAGAAAGGGTCAATCTGCCCGCAAAAGATAGGGTCTTAGTCTTCCATCATGATAGCTTTTGGCTAGCCCTATCAATAACAGGCTTAAAGGTATTTTTATTGACTCTTTTGTGAAAGATAGGAACCCCAAGGTACTTCCCTAGGTCCTCAGTTCTCTGGAAGCCCAAGGCCTCTGAAATCTCTTTTCTAACTTGTAAACAAATATTCTTAGAAAAAAATACCATGGTCTTCTCATTAATAACCTTCTGCCCAAAACTAGAGCAGAAGAGGTCCAAAATAGTTGTTATTATCTCAACTTGGTCAAGACTAGCTTCCGTGAATAGGATTAAATCATCCGCAAAAGCAAGATGGGAAATTTTAGGCCCTCTCCTGCCAATCTTGAAAGGAGTCCAGAATTTATGGTTAACAACAAGGTTAATGAGATGAAAAAGTATTTCAATGCATAAAACAAAGATGTAGGGAGAGATAGGATCTCCTTGCCTAATACCCCTAGAAGGAGTAAAAGGCTCAAGAGCTTCACCAATAAACATAACTCTCATATTAGGAGTAGTTATACAAGATCTAATAATTTTACACAGGTTATCAGGTAAACCCACTTCCCTTAAAGTGTCATAGATAAATTCCCAATTGAGTCTATCATAGGCTTTCTCAAGATCAATTTTTATAGCCATCCAGCCCTTTGTTAAGATCTTGGCAAGCGTACCAATATCACATCAGTATAATAGTAAAAGAAAGGGTTGTCGTATCCACAGGGAACGGTACAAATCAAATTCTAGTGATCACACTTATCAAGTAAGGGCAGATTTGAATGTTTGTTTTGTGAATATTGCAATAGTAAATAAAAGATGAGAGAGAGAGAGATTTTAGATAGGATTGAGCAAATTACGGAAACTAGGATTGAACTTCACCTATCACACCCCTTTTGTATTTTGGAAATCATTAATATTTAGGAATTTGTAATCATAAATATTGAAGCACAAATAAATATTATTTCATAAAAGGTTCCCACAGATATGAAATACTCAAAAACAATTCATGCAGGTTCCCACTGTCACAAATTTCCCCGGTTGAAGATCAGTTGTTAAAGCTATCAATTCATCCTGGTTCCCACAGTGTCAAATTGAGTTTTTTCACCAATCAGATTTCATAAACCCTATTCCTAGCGCATTTAAGAAATTGCATCATAACTCCGGTACACAAACGGAAGTTAAGCATTAAGAGTAGAATAAAAACACCAATATTATGAAAACAGAGATTCCTAAATAATAAAGAGGATCCAAAATACAATTGGGGATTGAATCGACTACATTCAATCCTAAGGGAGAGTTTAGCTACTCATGGTAGCCATTACAAACCAATAGAGACTTTCACACTTTTCTCTAGTTCCAGATTTGCTCAACGACTCTGTACGTCTCTGTCTGTCGTCTCAATCCCTAAAAGTGCCTTTATAAACTGTTCTTATGGGCTTTTGAGACTTTGATTGCATCCCAATAAAAATTAGGTTACGTTTCATGCGCTCTGGCTGCACTCAGCGCAGGTGGAGTGTAGGAAACATAATCTGGAACGTTATTTGAAACTTTGCTTTTTATCTGCAAAAGTCAACAGATTCTTTATCAAAATAGCATCAAATTCAAATTTGACTTAAATAAATACAAGAATTACATTTTAAGCCAAAAAGGGATAAATTGGGGTATAAATTCAACATTTTTTCCTCAATAGGTGTTGTAATTATATAGGAATATTACGTAAATTTAACACTTATCACCCTTCTTTCCCTTTTTCCTATTCATTGAGTGGATAATTTCTTGTGTAATAATTATGTTATCACGACTTTGCCTACCAGAATGAAACTGCTTTGGTTTGGGCCCACACTATGATTCATTATACATCTGATTCTTTGAGCTATCAATTTAGTATAACTTTATAGGATACATTACATAGGCTAATAGGTCTAAATTGTTTGAGGTTAGAAGCACCTTCAATCTTGGGGATCAAGGTTATAAGATTATCATTAATTTTCCCAACCTTGTGGGGATTATCAAACACCTCATTCACCAATCTACAAAGGTCTATACCAACTTTAGCCCAGTGGGTTTGGTAGAAAAGAGCATGGAAACCATCCATTCCAGGAGCTTTCAGCCCTTCCATTTTAAAAACAGTACTTTTAATCTCTTCATTAGTAATAGGTTGATTTAATATGTTGATTTACTTAGGGGGTAAGGGAGGGGAAACTATTTTGGTGACAGAAAACAGAGTAATTTCCCTGGTCCTGGAACAAGTTAATATAGAATTGTCTAGTCATATATTCAAGTTCATTTAACTCAGAAACCAGATTACTATCCTCATTAATTAAGCTAAGGATTTTGTTTTTCTTTCTTCTAGCTATAGTAATCCCATGAAAATATCTAGTGTTTTTGTCTCCAAAAACAAACTTATTACACCTATCCTTTTGGTATCATAAGAGCTCTTCTTGGAAAACAATATCCTTATACTCCTTCCAAAGCTTTTGATGAAGATTTTCAAGGTTAATATTTGTACCATACATGAGTTTAGAGTCAATACCTTTTAGCCTATTTAGAATAGATTTCTTACGCCTGGCAATGTGACCAAACACCTCTCTATTCCAATTCTTAACATTAGATTTAAATTCTTCTAGGTTGAAAACCCACTCCCTATTCCCAATCCAATTATCTTCAACAAAATTATTAAAAGAAGGGTGAGTGAGCCAGGCAACCACAAACCTGAAGGGTATTCATTGCCTATTAGGAGGTTTAATAAACTCAAATTGCATGAGAATGGGACAGTGGTCAGACTTGAGAAAAGGCATGTCAACAATAGTGGCATTGGGGAATCTAATTCTCCAATCCATGTTGATAAGCCCCCTATCAAGTTTCTCTAAGAGGGAGCCCCTTCGCCAGGTGAAAGGGCTACCTATAAAACCAGCGTCAATGAGATTACAGTCAGCAATCATATTTTGAAAAGAGAACATACCTCTAAGAGTAGGTGAGTTAGACCCTCCTTGTCTTTCCTTAGGGGATAAAATGGAATTAAAATCCCCTGTTAGACACCATTCTCCCTGTTGGAATTCTGGAAAGCGTACCAAAATCTCAGCAGTATAATAGTAAGTAAGAGTATTGTATCCACAGGGAACGATTCAACTTATAAAGATTAGTGGTCACAACTATCAAGTAAGAGCGTATGGTTGTTTCTTGAGAAATGCGAAAGTAAATAAAATTGAACTTAAAGTGAGATAGATAGAAACGATTACTTGGACTAGGAATCTAGGATTGAACTTCGTTTCATCGCACCCCTTTTGTATGTGAACCTCAATGATATTTGTGAATTTGTTATTATGATACCTTAGCCAAACTATGTTATTCCACGCAGGTTCCCCGTATCGCGAAATACTCGGAAATAATTCATGCGGGTTCTCCCAAGTGACAAATTACCCCGGCTTTAAAGATCTATTTTCTGTTTGTTAAAACTATCAATTCGCCCTATATTCCTATAGCGACCACTGTGAGTATTTTTACCGACCAGAGTTCAAGTTTCCTATTCCTAGGCTCCCCTAAACTCGCTATTGATTTTATAAAACCATTTTCCAATGCGCCCCATAAAACCAACCTATAACTCCGGCACACAGACGGAAGCTAAGCATTAAGCACAGAATAAAAATACTGATATCATAAGGGGGTTCATAGATATTAAGGAGAATTCACATACAATCAGGGATTGAATCAACTACGTTCAATCCTATCAGAGAGTTTAGCTACGCATGGTAGCCATTACAAACCAACGAAGAAACTGTCACACTTTTCTCCAGCCCTAGCTCTACTCCGCCGTCTCTCCAAAAGCTCATTTGATCTTTGCAAAAGATTCTATTTATAGAGGTTGGAAAGCCATATGAAATATGGAAGGAATCTGATTTGAAATCTTTCGAAAACCTGAATCCGTATTAATTCCTGCACTTCACCCTGCACTCAGTGCAGATGAAGTGCAGGATCCAGAGAGCATTTTAATTGCTGCGCTGCACCTCCGCTTAGCGCAGGTGGAGCGTGATTCACGTTCCAGCTTTCCCTGATTTCCTCTTTTTCAGCTCTATCACTTCCTGATCTTATCCTTGTTTGTTTTGCTTTCCTTATTTCCATCTTTTTAGCTTGATCTTGTGTTGATTTGATCTTCAACTTGAATTTAGAATTTAATCTACAGAATCCTCATCCAAATAATTGCTGATTTTATCTTGATCAACTGTCATTTAAATCCTTATCTTGCAGATTCTCTTTTCAAATGGATGCTATCTTGTTTCTCCATTTAAAACCTTCCCTTTTATCTTCAAAATCAACAGATTTTCTATCAAAATAGCATCATATTCAAATTCAAATCAAATAATTACAAAATATGCATTTATTACTAAAAAGAGGTAATTTGGGTAATAAATTTACTATTTTACCCTTGATAAGTGCAGTAATTAATCAATAATTTATCATATATTTTACACTTAGCACTCCTATAATACTGTTTGAAATATTTCTCAGATCCTCCCATAGGCTATTTCTGGTGATAATCTGAGGGCTAGCATAGATAAAAGTTAGGAACCAAGGGGCGGTTTGTTCATACTGAACACCCATATGAACAAACTGCCTAAAATGCAATAATATATTAACAGACCATTTAACAGACCAAAGGATTATGAAAACCCCAGAATGACCCAAAGCATAAAAAACGTTGGAGGAATTAAAACCCAATCTTTTTACCACTCTTTGGACACGCTCACCGCTAGCATGAGTTTCCATCAGAATCAATATATTAATATTATACATTGTTTTAATGTCTCTAATTAGACTCACAAAGCTCTTGCCTAGAATACCTCTACAATTCCAAGTAATAAAGTTCATTTTGAATTTGTGAGAGGGGAAGGGGCATTAGAATCAGGATTACCTGATAGATCTGTGCACTCATGCATCATCAAATCAGTATCTAAATTATCGGCATGGCTAATATCTGAACTCTCCTTTTCAGGTGACTTGGGATCAATTTTAATTCCCAATTGAGCTGCTAAAAATGCCTTCTGATAATTCTGCATCTTCACTTGGTTACTTTCCATTTTATCCATCATTTTCATAATCTGAAGATGTTCTTGTTCTCTTCTATGTTGAGATTCCTTATCCTCCCTAATTCCTTGGGAATCAATTTTTTGAGGACATTCCTTAGGAAGAGGATCCACGGGCAATTGCTGCTTGTTCTTTGAGGATTTGGCTGAATCCATATTGGAGTTAATTTTTTTTGGGAGCATTAACACTAGGCTGATTAGGAATCTGTTTGGTCTTTTGAACCTTTTGAGAATTTCGCCCAACCTTTGGGTCTCTAACCCGAATAACTTGATTTTGAAGTTGATTCTGCCTAGGTTCCTCTGTTGTGTCTTTCTCTTGAATTTCTTCTTCCTTAGGCTGCAGTAGGGAATACCTGGATCCTGGGTTAGTCTTAGGACTCGGGGAAACAGATTATTGAGGTCTGGAATCACTACTTTGAATGTCTGACCTTTTCCTCTGGGGTTTCTTTACAATCATCCATGGACCATAAAGGCCAGGTGCATTGAGTTGAGAGTTACCAGTAAGATTAACCTTAAGCGTTTGAGATTTGTTCTCCTGAATTGACTCATGCTGAATATCCAGGATTGGTAACTCTTCCATTGGTTCCGTCTCATCTTGACCATCCTCTATATGGGGCTCAAAGCAAGAATCAAATTTGTGACCATACTTGCCGCATCTAAAGCATATTAGGTGCAAATTTCCATACTCCACTCGCAAAACAATACCCAACATCTCTAACTCTGGTATAAGAGGTTTAGATAGATCAATTTCAACACAAATTCTAGCGAACTTCCCCCTTGAATGTAGAGATGTAAGTTTGTCAATCTTGAGCACGGTCCCTAATATATTACCAATTCTTGTCAGAAGTTCAGTGTTGTATAATTCAATAGGCAATTTGGGTATACGAACCCAAACAACAACCCTTTTAATTTTCTTTGCTTCTTCACGGAAGAGGGGTCTCCAATGTTGGA
The DNA here is from genome assembly GCA_026901365.1 of Sesbania bispinosa. Taxonomy (NCBI): domain Eukaryota; kingdom Viridiplantae; phylum Streptophyta; class Magnoliopsida; order Fabales; family Fabaceae; genus Sesbania; species Sesbania bispinosa. The sequence goes on from QLOH01000398.1 coordinate 564,917, forward strand.
CAATGAGGTAATGGTCAAGGACCATCCAGGGCCCATAAAAAAGAACATGAACATAGTCTTCTTTATTAGTGAAGTAAACAAGATAATAATCATCTGGCATATCTATCAATTTAATAGGGTTTTTGCAGGACCGATGTCTTCTCAATCTTGTTTCCAGAAACTGCATTGAGACTTTCTTGCCCAGAACCTTAACCACAAGTGCTTGTTTCCAAGGTAAACACCATCTATGGTATTCTTCTTCCGCAATATATACCTTTGGTCTCATGGGGTTTCTTTGATAATCTGCAGGCATATCTTCTTCATGAAAAGATCTCTCTTCATCAGTAGATTCTTCTGCAGGGACCACTAGATCGTCTGCATCAAAAAGAGGTTGGATATCAAAGCCAATTTGTTGCAAGACTGACTCCTTGTATGAAGGTCTTCCTACCCCCGAAGTGCTTGGATCCTCCACAGACTCCTCACCTAGTTTAGCCTTCTTTGTACTGTGTTGCATAAGGTCTTCCTCCTAGGTTGATTTGCCTTGGATCACCGCATTCTCCATGATCAAGAAGCTTCAGACGGAATCTTGGAGAAAGCTTGTTTTATTTAATATTAATGAAGCAAGAAATTTTATCTATAGTAGTTTTTACTCCCTTCAAATTCCCTTTTTAATCAATCAATTTCCCAATCAATTGTCTTCAGAACTACATGGCTTTGATTTCCTCATTGCACGTGGGGATACGTAGGAGCGGGGTTACCTTCTCAAGCCAAAATAAATAAAAATATTTTTTCCCTTTTAATCCATAATTTCGTTTCTTTTAATAAGTTTTATAATTTATTCTAAAAAATACCAAAAAATAAAAATAAAAATAATGAAAACATATATTTTAGTTTGGTGAACTTCTTCGAATTGGGGTAAAATAAATATTTTTAAAGTTAAATAATTTGCACAATTAATTAGAGGTAACTGTCTCAGGACGGACGTCGTAGGGTGTTAATACCTTCCCTACGCGTAATCGACTCCCAAATCCAACTCTGATTTTGCATACCATTCTTACTCTTTAAAGGGTTTTTCCGAAATTTTCCCTTAATATAAATTTTGGTGGCAACTCCATTGAAAAATCATTAATTTTTCTTCCAATCTCGGTTCACCGCCCTGTCGTGACCCCGGTTGCGACAGCTGGCGACTCCACTGGGGACTTGAGAGTCAAGTCTTTCATAATTAATTGTGCAAAATTATTAAATTTTATATTTTTTATACCCCTTTTATTTTTGTTTTGTATATTATAAATATCTTCATTTTTTCCATTCATTTTGTTGTGAATATTTTGTATTTCTTTCTCTGTAAATATATTTTGTTTCAACCTTAAGTTAGAAGACTATTGTTTATTGTACATATTATTTGCTTACCTCTTTTGTAGGTTGGTAGTTGGTGTAGGTTTTCATACTCCTAGCACACACTTCACCATCACTATCCTCACACGCAGTTTTGGGCTCTATACCCGAGCTCTCCAAGCTATAGGATTAGAAGGGACTTTAGTGTTGTTATTGTTGGGGCTATGCTTCCTTTACAGTCACTAATTTAGCTTTTTCTACCCCAAAAGCATATAAAATATGTGAAATTTTGACTTTCCTAGCTCAAGTTGTGTCCAATTGAAGCCAACAAGTCAAAAATAAGCCAGTACAAAGTGTAATCTCATAATCTGGACTTCTCTAAGAGCAGCTGGGGTATCCAAAATTCATAATTAATTAAAATAAGCATGGACAAAAAATTTGTGCAAAAATTCTACCTCTAACTATGTTAACCAAATAACTCAGATTCAATACTACAAAGTCAACAGAATTGTTCAGCAAGTAATCTCAGTATATGCAATTCAATCCAATTCTTACCAAATCAATTCTAACTTAATTATAATGATGTTAGAACACTATTATATGACCAAACAAACTACTTACAATGACTCAAACATAGATTACAAATCAAGGCTCATAAACTCAGTTTCAGCAGCACAATTGGTAACATAATTCTTACCAGAGAACTGAATTATGGAACCTTTCTCAAATATGCACAAACTGAATATTAGTTGAACAAAAACACAATATGACAAAAAAATGACTTTAAACTTAAAAACACAATACAAATTCGGATTTCAAAATAAAATGATTACAAACTCAGAAATTCAAAAACTCACTCAACACTCTCTGCATCCTATTTCTCTAACAGAATCACCTAACAGATTTTCTATATTGGATTTGTCTAACTACACACATAACACAAAACATATGTCATGACTTAATTACCTAACATTACACAAAAAATAGAACATAACACAATTTCTAACACAGAAAACACAAAGTATTTACAAGAAACAGAACTAAAAACACTATGTGAGTGAATCCGAAATTGAATTGAATTCCTCAGCAACGGCGCCAAATTTGATTGAGGTCGTACTCAACCAAATATTAATATTCATAATATGTAGTTAATGGAAAATTAACCAAAGTCGTCTCTCAAGGAATTCAATAGCAAATCTGAAATTAATCACAAGAATTGTTGATTCAACAGCAAGCAATGAGGTTTTGTTTGGTTGTTTTCTAGAATTCAAAAACATAAAAGTAAAATTCGAAATTCAGAAATATTCATGAAAATGGATCAATTCGCAAAGTTATTCACATAGGATCTTTCATTGATTTGTAGAAAATTATCAATTCCTACACAAATTCGAATTAACCAATTAAGCATCAATCAATTCATCAATTATCTCTTATAAGGATTAAGCAAATTTGTGTGAGAATCTAATGCATAACCTACTGAATTAAGAAAACAATAGATTCATCTTAGAATTAAGCAATTTAAAATTTGAATTTAGGATTAAGAGGAGAAGAAGAACCATAAAGCATGCATTCCAATTCAAGATTCAAAATCCTAGAATTCTAGAGATTATGAGAAGAGAAAATGTGCAGAAAATTGAAAAATTAAATTGCATAGATGAAACCTCAAGATCCAATGATAAGAACACTTGAGAATCAACCTTGAATGTTCAGCCTTCCATGGAGTTTGAAGAGGAAAAACAAAAATGGAAGAAGAAGAAGAAGAAGAGACTTCGAATTTGAATTTTAGAAAATGAGAAAAAGTTCCCTCCAAAAGAGTAACTGCCCCTATTTATAGATCTACTCCTAATTAATCAAATCTAAATGATGTTTGGGCCTTGATTAACAAGTATCAGGCCCAATACACTAATACAAGTCTTAAAACAATGTTGTTTCTATGATAGTTTCCGTAGCCTAAATTCAAATTGCAACTGCTCCTGATTCCTTCATGGGAATATAGTTATATAACATATCAAATTAAAGCCCTGGATCTTAGCTTTCCAATGCCACTGGAATCACCCAAACGGACACCTACAACTCCAGATATCATCAAAACAAGATAGTTAGGTTAGTAGGCTTAAAAATTTGAATTTAAATAACATTTACAGTTAAAGCCCAAATCAGCCCAATTAGGTAAGTTCCAATTAAAATAGTAGATTTAATCACAATTATAGTTCAAGAAAGCTAAGATTAATTATGCAAAGTGTGAATAAAAATGTGTTCATCAATAAGAATGTCATCGATGAACACGATAACAAACTTATCCAAATAAGGCCTGAAAATTCGGTTCATGTAATCCATGAACATGACTGGAGCATTGGTTAAGCCAAATGGCTTCACCAAGTACTCATAATTCCCACACATGGTCCTAAAGACGGTATTTGGTATGTCCTCACTCCTAATCTTAATCTGGTGATAACCTGACCTCAAGTCTATCTTAGAGAACACTGACGCTACCCTAAGCTGATCTAACAGGTCATCAATTCTAGATAGTGGGTACTTATTCTTAATGGAACTTCATAAAGTCCACACATAATCTCATACTTCATTCTTCTTTTTCACCAAGAGCACAAGTGCTCCCCAAGGTGACACACTAGGTCAAATGAATTTCTTTACTATTAACTCCTTTAGTTGGGCCTTAAGCTCACTCAACTCTGGTGGTGACATCCTATAGGGTATCTTAGAGATAGGTTCCATGTCGGGCACAAGATCTATGGAAAACTCTAAATCTTGGTCTTGAGGTGGAGTTGTTACCTCACTAGGGAAAACATCTTAGAACTCCTTAAGTGTAGCTATACTACTCAAGTTGGAACTTGTAACATCCCAAATTATGAGGCTTTTCATAAATTAAACTAGTAATGAAGTAGGTTTTATAACTTAGAAATAGGTTGGGATGGGAGGAAATTTAGTTAGAATCAAAGAGGGGTAAAAATCAAGTTTTTAGGAGCAAATATGCTCGCTCAGCCTACGCTCAAGCGCAGCTTGAGCGAGGATATCAACAATGTTGAGGAATTTCACTCTGGTTTCCTCGCTTAGGCTGAGCTTGAGCGTAGCCTGAGCGCAGAAAATAGAGAGGAATTAAGGGTAATTCAGCTCAGGTTGAGCTTGACCACAGCCTGAGCGCAGATCCGCGCTTGAAATTTTATACCTTGCGCTTGACCTGCGCTCAAGCGAGCTCTGAGCACAGGTACATTTTCAGCCCCTTTTAAAACATTAATGTTAGGGTTCCCGTTCATTTCCTTCTTCCTCCTTTACTTTTCTAGAGTGATAGAGAGTGTCTTTAGAGGGAGAAAGAGAAGATTAGGGCTTCCATTGAAGAAGAAGAAAAAAAATAACCCATCCTCCTCAAGTCTCCTACCTTCCTTCCCCTTCAACCCTTCCCTTGGGTGTTCTTTGTGGTGAGTGTGGTTCTCCCACTCACTCCACTGTTATGTATGACTTCTAATGCATGGTCCCTCCCCTCTATTCCCTTCCTCTCTTGTTTATTTATGCTTGAAATGATTGGATGCTTGGTTTACTTGTTGTTTTTCCCTAGAGGCCCAAACCCTAGGTTAGAAGCTTTAGGGCTTTGGGAAAACCATTATATGTTGTTGATATGAACATAGATATGAATGTGATTGAAATGTTATACTTAAGTTAAGGAACATATAGGGGATTATTGTAATTAGGGTTGAGGAGATGAATATATATGCTGTAGCCCTTTTCAATCTTTCCCTCACATATAAAGGCTAATTAACATGTTGAATGTGAAGAAGGGGACTCCGGTCCAAAGAGGAAAAATGGGGTCTTGTACCCAAAGAAGAATCAAATGTTAAAAGTGAATGTGATTGTTAATTAAAACAGGAGGTTAAATGGCCATAAGGAAGACGTTCCTTGAATGGTGTTGAGCTCAATCCAGGTCAGAGGATTAAGTGATAAGACCCCACCGGTGTTGGGTAATACACCAGAGGTTGAATGTGATATTAATGATTGGATTGTTATACTCTGAATCCATGGACTCCCTTGTATGCATATATGTATATTCTTATACTTGGTTATGTTTCCTATACACTTGCACCCTTGCACGACCATACTCAATGGGACTTAGTCTCACCACACGATATGTGGATTTATTTAGATGTGCAGGGTTCTCAGCTAGGAAAATGAAGGAAGAATGGTAGGACGGATGTTGGGTCCTATGACCCCTTTTGATTGTATTTAGTCCTTCTTGTGTTTAGGCATTGATGTAATTCTTTTAGATTGGATATTTTAGTACATGTGTTACCCTCAGGGGTGTTTTAGTTGTTGCAGGACACATGTACCAAGGTATCCTCCCATGCCTTTAGAATCTTTTTGGAGTTGTATTTAGCCTTTGTTGACACACTCTTATGATTGTATTCATGTTGTGACATTAAGCTTATGTATTGTTAGACTACCTAAGATATGTTGAATGTTTTATTTGATATTCATAATGTGCGAAATAATTTTAGAAACTCGGGAATGTGCTTCCAATAGGCACTATTCCTGAAATTCAGAATTAGGACGTTACAGAACTAATCCCTACAGTTGAGGAAAGCATCAAAATGAAACAACTTCTCCCATTAGACAAGCATTCAGAAATCTGGGTACAATTGGGAAATAGTATTATGGGTTTCTCCCTCAGAGTAAGTTAAAGAGTTGGAAAAACAATAACTTTTTTGAAATGGTCAAGCATGACTTGGTTTTGACATAAACAATTCATGCCCATGCACATAAGGGGTAAACAAATCACGTCAACATCGAAGGTCCCCCCTTGTATTTCAATTAGGAATTTCAAAAATGCAAAGGAAGTGGGGATTGCCTCCTTGGCACGGGTAACAACATTTAATTGATAAGGTGCAGAAGTAGCAGTCAATTTCATGTTTTTCACACATTCATGAGAAATGAAAGAATGGGTTGCATTCAATACATATTAAATAATTTTAATGTTTTCTATGTAAATAAAGTTTTAATACCTCTTAAACAAATAACATTAATTATTAAATATCTTTTAAATTCTTAGCACTATAAGTTTTTAAATACATCCTAAAATATACCACCTCATCCTACTAGTTTATCTTAAAAATAGAATTTTGGTGAATACAAATAGAAATAGGGATGATTAGCTCATAATTTTTTATATGTTCTTTAGATTTGATATGATATAACTCAATTTTATTTAATATAAAAATCAGCCAACTACATTTTCACTAAAATGGTATGTGTAATGGATATACACTAATATGATTTTTTTGTTAGTCATTTTTTATGTTAGAATATTTATTGGTCTATTTTCATGGTACAATATTATGGGTCAATTTCATGTTTAGAAATAAAATAAATGTTAAACCTTATTAATTAAGCTTTTAAAAACCATATCTTTACACAATAAAAGAATTTTATTATACCAAATGTCATTATCTTAAAAATAGATAAACGTAAAAAAAAAAGATAAACTTCTAAATTAATCGTGAGAACCATTCATATATCTTTTTCAAGAACTTATGTAAAATCTAATGTATATGAATTAGTTATTGGGTCTAATCTTTATTTATGGTAAGCCCATAGACTAAAATTTCTTGCTTAAAATAAAAATGGATTTAAAAGAAGTGTTACCAGGAAAAAATTATTTTCCTCATTAAAATATAGGGGTGTCTAGATTTTTACAACCCGCCCGAACCCGACCAAAAACCGGAAAATTTTATCACAACGGGCGGGTCCAAACAGGTCACGGGTTGAGACGGATAACAGAAACAGTTTGTTATAGGCTCAGACGGTCGGGTCCCGGTGATAAAAATGAAACCCATCAGAATCCATACCCGACCGTCCCACTGATAGAAGACATATGCAGAAAAATGCAATTGTATTAATAGAGACTGTAGAGCTAAGGCCCAGCCCATATTCCTTCCCAGTCCAAAATGAAGTAGCGAAGTACCAAAGGAACCCCCATTCTCTCATTTGTGAAACACTAAAAGAAAGTAAGAAACCCTTTTCTCTCACTCTCACTCGCATTTTTTTCTCTCTCAAATGAAACCCTAACCATCGTCGCCGCTGGTCATCGTGGTTAGGCTCTGCGCAGCGTGACTGAGCTCCACTACCACAAAAAGATCTTCTCGTCGACGTCGTCACCCCGTAAGGTACAACACTCCTTCGCCCCTATTTATTATTGTTCTGTTTCTGTCTATCGTCTCTCATGGCGTTCGATTTTTTCTTCTTAGTTTGTTTCCGTTGAAGACTGGTCATTGAAGTGTGGATGTGCCCTTGGTTGTCGCTAAAGGACTGAACGGACAGAGGTTAGTGAGTTGTTGAAAATAGGGTTTTACTATTTGGCTTGTAAATATTGTTTATCTTGTAAATATGTTTCTGTTGAATGTATTTTGTTTATGAACTTTTGTTATAATTATTGTTTTCAGTAACAATTTATCAAAAGAGACTTTCCTTTCATTTTACGGTTAAAAAATATTCTTATTTATCTCTTTATATTAATTATAAAAATATTTATTTATGGTTGCCTTTTAAGAAAAATATAGAAGATGTTATTTTAATTGATTTATCATTTTAAAAATAAAATATAATATTAATTAATGTTTTTCCAACTACACACTTTTCGTAACTTATTCACCAAAAAGATAATTAATTAAAGGCACATATATTTTTATAGAAACTAAAAATATAATTTTAGTATATATAAGAATAATACTAATTTTTCTTAATCTATATATTTTTAACTTTTACAATATTTGAGAAAAAAAACTATATAGTTAATTGATATCTATTTAAACTGATAGTCTTATATACAAATAAATGAAATAAGATGTATACATAACTTTCAACCAAAAGTGTTGAATTGGAAACAAAATAAATTATGAAATGACCACTATAAAGAGTTAGGGTAAAAACCTTTTTAAATACATATACCTATAATTCCAAAAGTCAAAAATTAAGAAAATCGATCACATGGTTGAAACAATATAAATGTTTGAATGACTATTATAAAAAATAGAAAAGAAATAATCTCTTTTAATATACACATAACACTCAATTCAAGATATAGGAAATAAACAAAAGAAATGGGAAAGAAAATCAATGCCCGTATAGTTAATATAAAAAATAAAGAAAAAATATATTTTTAAATTTATATAACTAATATAAAAATAAAAAGAATGTGAAGGTTTCCCTCCCTCCACTAGTCTATACATTTTGTAAAAAACAAATAAAGAGAAAGTTTCAAAATTTTCCAAAGTCAAAACTCTCCACTAGTCTATTTTGAAGAGTTGTTGTTTTGTTCAATAAAAATACGTATCAGAGACAAGGAAAACAGGGACACGAGATACACGGCACCAGTCGCACCTCAATAGCCTTTGAAAAACTTGTCATCATCCTTCCTTGACATCTCACAACAAGTGTTTCTACTCTATACTTGTTTTTCATTTTTGCATCACCAATTCAAAATCATGGTTAGACAAGACAACCATTTCATCCAATGTACAAATTAAAGCAAACATCTATTTCTTCATCATTCACGAACATACAATGGAGATACACAAAAAGTGAGAGAAATTGAGCATGAGAGTGAGCGAGAGTGATGTGATAGCCATCACCTTTCCTTGTCCAATGCCTATCAATTTTCATATATACAGATCTAATGGGTAAACTTTTCTTCATCTCTCCATCTTGATTATTTGTGACATAAGATTTATTATAACTGTGGGCATGTATTCTCTTATGATGATTTTGTTGAACTTGCGAAATTTGATTTCAATTTTCTTATGCATGTGTTGTTTCACCCCTCAATTATGCATAATTTATTTTCAGTGTTTTTTGTTTAGTTGATTGACTTTCAGTGTTTTCAATAAACTTAATTTGATAAAGGATTCATCATATCTAGTGACCTCAATTTTGTTTTTTTTTTTGCTAATTGATGTTCTGAGAAGTTTGGGATTTACGTTTTTCATTTGTAGAAAATAAAATTAAGAGTAACATGTTTTTGTTTATGATTTCCTAGATCGAACGAGACAACTTAATAGTGGTTCAAACAATCAAAACCAAAAAAGCCCTAATCTATCAGTTGGAGGGTCGCATTCTTCAAGTTCTCTCATTGCTGGAAGTGGTCAAAGGTTCCCATATAGGCTTGTTGGGCTAAATATTAATCTTTCTCCTCAAGGGATTAGTGCTAATATTGTTCCCAATAATGGTTTCAATGCTTGTGCTTCTCTTCATGAATCAACTGTTGGGACGGAATTGATCATTCCTTCTTTAAGTAATTCCCTTACTGTAAGCCTTCAAAGGCTTCAAAATAACATTCGTGGATTAGCTCAAACACAAGATAAAGTGATGAACCCCGACATTAATCCAGATGAATCACCACCATATCAGTTTGGAACCAATTCTGCTACATCAACTAATGCAGATAATCACAGTAGGGAACTAAGATATGTGGTGGAAGAACAATGTGAGGATACCAGCATCGCAACAAACACTGTGCGCTTACCGTTCAAGAGAAGTTCTACTAATTCTGGGAGAGAATTCCATATAGGTGAAAGTTCAAACATGGGTTCTCAAGTTGAAATAGCCGAACAACATGTTGGTGCCACTTCCCATGATAATGTGATCAACACATCACCATTAAGCATCGGTCCTACATATGCAAATAGTCAACCAAGAGGCTTTAGAGGTGCAACATCAGTTTCTGAGATGCAAGATGGACAAAGTGAAAGCAATACTAGTCTGCAGACCATACCTGCTGCTACTATTGAACAAGATTTTGTACGTCCCAATCCCGACAGATTTTCAAGCAGCTACACAAGAGGTCTACAAGTTCATTCACTTGGCCATGCACCTTTGGTTTCACAGCTTGAACATCCTCCATTTTTTAACCACATAGAAAATTCAAATGGAGCAAGTTCCTTAAGACAACCAACCGAGATTGATGCTCATACTTTTCTTCGTGACCTAAGTGGTTCCCCTTCGATTACCAATATGAATATAAGGAATCCTATTGCGATAACTATCATCGACAGTTCTCAAATTGGAAGAAATGAAGATGGGCAAAGATCAATGCACATATATGAGATTCATGATGGTGAAAATGATGAACAACCACCACCTCGAGTTCCTAGTATTGCTGAAATGAGAAACGATATAGAGGCTCAGGTATGTGTGCACAATACTGAATTACCTTCTTTTAAGTTAAACTTCTTATAGATTAGTTGTTAACCTATTTTTCAATAGTCTAGTATGATTTGGGCATGATTCTTTTATCAAAAATTTAATTATTGAATGCCTTGTGCTTAGTTTTAGAATATTATAGTCACCACAAAATGTTGTTAGCCCTTCATATATGGAAAAATCTAGCCTCTCAATAAAAAATAATTACTTTACGTAATTGCTTGATCAAACAAAAGTACTCTTAGGTGTGACTGGTTGATAATATTCTAAAAAAATCTAGCATTGATAGATGTGACATTAACTCATGCCATTTTAATGACTCATGATAATTTTAAAATATCAATCTAAAATTTGGTTTCTATATTTAGTTTGCATCCATTGTAGATGTTGTATCATGTATGTGTTATGTCTCATAATTTTTAAAATTTATCATATACCCTTATTTATTGTGTACCATACCTACATCACATACCATGTATATTAGCATGTTTGGTTTAGCATTGAAACTTGGTAAACTCATGTTTCCAACGCTAGAAATAGTTGCGTTGTAGATTCTAAACTTAAGTTTGGCCAGTTTCAACGCCAAACCAAATACATACTATGCTTTCTAGTTTTTTACATAATGTGTAGGATAAGTACTAAAATCAATAGCTAACATATGTATTTTAACATATAAGTTCATTTTTAATTTAGCATACATAAATTTTACTTATATTTAATGTCAAATTAAGTGTTTATCATGATTTACGTGCGTACTAACTGAATAGTTTGTCTCATCATTACCCAACATTTTTTAACTATATGATGTCACATTGAACTACATGCAAAAGCTTTCCCTATAAACACACGTCCACATGCATTTTAATACCATATTGGGTTTTCCACTAAGAAAGTCCCTAACCATGATTTGACCGAAAAGCTTTTTTCTTGTAGTTTTTACCCAAGCTACGTTTTAGGGATTCCTATTAGAAATTTAAATATACATTAAAACTTATTCGAAAATAGACAGAAAACCCACACATAAAAGACTTCTTCACTCTTTCCCTCTTACTTTTTAATTCTCCTTTCCCATACATAAAGCTTATTTGTTTATCAGTCATTATCAAGCTGCCCTCTCCACTCATTCTGTTGGATAGTACTCTTATATGAATTTTTACATAATTATATATTTACTAAAATTGCACATTTGTGAAGCATGTGATAGTTTAGCATATGATCATTTTTGTTATTGTAGACTCTAGAACCTTTTCAATTCATGGTTTTGTCTAAGCTTTGTGTATGAGCTTTCTTTGAAATAGGTGGGTTATAACATGCTATGCACAAGAAAAAGATATCCACATAATACTCTTATAAATATTTTGATTGCACCAAAATCTATTCTCATGAATAATAATAGTCTATTTCAATTTCAATCCTAACTCTTTTCTTTTAAAATCTATTCTCTACATCTATCATATGATTAAATCCATAACCTTCATGCAATGGTTTGTAGTGTTGCCTCAAATCATAATAGAGAATGCACTTTTTTCTTAATCCAAGTGTGTAATTTTGACCAGAAACAAAGTATTGATGAAGGCTTTTTTTTTGGATTCTTACATAGGAAAGTCACGTAATATTCTTCGTTACCTAGTCTTATGTCTTATCCTTTTCTTAATATCCTCCATGCAAAAAAACTGCATCAGTTTTCGTAACCCAATCTAAAATATTCTTGTATAAAGTGCAGTAAACTTAGATCCACTAAACTTGTATTGTCACATTATTATACATGTCGAACATATTTTTATGTTGCAAAAGTTATTATCATCTCTTTTACGGGGTTAGTGTAAAAATTTTTTTTTTCAATCTTAATTGATTTGATAACTAATTTTATCCTCTATCTATAAAATGTTTTTATGTTTCCATGAATTATAGGCTCAAGCTGCTTTGGAACGTTTACACTCTGGTCAAGTTCTACGAGTTCAGGTTTATCTTTACATAATATCATATGCATGCTCTTATAATCAAATTTTGAATTTGATGGTACATACTTTGTATTTTCTAGGGGTTGAGACTCATAGACTATGCACAAATCACAATAATGAATTTGACACAACAATTTATTCTACATTTTACATTAAGGACTGAAAACTAAAAAGTGCTTTAATACATTTTATTTGTGAGAGCTTAAACGGGAAGAGATTCTCATCAATAAATTAAGCACAAGCCACAATAGTGAATTTGATATCTTGACCGAAAATCTTAAGAGAACAGAATATTTAACTCATTTATTAGAGATTTCATCACTATTGATCAGTAAATGAGGGACAAGGGACACATACATGTAGGATGTAATAGTTATATTATCCTATCCAAGTTACAATTAATTATAAGTTGGTTAGATTTCACTTTATTTCCTATGTGCATAGCAATATTCATTTTTCTTTAGTCATCAACTTCTAGTCATTGATGATTTACAAATGTGTCTTGTAGGATATGATTGCCCTCAACCATTCACTTGCAATACATATAATTGAGGTAAAAATTCATGGACAGACCAAGGTGTTCCACATGGTGTATATTAAAGCATTAAAAGCAACTCATGTTTACAATTTCTGTTTTTGTAAATTTTCATTTGAACAGAGCATTACGTTTCCACTTAGTTTCAAAGTGAAGAAAGAAAACTTCCATGATATTCCTTTTTTAAACAACTATTTGACTTTAACATTGTTGTCGAAATAATTATTTGATGTTACAGGCCCAGGTTGCTGATGTAGTTGATGATTTTGAGGACATGGAAGTGAGTATGATTCCTGGACTACCAGAGGAGTTAATTATGAAGTACATTAAGATTGAAAATTTTGTGCTGGGAGATAAGGAGAGTCAAGAAGCGTGTTGCATATGTCAGGTTAGAACTATTTCATTTTGATTCGTTAATGTTATAAAGGGTAACCAATGAGGACATTTTGGGAGGATAGTTCAACATAAGTAACTCTTTATTAGTAATGGTTGTGAAAATTATTAAGTTGTTTCTTTATATCCTTTCTACAATTATGCTAGCCACTTAGAAAACAATTTTAAAAATCTAAATGGCATTTTAAATTGCTTATATATTATCGCTATTATATCATACTCTCTTATTATGAAAACTGCAATACTATGAAGTTCACATCCCAAAGTTCTACATTCTTGGTTAATTTTATATTTACAAGTTGTATATTCATTTTTAGGAAGAATATGCCAACGGAGTAGAAGTTGGAAAGTTGGATTGTGAGCACATATTTCATATTGAGTGCATAAAACAATGGCTCAACCAGAAGAACGAATGTCCCATTTGCAGAAAAAAGGCATTAGAGACTTTCGAATGAATGAGGAGAAGATAATGCCCCATCATGGAATTAGTATCTATATATGTAGTAAGAAAGTACTTGATGCTTTATGACTCGTGCCCTTGACGGCCTCTTGCATATTTTATATTTTCATTTTAAAACTAAAAATAAATGCTTTTATATATCGTTGGGTGTTTTGAATGTCTTTTACCATTGCTCAGTCATTAGGTGTTTTGAACTAATTAGAGTATTACCTGTGCTGAATATGGGTTGTTAATCAATTCTCTTTTGCTAATTTGCACCATGGATGTAAATATTTTTTTTTAATATATTGGATGCAATTTAAGTGATGTTTGGTTTAAATTCAGAATATTGTATAAACAATTCCACATAATTGATTTGAAATCACTTTCGTTCAATGTATTCCGTAATGTAAATATCACTCATTTTCAGTCATTGATTCTAGAAATAATTGTACTCAACGGTAAATCTTCCTCAATTTAAGAGCTAGATTTTAAATAATTATCTTTACTTATCCAAAAAATAAAAAAAAGGATTCTTTCTTAAAAAAATATAAACATCAAATCATAACTATATAAAATCACATTTGTTCATTGTTTTATATAATCGATTTTCGATAACATAAGTCCTTAAAACTGAGAACAATAACATCCAAAATGGATTTTTTAATCTAAAAGACAACTATTTATACATCAAAAACATAAAAGTGCATTAAATACTTTTATTTATCTCAAGACATATAGGATTATTAATTAATAAAAAAGACCTTATCATATATAAGGTAAAAAATTATTAATAATTGACTAAATAATAAATATTTGTGTAATTCTTAAAAAATAATCTTTCTTTGTCTCTAAATTTTTAAATTAAAAAAAAACCTTAAAATTTGAAAAGTTTTAAAATGACCGATTCAATTGGTTTTCTAGCATTTACTTTTTTTAATCATTTTTCACCGATTTTTTACCAGTTCTCACCAATTATGAAACTGGTCAATTTTTTTGTTATATGGACGAGACACAAATCAGTTCTCGATCGAACTAGTTGAACCGATTGGTGCAATCTAATTTTAATAACTATGGTTCTTATCTGCTGCTCTAAGTGTTGATGTTATCAAAATTATTTTATATTATATAAGTGAACATATAATCTTTTCATATGACTTCACTCTAAATTTGTCATTAAAACATTTCAATAAATTCACCATTGTTATCAATATATTTTCTAAAAAAACACAAGAACTACACAATTAATATACAATAACCACAACCATCACAACTTTTTTACAAAGGAAATTTAAAAGCTATGTTACATTTTTAAAATAATATATTTATAGTTCAGCTGAAAAAAAATCAAAATTCATGTTACTAATAAGATTTAATTAGTGTACCATATATGTGGGAATTGTTTATAAGGAGACTCAAGAATAGATCTGTTTCATTTTGATTCATTAATATTATAAAGGGTAACCAATGAGGACATTTTGGGAGGATAGTTCAACATAAGTAACTCTTTATTAGTAATGGTTGTGAAAATTATTAAGTTGTTTCTTTATATCCTTTCTACAATTATGCTAGCCACTTAGCAAACCATTTCAAAAATCTAAATAGAATTTTAAATTGCTTATATATTGTCATTATTTTGTCATACTCTCTTATTATGAAAACTGCAGTACTATGCATGTTCACATCCTAGTGTTCTACATTTTGGTTAATTTTATTTTTACAAGTTATATATTCATTTTAGGAAGAATATGCCAACGAAGTAGAAATTGGGAAGATGGATTGTGAGCACATATTTCATATTGAGTGCATAAGATAATGGCCTAACCAGAAGAATGAGTGTCCCATTTGGAGAGAAAAAGACATTAGCGACTTCTGAATGAATGAGGAGAAGATAATGCCCCATCAAGGAATTAGTATCTATATATGTAGTAAGAAAGTACTTGATGCTTTATGACTTATGCCCTTGATGTAACGTCCTAATTTCTTAATTCGAAAATAATGTCTGTTGGGAGCACTATTAACGAATCCATGAAATTATTTCGCGCATTATAAGTATCGCCATACAAACACATAATAATAGCTCAGGCAATCCAACCGTTACTCAGGCTCAATATAAACACATCCATTCAATAATCCCTAAAGTACATACATTCTATTCTAACTCTACATGGTACAACATGTTTATATACACTAATTTCCCCTACATAGGGCTCATAATAAATAATAGGAGTGGAATGGTCCACTGAGGAACTCCAGGCTCTCCTTTCAAGCATCTGACTGGGCAAGCCTGCAAATCCAAAATGAACCCCACAACACGGCGTGAGACTAGTGTTCCAGTGAGTATAACTATGCAAGCACGCAATGTAGGGAGGGAAAGCAAATGAGATGCAACATATACCTAAACAGATCATACATAAACTATTTTGATTACATTACATAATATTGCCATATCTCAACTCAATTGAAGTAAATATAAATGCAAACTCAAAGTGAGTATGCTATGCATGACCTGCATTGCCCGGCAGAACGGGGTCTTTTCACTGATTCTAAGGCTAGACCTGAGCTCAAACTACAAGGAACGTCTTCCTTGGGGACGTATCCCACCAATTATTCTGGACCAAAGTCATTAATTATTCTAGACCGAAGTCAATTTTTAATGCATGAATGTCTAAGCCGAATCCAAAGTACATAATCTGGGCCGAAGTCAATTATTCTAGGTTGAAGCCAAGTTTCATAATCTGGGCCGAAGCCAAACTCATTTTCGTCTTATTCTTGACCGAAGTCAATCTTGATTAATTAGAGTTTGGTGGCCATAGGCCAAATTCATTTTCAATTTTCAAAGTATGGGGAAATTATGCTAACAATATATAAATGCGCCATGGACAATCAAGCATTCAGTAATATGAGGACAAACCCTAACTTACAAGCCCTAGTCTTATGCTAAGGTTCACAATGTGTAAATACAACCAAATAGAGAACAAGCAACCAATGAAAAACCAAGCTAAAGAAAGGGATAAGAAGGAATTAGGTCATATACAAGAGATCTAACCAATATGGAGGTAGGTGTGTGAGTTATACTCACATCTATGGAACACAAAACTGAAGGGGGAAGGAGTGGAGGAGGTTGGGGTGAGGTCCTTGGCCTTGATCCTCTTTCTCAAAGCTCCCAAGGAGTTTCTTCTCTCTAGAAATCTCTCTCTCTAAAATGTAGGGGAAAGGAAGAATGAATGAGAAAAGCCCTAAAATTAAGTTTTTAAAGCGACCTGAAATCGTGCTCTCACTCAGGCGCGCTTGGGCAAGCATGAGCGAGAGGCTCACAATTCCCCGCTCGTGCTCGCTCGCTCAGGCGCACTTGAGCGATGCCGGGCGAGAGTACCCCCTCCCGCTCAGATGAGCCTGAGCGCAACCTGGCGAAATTTCCAAATAGAGACCCCCCATTCTGACCCTTTTTCCTCGCTCAGTCTCGCCCGAGCGAGCCCGAGCGAGAAATGTTAGAACCACAGGCAACACTAGAAGGGGGGTTGAATAGTGTTTTAGATTTTTTAAGACAATTTTGGAAATCTTTAAAATAAACAATCACGCTAAGCGATCATTGTATAAACCAATCTTAAGTTCAGAGTTATTTTAAGAACATGCGGAATATATGAAAGATTTAGATTAAAAAACTTTTTCTTACACTTAAGATTGTTTTGATTTTAAACAAACTTATCTTAGTGTCTTCTGAAGAATATTATTAAGAGTACCTTCAGAACTGTTTCTGAAATACTTCAGATGATCAGAGACCATCCACATCATGTGTCTGAACTGAGTTCCTGTTGGGCTCACTTCAGACAGGTATTTCAGACAACCCTCTGAATGTATTCTTCTATAATACTTCAACCTACACTAGAGACGTTTTACCATTATGTTTGTATGGGAACTTGTTTTATTGAAATCCTTGAGTTAAGATTATTATGAAAAGTACTTTTCAATCCCCAACGTAAATATAAAGACTTGTAAATAAAAGAGATTAAGGGAAAGAAAATTCAGACACGGAATTTATCCTGGTTCACCACAAACCCTGTGAGCTACATCCAGTCCTAGTGGCAAACCACCACTAGCCTTTTTTTATAACAACAACACATATGTGCCACTCCGAATCCCCCAGACCCTTGCAGCCACATATATGTCACACCAAGTATTCTTTTACAGTCAAGCCTCTTCAGGCTCAGGATCACACCGATCCTTAACACATATATGCGTCACTCCGAATCCTCCAGACCCTCGCAACCACACATATGTCACACTGAGTCACACAGACCAGCAGTAGTATTTTCTATCAAGCCTCTTCAAGCTCTAAGAGTATTCTTTTACAGTCAAGCCTCTCCAGGCTCAGGGAAACTAACCAAGTATGAAGTTTACAACTTCTCAACCTAAGTTAGATGTTCGTTAGAACTTCTCAACTCAGATTCTTCTTGTACATAGTGATTACTGAGTACATACTCAGGATACAGTCATTACAAACTAAATACAAGGATAGACAGTGATACAAGTGTTTGAATTTAAGTACAATCCCTGTCTTTTCTATGAGGAATACATCCTCTGAGAGTAGGCTAACTAAGATGTGAAATTAAGCTCTAGCCTTATTCTCCTACCATTGGTTTCCATGGGCTACATTCTCACCCGTATCATTGGAATGCCAAGGTATCTTCAAAGCTTCAAATCGTACCTGGTTTGATAGTCATTTGTACAGCATGATTGCCTTCCCGACAACCAACTCACTTGATCAACAGACCAACTGTACAATCTAACTAACTGACCAGCTGATCAGTAGCCTGATTGAGAATTCACTCTCTGATCAATCGTAGTTGACTTTTTCATGATGTATTTTAGCTCGAGTCAACTCTTGTTAACTGTAAGACACTCAGCCTAGTTAACAGTTTTCATCCTGATTGATTTCAAGAACCTTCTTGAAAAACAATCCCGATTGATCTATTTTGGTTGTGTGCTGCAACGATAACAACAACTTGGTTGTGCACCGCAACAACTTCAACAACATCTTCAACTTCAATCTTGAGGCTATTTATATGTTCTTCTTGAATATAGCCGTTGAAGATAATTCATAATACCGTTGAGCTTATGATGATGTGGCTCATATAGCCGTTGTGTAATAGCTTCTCAGACGGTTGCTTCTCCTTAAGCATATTGAGTGTTCAGAATACTCCCGTTCTGACACTTCTGTTGACGAGCTCTGTTTTGAGAGATGTGATAATTATGTGTATTCTCTCTCTTGAATTCTTCTGCTTTCTTGTATCTGTTTTATCCAGCTTGCATCTGCTTGCTCTAGCTTGTATTATCTTGCATCTGCTTGCATCTGCTTTATCCAGCTTGCATTGTCTTGCATCTGCTTGCTTTCGGATTTCTTCTGATTCTCTTGAGGATATGTACCCGTTGAATTTGCCCTTTTTGCTTATTCTGCAAATACTCCTTCTTCGCTTGCTTCTGACACCATTACTTCTTTGAATGAGATGTCTTGATCAGTAGTCGTTGTTTGCAGATTCCTCTTTTGATATTTAGATAAAGATGTTGAATTGAATATATTTTATTCAAACATCTTCCTTGTTGCTTCTGCTTAGTCTCCCGAGCTTTTCTTCTGCTCTGTTCCAGTTTGCACAAATGAAGAAATGTCTCATTGAAATGCTATCGTTTAGAGACAGCAAATAGTCTTCTTTTAATCCGTTGTGAGACACGCTTCTCGAGAGTTCTGACATAGTACAACGTTGGTGCTGCAGTAAGGCTGCTACTGTTGTTGCTGCGACTGCTGTGTTGCAGAGATTTCCTCAGTGGTGTATGAAGTTCAAAAGCACCGGGAAAGGTCTCTATGTTTGTTGCCACAAATGTGTTTCAAAACGTACGGGCAGCAGAGACTTGGAAAAGTCTTCACGCAAGGTTTCAGCAAAGATGCCACGTCTTTAATAAAGCTTCAGACAACTTCCAATCTTCAGACGGGTTCCAGTCTTCAGACGAACTTGGCTCTTCAGACAGCTTCATCACTTAAGACAGGTTGATGACTTCAGACAGCTCAAGTCTTTCAGACAGCTTTGTTGCTTTAGACAGCTTCACTACTTCAGCCGAGTTGCTTCCTTCAGACAACTTCAATTCTTCATATTGGTTGAAACTTCAGCGGCCTTCTTCCTTAGAATTGTAGCTTCGTTCTTCTTCGTATCTTCTTCTTGTTGTTGTTCTTTCAGACAGACGTATATTTGAATCTGTACTTCTTCATATTCTTTTGCCTTCAGTTCTTCAGATAGTATTCTTGGTTTTCGCTTCTTCAGATGGTCTTCAAGTCTTCGCTTCTTCAGACAGTCTTCAAGTCTTCACTTCTTCAGTCAGTCTTTAAGTCTTCGCTTTTATTCTTCTGATTCTGATCTTCTGATTCTGTTCTTCTGATTCTGATTTTCTGATTCTGTTCACAAAATCTTCTTCTTCTTCTAAAGAGTAATTTATCCTGAAACATAATTAACAAACAAATACCTTTCTCAGTAGAACCTGTTTATATAATCTAATTGGTTCTTTATATAATCTTATTTGTTAATCATTAAAACTAACGGATGTTAAGTCTCATAATCATGTTTAATTACTTAACCAGATTTATAGACTTCACAATCTCCCCCCTTTTTAATGATGACAAATAAATTATATATTACTGACAAAATGGATATAAAAAGCAATGAGAGATAATAAAATAAGATAATAGATTTTATTACTCCCCCTATCTATATTACTCCCCCTGAGACAGGCATTGATTCTTTTAGATATCTTCTGAAACAATTAAGTCTTAAATTAATCAATTCCAATTGTTAAATCTTTTATTAACCAACTGTTACAAGTTTATTGTTGATATTTCAGATATTTTAGATAACTGATTGTTAAACTTTTTCTTGTTAAAATTTCATATACCTATTGTTATTTTTCTTGTTAAAATTTCAGACACCTATGGTTATTAGAATCCTTCAGATACCTATTGTTATATGATACTTCAGAAATTTCAGATATCTATTGTTAAAATAAAACTTATTGTTAAAATGTTCTTGTTAAGATTTCAGACACCGATTGTTATGACTTATTGTTATTCTTACTTGTTATTAGAACTCCTAGTTTGTTATCTTTTCGCTTACTGTATGTTATATTTCTTTGCTATTTATTTCTACTTCCTATTATCTCCCTGTATATTTCCCTCTTTGTTACACTCTTTTTAGTATTTTGTTAGCTTATATTTCTCCCCCTTTTGTCATTAATTAAAATGTTCTTGTTAAGATTTTAGACACCGATTGTTATGACTTATTGTTATTCTTACTTGTTATTAGAACTCTTAGTTTGTTATCTTTTCGCTTACTGTATGTTATATTTCTTTGCTATTTATTTCTACTTCCTATTATCTCCCTGTATATTTCCCTCTTTGTTACACTCTTTTTAGTATTTTGTTAGCCTATATTTCTCCCCCTTTTGTCATTAATTAAAAAGGTTTAATGTAATCCTATACCAAATGTTAAATAATGTATCGTTTTGACAGATATATTTCTCTTGTTAAGATTTTTTACGCTTAAAGATCTGCTTCTCAAAACTTAGATTTCTCCCCCTAAGTTGATTAGTTTTCTACAGTCTTTTAAGAATTTCTTGTTTCAGTTAAGATTTTGTTAAGCAATTATCAAGAAGTTATGAAGCATAAATGAAACTAAACAAAGAAGATTTTTATTAAGTCTTTACAGTTGCTCAGATACAGGTTTTGAAAAGAAAACTCAAAAGAGAAACATAAACAAAACATTAAGGAAAAAAATCCTAAAACCTAAACCCTAAAGCCTAAAGCAGAAAAAATCTTTGAAGAAGAAAGAAAAAGAAAAGGAAAATTACTTTAAACAAAAATTTCAAAAGAAGTTTTGAAAGGGGAGGAGAGATTTAAAAGCTGCTCCTCTGGGTACTTCCAAGACCCAACAGATTCCTCTGTAACCCCTCGTCAATCTCCTTCATCTACAAACTTCGTTTAGCACATGGAACGGTAGAAAACATGATCTCCATGTCTGGAACGTTGTAGAGAAGATTTTGAAGAGGAATCTGTGCCCTTCTTCTCATTCCATACATCATCCAGAGGAGTTCAGTCTTTTCTAAGACTACATTGATACCAATGAGTCTTTGTTCCTGTGCTGCTTTCTTCATTCTTTGTTTTTGTTCTACAGTTTTTCTTATTAAGTTCTTAAGGCTATTCTTGAATGAGAAGAATTGCCTTATGATCTCATAAGAATTGTGAGAACTTTGAAAGGATAGAGAGAAGAGAAGCAGGAAGTTTGAGTGTTCGAGATGATTTTCTGAGCAAGCTTAGGATTGCTTTTATAGGCTACTTTCATTGGAAGTTATGTAGTGTCCATTATGATTCCTCTTTTCCTTGTTTCTAACTTGGTTTTTCTCCCTCTTTGATTCTAATTCAATTCTCTTCCATTCAAACCTAATTCCTTTCCCTAAAACCTCTTCTAACTTTGTTGTACTCATCCAAATCTCTTCCCACTCTAATTTTGCCAAAACATTTCCTTTGTTCTCCATTACCATTTTAACACACCTAATGATTAAAGCATGGGATGATACACTTCTCCCTAGCCCCTTCTGATAACATTCCCTTCCAACTTAGTTCTCCTTCATCTAACCTCCTTTGCTCATTCTTATACCATTATAATTCTCTCTGTTTCAACATGTGATTTCTTCCAGGTTAACTCCACGATTATATTTGGCTTAATACTTAGTTTTTCTTCCAAAATCTCTTAAAACTCGAGACTCTTAGTTTATTTACCTAATTCTTGTCAAAATTCACATTCTAACCCACGATTTCTCTTTCCACCTCTAACCTTTCTCTCTTGGCCGGAATCACAGTCTAAGGCTTTCATTATATTTTTTAGGCCCTAATTTCGGGACGTTACTCCACCAAATGCACACACACAAATATAATAACACATACTAACCTAAATTCCAGTTAATATCATTGTATATTTTGTCAGAACCATTTATTCAATAAAAAAATATCTAACTCGTTTAGTATTTTAAAAATATCTCATTATTTGAGATGAAATACTTGTGATAAAAACAAATTAACTTTTAAAGATTTTATTAATTATAAATGTCCAATTAAATTCCAAGTTTTACAATAAGTTACTCAAGAACCAATTATAGTGGAAGTTGACTGTGACTTCAAGCAAACTTTATCCGTAAAGTTAGAAATCAAAGAAAAAAAGCTACTCGATAAGACCCATAATATCCAAAAGATCCATGTAATGGTTAACATACATAACTCATTAAATAGAATATAAACATAAATTTAATTATATGATTTTTTTAATAAACATTACATCAAACTTAAATGTTAAAAGTAAATATGAATTTAAATATTGTGATATGATAATAGAGGTATAATAATATTGTAATAAAGACTTTGATCATTGAAGAAATCTTTGGTATCAATCAATTCTCTCTGCAGCGGCGTGGGGATTGGCCATAAATCTCTGGAAGTAAGTTCCATAGACATACTCAAGTGAGAAGCCATGTTCTCTATCATAGACCAATAATGTGACCATGTCACTCCCACACCCGACAATCTTCATTCTCTTCGGCTTGAGGTCATCTTCGTTTCCACTAGCAATGATGTTGATGATCTCTCTTTCCAACTTTGATTCTTCTTTGACAAGCTTTGCGTTGCATTCGTATCTTTCCTCATAGTAGTCATCATCCTCATCGTCACTGGCAGTTGAAAAGTAAGTCCTCCTGGTTTGGAATGGAACATTGTCCATGTTGGAGTCGGAGTCAGGGTTGTCAGAGAAGGTACATATGTTGTTTTATGTGGGTTCTTAATGAATGAGTGAAAAAGATAGCGTTTAGAAGATGGAAGAAGTGACTCCTATTTAAAGGGTTTAAGTTTACTACCTTTATCATTATTTTATGACAATACTCCATCATCAAATATTTACGTTACTCCCAATTAGTTTGGATTACCTCAATTTTGCTAATTTTAGGGGATGATTCCCTTATAAAATAAAACACAAAGCCTTGCTTCATTTCTATTTTAATTTTATTAGTTTTTGAAAATAGAAATATGAAAAAAAACCGTTTGGATGATTAATTTCTTACTACCTATTTTGAAAATCATTCATTTTAAAAACCAGAGATCAAAAGATGTTTTTAGTTTTTGCTTTTAGTTTTCAATCTTGAGATGTCTTTGTAGTAAATAAAACACAATATAAACAAGTTTACAAATCAATTTTAAAAACATATTTTAAAAACTAAAAACAAAAAGTGTTTCAAACTAACTTTGATTAAAATGATAACAAATGGTGCATTGTATATATGGAGTTATAATTGATTTTCACATTCATCTCTTACACCTCAATTTTTCTTTGTAACTCTTTTCTCGTTTTACATTATATCAATTATCACATCTTTTCAAGTTTCCTTTTTATCATAAAATAGTTGTACATACAATATAATGCATATAACCAATAAATAATATTATATCATACAATTTAAAAATACAATTAATATAAAACACATTGTATGATACAAATAATTAATTAACATATATAATACATAAAGTAACTTAAATCCTAAACTCTAAATCTTAAACTTTAAATACTAATAGTATCAATAAATTTATATATAATTAATCTGACAATAATAGAAAATAAAATTATTCGTGTATATGATACTATATATATTATTAGTACGTATATAATTACTAATATTTAAGTTACTAACATATATTTACTAATATTTTAATTAATTGTATTCAATGTATTAATACTTTATTTATATATTCATAATTTATATCTTCGTACTTTCTTGAGATATTTTTGTAATTTCATTTTAAGACATTCTTTTATTCTTTTTAGTGAATTCATGAATTAGAATTTAAAGTATTACATATTATCCCATTAATGAATAAAGAATATATCCATTTATATATTGCATTATACATTATTTTTGTTGTACAGATAAAGAGAAGTATATTGCTTTTTCACATACATTTACTAAGATATTTTTATAATTTAATGTATAAATAGTATACGGTAAAATAATCATTTATATCTATATATACACAATAATATTAAAATTAATATATTAGTATATTTTGATATATATTAGTGTACTAATGATAGTCATATTAATCAATTAATTTATTGATACTATACACTGTATTGATTTTACTATATATATATATTTACTATATATAATATTTTATGTTAATAATTTAATTGATTAACTAATTAACATGCTAACTTGAATTTACTAATATTATAATTAATTGCATTCAATGTATTATGGTGTTGTCTAGGGTGAGAGAGCCAAAACACTCTCCCCGGTGAAAGAGACACCTACATCATTGGATATACTAGCGGATAGACAGACAGACCATTGCCTGTCTATCCACATTTTTTGGGGGGAAAATACGTAAAATTTATTTTTTATATTTTTAATTAACTTATATAATTAATTTGTATGAATAAATTAAAATTATATTTAACGTTCTAAATTAAACCAAATTAATCACAATGTAAAATATAAATGTAGTTTGTATACATTTAAAGGTAAATAAATACAATTTATGTTCATAGTTAAATAAATATAAAGAATTAAACTAAAAGAATGATTGATATCTGCATTTAACACAATCTAAAATAGCAATTAGGATTATTTTAATAATTAAAAATTAATAAAAAAAGTTAATTAGATGATAAGTCAGTTATTTGAGACTCACTATTGAGGCTAACATGTTACTTTTGTTAGCCAGTTCATCAGGTTAACAGATCTCACGACGGGCAGGGATCATGGTTTGGGGGTTTAGAAAGTTTAAGGACAAAAAACATAGGATTTAAAAGTACAGGGACGGAGACTAAAGTTGACTAAAACTATAGGGACGAAAAACATATTTTTCCTTATTAATAATTCATCGGTCATAAATAATTCAAGAAACTGTCACGCCTATCTATCTGCATTTTTTATATTTGGGAAAAATATAAATCTTGCCGAAAATATGATGTATGAAAAATGTTAAGAACTGTAAAATCCTTGCATTTATATCCACGAACCCTCTTTCTATGATAATTTTATAATGTTTATCTATCCGTATTTTTTATTTTTTCAGTGTCTGTTTATTTCGCATTTTTATGTTTGGGAAAATATAAATCTTGCTGAAAATACGATGTATGAAAAATATTAAGAACTATAAAATCCTCGCATTATATCCACGAACCCCCTTTGTATGATAATTTTATAATGTTTATGTATCTGCATTTTTTATTTTTAGGAAAAGACATAAAATTTGTTTATATATTTAAATGTATACATAATTAATTTACATGAATTAATTAAAATTATGTATAACATACTAAATTAAACTAAATTAATCGTAATATAAAATGTAAATTTAGTTTATATACATTTAAAGGTAAACAAGTATAATTTATATGAATTACTAAATCATAATTAATTTATAAAATTAAACTAAAATAATAAACAATATATGCCTTTAAGAAAATCTAATATTTGTAATGGGTTAGAGTACCCATTGTCAATCTCATAGTATTTGATAATTTTAATCTGTCACATCTTTTATGTAAAGGGTTAGAGTACCCATTGTACTCCCATTATTTTAATTTAATTCTTTTTCCTTAATAAAAAAATAACACATTAAAATATTTAATGTTTTATATATTACTAAAAATAAAGTCAAATTAAAAAAGGTAGCTCCTTAATATTTTGATTGAATTTGATATAAAAATATATATTAAATAAAAAAATGAACATAAATATTAAGATTATTTCAATAAATCTATTTGATATGTAGGCTTTGTATACAAAGCTGGTTGAATTTGGTATAAAAATATGAAGCATGTATTAGAATATATAAATATACTGAGCATTGATACTATGACTACAGCCCTGCTGCCCCTGATAGGTCGTGCAATTTGATAAAAAATCAAAATCAATGAAGATGCAGGCGACAACAACATTATCATATCCTCAATTTTTTTTTTGATGTCATAGCTCAAATATTAATTGTCTCAATGAAGGATGACATCATTGAGTATTACTGAAGGGCAACATTGTATATGCCTCCACAACATAGTAGGACAAAGTAGCAGTATTTCTGACTGATCAGCGAGAGCAAGCAATAAACAACAAAAACATGCTAGAGCTATTACTCTCCAATCCTACCACAGTTATTATTACAATAAAAAACCAAATCCCAAACAAAAACATGCAGACTTTATTATAGACTTCAAGGAACCACTTGTCCCACCAGCAGCATGTAAAGAATACCTCTCACATGTGTCTAACCAAAAGGAACTTCAAGCCCTGTAGCATCCATGACCCTATGACAGATCAAAAGCACCTTCCATGGCTTCTACCTGTAAAAAGTTGAAATATCAGGTTATATCATCCCACAGAAAAAAAATGTCTCAAAGTTGGATGGTTTTACACTACTTTATTAGAAACAAAAGAAAAAGTATACACCAAGCCTCATGGATTGCACTACTCTGCCTGAGGATGAGATGCAATGAAGTCAACTGCAAGTTTAATGGAGTTGATCGTGTCCACTTCATTTCCAAGAATCACAATTGCAAGTTTACAACAGGGATAAATTTATTAATTACATGCTGGAATGCAAGATCTGCTGCAATAATGTCTCCAGGTTCTGTTAGCTAGGATTTGAATGCAAGATCTTCCGGCTTGCTAACATAAATATCCATCAATGAAATGGATGCAACAGATGCAATAGGATACATGACCCCAAAAATTTGCAGAACCTATCTCAATGCCATGAAAAGACAAACCAAAAGTTTAAACTAAAAAACTCAGCTCTACAAAATGTGACTCCAACATGGATACAATATCACATAGCTTTAAAATTAAGGGTTAAAAAGCTTTAAAAATTTACGCACTAAGAGGCTTTGAAAGTTCATCCTTCAGCCAATGATATAAGTATATAACAAAATGTAAACAACATCATGACAAATAATGCAAGGTTTACTATATTCATAGCTCTGCCATGCCTTATACAATCATTCTATATCATCAACAGAAATCAAAATTCATTTTGAAGATGAAAGAGGAAAATACACAGACACATTCCAATCTATGTAGTGACCGCTTTTATATCTAATAGACCAAATACACAGACACATTCTCTTAATGAAGTTTTAGTTTGTTTCACATGGTACACAAATTTACTATTGCCTAGAAGTTAGAACACATTTCAAACTTAATGTCTATGTTTGACTTGAATCCTAAATGCAATTTTAAATGAGATTTAAGATACACCTCAGCTGGACCTATTTTGTCAAAGTGTCATGTTTATGGACCATCAAAATCAGTAGATATTTTTCAAACCATTTAAAAAATTATAAAAAGAACAAAAAAGTTACTAAAAGAACACCGTGTGTATCATAGGTTTGATGAGGTTTCAAAGAGCATGTTTTAACTGCATTAATAAGGTAAAATTTCACTGTCCTAGAGATCCTTTTAGCTAAAGTTACTAAAATGGTTTCATTGAATGATATGACCAAGTCTAAGTAGCATATTTCAGAGGTTGGGTTATCAAAGTAAGCAAACTTACCACTATATTCAATACATTAAATTCTGTCAAAAAGGGAAAAAAGGATTTCAGAGTTGTAAAAGGAGATAAGGAAGAGGAGAGAGAGAGACAAAAAGAACCCAAATTTCCAAAATAATGGTGGTCCAGTTCATGATGCTAAGATCAAGTTATAAACCATTTCAACAAATAATAGCATTGTAAAATGAAACACCTATAACCTTGGCTAAAGACTCACAAAGAGAAGGCACAAACTGAATGGAGAAGCAGAGTAAGCAAGCTTGAGGAAGACAATGTCAAGTTGAGGCGAGCTCTTAAGCAGTGTATGACACGGTTAAATAGAATGTCAGTGGATTCTGATTATCTAAGTTTAGTTATATACATTGATCAATCCATGTTATTGAGCTATAGCAAAAACCAAAATTTCAAACAGCTAGACACATAGTGTTTACAATATGAAACGAAAAATAGGAAAATAATCCTAAATATTATTCCTAGTTACCTGGTTGGCTACAACTCCTCACCAAGCACTTCCATCCCATTCCCATGCTCATTGTGTATTTGGAACAATATGCTTATTCTTGCAGATAGGTGACTTGTTATTTGAATTGAAACAGGTATGAACGATAAATAATTTCTTTTCTCATACTTCACATTTGTAATAATCCTTAAAACCAAGTGCTCCATCTTTTTGAGATGGGCTTAGTAGTTAGTACATACTTGAACCTTGAATGAGCAATGTGAAACAGTGGTAAATGATAAAGTAATTTCTTTTCAGCATTGAATAGTTATGATAAAATAATTTCTTTTCTTATACCAGCCTCATGTTAAAGTGCAAAACTACACTACTTCTAGTACAGTAATTGGTTAATTCCATATTGAACCTAAGTAGAATCAAATTTATCTCAGAAATTCAAATCAGTTAAAATGCCATTATGTAAAAGAAATTTGCATCTACGATTAGAAATTAGGCATGAAATTGGAAATGTCATACTTGGGCACAAAAACGAAACTAAGGACAAAGAATACCTAAATTATAAAGAAATCCAACACTAACACAATATGACGTGCAAAAGTATCAAATTAAGGAGGCAGATATGACGTGCAAAAGTATCTAAAATTCCCAAGGGCATGCAGTGACACTCACCAAACCTCACCAATTTGCAGAGCATAAGTGCTTGATTTTCAAAGAAAGAGACAACATAGAAGCACAATTCAAAACTTTCCTTAGATGTAATGTTTAAAACTGAGAGGCATGAAAAACAAAACAGTTAATACACCAGCACACCCAGTTGGTTCAAACAATAAAGACATAATATATATCCAAATAATGGAGAGCAAAATTATTCAAAGAACCTAACCTGGATATTGAATCAGAGCCTGTAAACCACCATCCTTATCAAACATTGCAATCTTATGGACAGGGCCAAAAGCACAGAAAACCTATCACAAAAATAAAAAAGAAAGGGTAAGATATTATTAACTAAACTGCATTGTTAATCAATAATGTAAAAAAGGGTGGTCATGGACTCATGGGTAGAAGTACCATAGGCAATACATCCATTGTTACAGCATATTGCATATTCTCGATAGATGCAAGAAGAGCATTACTCTCAGTCTCCACTCTCCAGTCTTTTCCCATCCAAACCAACCATGAACTGCAAAAATTATAAATATAAATTGATATTAAAAAAAATCCTCCATCATGGCAAATGCTTGGCAGAAGGCACACACCTATCCGATGTGTACGAAGTAAACACTGAAGTTAAAACATGTAATTTGAATGCTTCAAATTCACAAATGACGCACAAAAGCCACAAACACTTAATTGTGACACAGCCGAGGCAATGGCTGTCAAGTTCCAATCCAGTCACTACCAACCTCCCATTACGAAGCCAGGAAGAAAAGAAGAAAGAAGTGAGAAAAGAAATGAAAAATACAGCAGGTAGAAAGATTAGAGACATTGATAACACATTTTTTTCTTGTCATTAATTTAACGGTAACTGTTACTTCGTAATTCATATTGATACAGGGTTTGTAGGAAAGCAACATTGATAAGTGAAAAATAGTTGATAAATTAGTATATATTTTATTTCACTTATCAAGGACAAAATGATAATTTTACCCCATTTTTATCCCTTTTTATTTAATATTTAATAATTTGTATTTATTAATCCTAGTTTTGAATTTGATGTTATTTTAATAGATTTATTGCTGATTTTTGCAGGATTCTTGCAAAGATTTAATTCAGAGATTAAATGGCATTAAATGAGGAGGATTTATGCAAGATTGTAGATTGATTGAAGATAATTAATTAAAGATTTGAAGCAGATTTGAATCATTAATGAGGAGATCAGAGCCAATCAATCAAAGATATTGCAGACAAACTTCCCAAATAAACAAGGATTGCACAATAAATACAAATATATTAGAAAATAAAGGGAAACAAGGAAGGACAAACGCGCGAAAACCAGTCTCGGGGAGAGATCAACAATTAAAAGAGGAAAGTTGAAGCTGCAGGACGCTAGCTGCGCTTCACCCCGCGCTATAGCGCAGGTGAAGCGCAACTCTCTGGAACTTGCGCTACAGTCTGCGCTGTGTAGCGCAGCTTGAAGCGCAGAACACGCAGATTGCTTCCCAGTTGCCGTTTTTAAGAGGATCTCTTCCCAAATTTGCTTTGTCTTTCCTAATCTATAAATAGGAACCTCTTGCGTCAGTCCAAGGAGAGAGCGAGTTAGACAATGTGGAGAATTGCATTGTAATCTCATCTAGTGATTATGTACTGTAACTAAGTTTAGAGTAGGAGAGGAGGAGCGCTTCATGATGATTGAAGATGGTGACAACATCTTCGGTGGTTTGTATGGCTACCTCGCGTAGTTAACTCTCCAGTAGGATTGAATGTAATCGATTCCATTCCCAAGTGTATGTAGAACTCTATCTATTTTATTTATGCAGTTCCCTAATTATAATGCTGGTAATCTCGTTCTGTGCGTATTCCTAACTTCCGCGCTTGCGCCGGAGTTATAGGCTAGTTAGTAATTAACGTTACGACTAGGATTGAGTTTGGGGGAGCCTAGACATAGGAAACTCAACCTCTGATTGAATGAGAATACTCGGTTAACCACTGTTCCGAAAAGGGGTGTTTACTAATGATTGATGGGTAGTGTGAGTACTCTAATGAAGGGGCATCCAACCATTAGGCTTGGTATTGATAAACCGATAGCAAAGGGTTAATTGAATGTCAATCCCGGAAGCGATAACGTAGATGTATTCTAATGAGTGAGGGTAGTGACAGTACTTGAGCGAAGGTGCATCTAGAGGAGTAGGCCACGTATTTCAATTAGTTCTTTACAAACGGAATAGAAGAGAGTAAAATAAGCCGAGGGTAAGCCTGTCGCCTGGGAGAGCCCGCATAGATTACCTTTGAGTGTGAGTGGCGCCTGGTAACTCGGGGTCATAAGCTATATAGTTTGTCTACAGCGTTATAATTCAAAGCCTATAAATAGTAGGTAGTCTCGACATACATGAGGGGTGCGATGAGATGAAGTTCAATCCTAATCCAAGTAAAGTGTCTCTAACTCTACCTTTCTAATTCCCACTGAATACTATATTCATTATTCTGCAATTATACACTCTCTAAACAGTGGTTTCCTCTTGATAAATACGATTTCGGTTTACATAAATTGTCGTTCCCTGTGGAGACGATATCTTACTTACTATTATACTGCTGGATTTGTGGTTCGCTTTCCAGAAACCCATCAAGTATTTTTGGCGCCGTTGCCGGGGAACAGTTTCAATTTGTGTAGATCTTTGAGGTCTATTATCAAGTTTTATTTATCTTAGGAATTTATTTTTCTTTTTTTTAGGATTTCTATTTTTAGTATTATATTAGGAATTTTATTGTTTTCTTTTATTAAAATAAAATCTCTTCCACACTTACCTCTTTCAAAGTTTCTTGTTTTTTTCTTTCGAGAGACCAGGTGTCCCCCAATCAATTACAACTTGAGCCAGAAATAGAAAGGACATCAAGGAAGAACAGAAGTAGAAACAAGAGAAGGAGACGAGGGAGAAGTCAAGAAGAAACCAAAAATATTTTATTATTTTATTTTAATTACTTTCTTTTTTTAAAAAAATTAATATATTATTATTTTTTAAAAAATATATATTTATTTTTAAAATAATTAATTATTTTAAAAAAAAGATAATAATTTTGTTCCACTCTCCTGAGCTAACATTTGAGAGGACATGTAACAGAAAAAGGGGGGTAGAGCTCAAGAGACAATTTCAACACTCTCTGATCACCCAAGAAGAAGAAGGGGACAAATTTCAAGGAGACAATCTCAACACTCTCTGCTCAACCACCTCAAGTGAAATAAATGTTAAATGGCTTATGCATGGCAGAATCAACCAAGGAGAACCCCTGGAGATTATGTTAGGTGGCAAGAACCAAGTTACTCCTATCATGCATCGATTCAAGGTAACTTCTCTAATTACAACAATTATTCTAACAATTTTTCACAGGATTGGGAAAGTTACCAGAATCAGAATTTTGGATGGCACCAAGGTGATGTTTCACGCCACATGCAACCTTCTTTTTAACAGCAGCAAAGTTACTCTTCCTATCAACAACGAGACTGCCCAATTTTATGAGTTTTTGGAAGAATTCAATCAAAGCAATATACAATTCCAGAAAGAGAGCGAAGAGAGAAGATGAAGCACTGACGCTTTGTTAAAACAGATGGAAAACAAAGGGAGTCAAGACTTCAGAAGGAAAGAGAAGAAGCAAGAAGAAACACTGACCACCATGTTGGAACTGCTCAACAAGAAGAGAGAGTCTCCTGATGCAACAATTGAAGAGATAGCAGAAACAGGAGCTAACCAACAGTCAGAACAAATCTCAAAAAGGCAAATAGATAGTGAAAATTTCATGAAAGAAAAGTGGGATGGATTTATACAATTTCAGCGGTATTGTGAAGAAGAAGGACTAACTGTTAGTCTTGCACTAGAGGAGATAGAAAATATGATCAACTGTTGGGACAAGCAATCTTCAGCAAATGCATTACCCAACCCCGAAGAGCAGTGCGATGACATTGTTCAGCTGATAGGGGAGGAAATCAGTGACAATTTGGCTGAAAAAGAAAAAGAAGAAGAAGAAGAACAAGGAGATGATGAAACAACAAAGATGGTGCCTAAAGAAGAGATTGGCTGTGAAAGAGAGGAAGAGAATACAACATATGAGGGTGAACAGAGAGATGGTGAATCAAAGCCCGAGGAAGGAAGAGAAATGATTTCAAGAACAGAGACCTTGCCTTATCCAATCAGTCCTCTAAAGGAAGATCAAGAAAGGAATGGTGCAAGTGATAAACCTTCCAGACCTCATAAAAGAAAGGCCTGCGATCACACTAATCAGGACAAGACAAAGAGAAGAAAAGTCAAGCTAGACTTAAATTTAGAGCCTAGAGCCAGATTGAAGATCAAGTGGTCAGGTGTGTTTCATGTCAAAGAACCCCCCGAAGCAAAGAAATTGAGAGAATTCATTTGTGAACCACTCAAGCTTCAGGAGAAGAAGATTCATGCACATCAAAGCAAGAAAGGAAAGAAAAGGACAGATTGCTCCAAGGCAAGATTATGGGGAGGTATACAGGCCAGAAAAAGGAAGGGTGCAGCTCACAGGCTCACCAAAATATTTCAGTTTCAGCCACCTTAAGAGAATAGGCGTCGAGCTATCAGACGTTAAACAAGCGCTTTCTGGGAGGCAACCCAGAGATTTTTAAAGTTTTTAATTAATTTGTGTTTTGTTTTATTTTATTGTCTGTTAATTAGGATTTTTCAATTTTTTAGGATTTAGGAAATTTTCAAAATTGATTGGAATAAGTTTGTGGAAAATAATTTTTTTTAAAAAACAATAATAGGAAGTAGCAGAAAACGTGACTGAAAATTGCAAATTGCATTCTGTTTTCTGCGCTTCAACCTGCGCTGTAGCGCAGGTAAAGCGCAGAATTGCAATTTTAGTCACTGTATGCTGCGCTTCACTTGCGCTATAGCGCAGGGTGAAGCGCAGGATACGAATTTTTTTTAAAAAAAATCTTTTATTTTCTCATGTACTACTTCCTCAGCTTTTCTTTTAACTCTTTCCACTCACAAACTTCCATCAATTTTGAAACTTTCAGTTATATTTTTTTACCAATTGAAATCTTCATTTACTTTATCTCTATGATTTGAACTTTAGGGTAGCAACCTTAGGATTGTGAATATTATTGACTATTGCTATCCTGAATGTGATTTTGGCTGTGTGGAACATGAAGAACAATTTGCTTGAATTGAAATGCTCTTTGTTTTGTGAGTTATTAAAATTGAAAGTATTATGCTCTGTTTCTTTCAAAAATCTTGAACTTTCACTTTCCATGGATTGTTTGAATACTTGCAAAACAAATGAGTATGATTATTTTAGGAAGTCATTACCAAGTGCACTGAACTTTTGTTGTGAAAATATTAATTATGCATGTAAATTGGTTAATGATGGCTTTCATGTTCTTCATGAATTGTACAGACTGCTGCAAAGTATAAAGACTAGTTGACCCCAAACCAATCAGGAGTACTAGACCCATACCCGGGCTTGCTGCTTGAAGATTC